>JANEYF010005001.1:0-261569 GCA_029963845.1 Rhamnusium bicolor | reverse complement strand
TCGAGGCCCAATACTAGCATAGCAAAAAGCGTTGGGATAGAGAACGCACGTTAGACATAGTTTTATATACACTGGGCTCTGAAAATACACGTTGATATATCCAGCATGCAATATTTATATAATTCGAAGAAAGTTATAGTCAGCTTACCCCTCTTGGTATCCTATGAGAAAACAGGGCAGTATTCTCCACATTTAATAAATTTGTTGTGTAATGAACTGTGAAAACATGTTAGTCGAATAAAATTGTGTCTTTTCCATCGATTGTTTGGAGAGGAGGTAATTTTGTGTGGAAATGCGATCTGTATGGTATTTACAGTAAAATATTGTCTAATATGGGAGGGTGAGTATTCTTTGGAATATATCTTTAATTTCGAAAAGCCCGTTTTTGTTTAGTTCTTTTTTAATATCACCGGTTCTATTCATCGTATCAGGCCAAACAAGACAGATCATACCGGCCTGCCAAAATTCAGCCGAGTGGCTGGCAGGCCCAATGCAGAAGGCGGTCATTCTGGTTCTCTCAGTCTACTTAGGGCACACGATTCTGGTATCTACAGTCACTAACCCTGCGGGATGTGGGGAGTGACTGTAGTTAATGTATTGGACGGAATGGATTTCACCCCCAAGCAGGTCGTGAAGGGGCTAATAGGACAAGTATCCAACCTGAATTTCTCCTCATAACCACCTCCGAACCCGACTCGGAAAAACACGAAAGATATTGTTTCAGGAAGAAAATTGGGATACAGGGAGTGGTTTTTACCCCTTGAAGCAGTTCTACCGGACATTCACTTTCTGTTTTGTTTTGGCCTACCATAGTTGAGCTATCAGTCAGGTTTCATCACAGTTGCAACATACGAGATTTGATGATATTTTAAAGTTTTTCTGTTTGTAGTAAATAATCCTGACGTGATGGGGAAAACTGACCTTTCGTTCGATTTTAGAAGCCAAAAAATACGTGGGTATAAATGGATCCAGTCCCTAGCACAACAAAAACTTTTTTTTTTGTGGGCCTATGTTTTTGATCGTTGATGTAAATTGAGAATTAATAGTACGCTACGCATTCAAAATACTAGCCGAGTCTAGCAAGAGGTTAAAAAATATGACCATAAGAAGGCAAGATTCATAAATCACCTTGTAGTTCAATAAAATAAAAGGCTCAGGCATGTTTTATCAACAATTTCTAATTCACCTAATTGAACCCTATCTACCATAACAGTATGATCCTTTCGTCATGAATCACCCTGTATAACTCCATTTTTAACATGATTTACAATACGCATTAAAAAACTTTCAAGCTAATGATCGTGCAGAGAAAACAAATAAAATTGGTATTTAGATCTCACCATTGTGATCAATGCAACACCATAGCCGTTCTCTATCATATCTTTTTGAATGTACGAAATATGAAAATACCTCTAATATATTAGTAATGTTGCAAAAAATTGCAACATATTGGCACCGTTTAATATGCTCAATTTATTGTCTGTAAGATTTAGCAAAATTTATTAGTAAATTTTAGGCCTCTTAGAGCAAACTCAAAATAATAACTTTAATAACCAAATAATATTAAAGTGCATTTTTAATTGGAAGGGGTGTAACAACGGTTCACTTCTGCCAAACCCTGTATACTTCAAATAATTATAGTATTTCCTGATATTATTTATTATTATTAGTATTTGTCATATATAAAAATACGGAGCCGTTTTTTTGTCACAAAAAAGGGAGTAACCCGACAGTTGCTAAATGAGAGAAGTAAGTTAGATCTGCAAGGAACAGCAATTAGATAAATCTGTTTGTTACATATTATTGTTGATGGATCGATAAGTACCGAATAATGTTAACTGATGACAGTGATGACATATATTTGGTTCCTTTTTAAGAATATAGACCAATGAAGTGTTCTGGAAAAATTCTATTTAATCTATGAAATTTAGTTTGTGAATTGTGACGGTTAAATATATTTTCCTCCTTTCTGATTTTAAAATAAATATTAATTTTATTTCAGGCTTTTTTTTAGTTAACGTTTTCGAGTTTTGGGGATACTTTTCGTATTTTTACTGTACTTTTACAAAAGTAAATATATTTTCACATTATGGTAATCCGGGGAATAGAAACAAAGTTAAGTTTTCTCTAATCAAAGGATAACCCGTAATAAAATATACGGCGACCACATTTTGCCTAAAGTGAGGATTTTCCATAGTAAAAGGAAGCCCTAGTATTAAAGGTTATATAATTCTTTTTGGATATACAATTATTGTCGTAGGTTTTTCTGATGTTATATAATATTTTGTCCCGTCTGCATACTGTATTTAATTTTTTTGTCAATCAATAAACAGCTGTTTAACGGGAATTACGGGATACCTATAATGTTTATATAAATTCTTGCTTTTGTTTATTTAACTTATGGCATAAATAGCAGAAATTTATTAGAATTTAACGGACTCAAGTTTCATTAATTGTGGTATTCCTGGTCAGTAATATATATAAAACTAATCCACTTATCCAAGGAGGGCGACGAGACTCTGGCATTGTTTTTTCGTTGATATGTGTTTTTCGTGTGTTAGTTACTTCTTTTTGTTATACTATTAGTTTAAGTAAACTATATTAAGTACTTTTCCTCATATATGTGATATCTTTGGTCCTTATTGAACTTATATGTTGATACTTTTTTCCGAAGTTAATTGTAATTTTGATGTTTATTATGAGATATATTATTAAAGTCATTAATAATTGGTCTTAATTTAATTTGTCTATTTTGTAATCCCTTTTCTGTCGATCTGATCGGCTGGCGCCTGGCGCCCATAACTAGCTTACTTAATTATAACTTCTTATTCACCTGTTACTTAAATATAACTTTAAAAGAAAACCGACGTTTCCACGACCCTGGAGGTGGGACAAAAGGTATTTAATAAATATTAATAATAAAAGCATTACCAACTCTAGCAGGTACGTCACAGGGGAACAACATTTCTTTACAACAATACTTGAAATTATTACTACAAATAATTTTGCAGAAAATATAATGATCATTTATCTGAATTTAACAGTTGTAGTTCCATATTAATATAAGGCCCATAGAGCTTTATGTGTATGGTGAGCTCCACAGACACGAGTCATTTACCGCGATTCATTTTTATAGTATTGACACTACCGAAACGAAACTTATTTGGTATTGAAGAGAATACATGTATTAAATAATATATGTATTAGATAATACATAGTATAAAAATGTAACTTATTAAGGCCCAATACTACTGGCAACGTCGTCGGGCTAGAGAATGCACGTTAGATATATTTTTATATACACTGGGCTTTAAAACTACCCGTTCATATATCAGGGATTCAAAATATGCCAAGTTTATATAATTCATAGAAAATGATAAATATCTTACCCCTCTGGGCGTCCCTTGAAAGAACATGCGCAATGTTCTTAACATTTAATAAATTTTTTATTATATACACTTGGGAAAGGGCGGGCTTATAAGCGGCCTATAGATATATCGGGCTTCACAACTTACCGTCTATACCTATATATATATATATATATATATATATATATATATATATATATATATATATAAGTACAGGGAAATAGCTAGACGCGGGTTAGTTACGAACAGTAAAAATGTAGAAATAAATCGGGTATTCCCGCATAAAAAGAAAAAAATTGCAAGGTGGAAAAATGCAAAATTGCAAATGGCAGAAAGATGCAAACCGTGGACATGTGTTTCTGACTAATTGGTCTTCATCAGCACGGTGTAGCTGAGTTAAAATGATGGACAAAACTCAGGAAAGACACTAAAGGGAAAACCACTGACAGACAGCCAGTCGCAACCTTTGTGGCTTCCACCTGGAGGACTCTGGTATGAGAGCGACATCCAAGTTTTGCAACGTGGCGACTATAGCCACTGGCTGTCTGTCAGTGGTTTTCCCTTTAGTGTCTTTCCTGAGTTTTGTCCATCATTTCAACTCAGCTACACCGTGCTGATGAAGACCAATTAGTCAGAAACACGTGTCCACGGTTTGCATCTTTCTGCCATTTGCAATTTTGCATTTTTCCACCTTGCAATTTTTTCTTTATGCGGGAATACCCGATTTATTTCTACATTTATATATATATATATATATATATATATATATATATATATATATATATATATATATATATATATATATATATATATATATATATATATAAACAGGCTTTCTTCAGTAAACTTATATCTAAAACCGCATAGTTTCCGAGAGTCAGAGGGTGGTAATTTTTTTTTTAATAAGTTCTTAATAATAAAGGTATGTATTTTAACGACACTTACTTGGCAAATCAACAATAACGTTTTCTAAAAAAAATTGCTTCGCTAATTTATGCAGTGGTAAAGTATTCGATATATTAATTTTTACCCTATAAAAATTAATAATACGTCACTAGATAAATTAAAGTTTACATTTTTTGAAAACTACTGTTATTAAATAAAAAAGCATTCTCGACATTTTTGTCCTAAACCAAATAATTGGTTCAGAAATCATTCTGCTAAATTAGATAATAAACCGATACAAACGAGTTGGCGGTTTATGTGGTCCTTTTCGCGCTCATCCCGAAATGGTTAAATAATAAATAAAGTTGGCTGTGATGGATGATTATTAACAAATTTAATTACTTGTCAAAACTGTCAAAGTTTCTGTGCTTTTGACTTAAGACTATTATTTAATAGTGTTATTTACATTATCACGCTCTGCTTTTGCGACTTGGAATTTGGGTCCAAATGGACAACGCTCCTGCTCACTGTGGAAGGCATATTCAGCAATGGATGAATCTCAATTATCCGGGAAGATAGATACCCATACAGCACAAGGATCTCCAATGGAAATCCACTGGATGTACGTCATGGACCTGATGGACGTATGGCGGATATCCATCTGGACACCAAAAATAATCCACTAGACAGCCGTTTGTCATAAAATTGTACATCCTGTGGATATTCATTCACGGACGTCTAGAGCACCAAAAATGGATTAATGTTTTTACCTACATTAACTCACTGTATACACGTGTAGGGGCACGAAAGCTTCTGGTGGTCGGGTCACGCCATCTATCGGTTTAGTTTTAAGCTATAGACTAGTATTATTGCATTGTATTAAATTTTAAAAAATTCACCTTGCCTGCGTGTTGTACGGGGGGAATTCTTGCATTTGTAGCTGGCGCTTAACCACTGAGCCATTGAGATCTTTACCACAAGAGTGTACAATAAATGGTTACATAGCGCAATACTTGCGTATCAAAAATTGCAGTATTAAAACAATTGTAGTATAGGTAATTCATTAACCGATTAATGAATTACTCGATTCTAAAAATTTTTTTCAACAAATTGCGAAATTTAACAACAAAAAATTTGTTTTAGCAAATTCCGGAATTCACCAGCAAAAATTATAATTTTCTATTCAATTTTGCCGATCAGAAAATTATTTTGCAGATCAAATAATTAATTCCTGATACTTATTCACATTATATAGAAATTTGTATATCAAATTTAATTATAAATTGTTAATAATAAATAATATTACAAGAAATAAATAAATTAATAAAAAAATAAATAAAAATCCTAGTTTGATAAGAACCATGATCGGTCGCATTTGAAGCATGTTGAAATATGAATATCACAAGTGTACTCTTACTCTACTCTTGAACTAGATTATATATTGTTTAGAAGTTGGTAACATTAGTTTTTAGGGATCTTGATGTCCGTAAAAAATTATTATGACAAGTGTAGTTGTTGTTGTTGTTCTCTGTATTGTATTTTAATTTGCAAGTGCAAATTGCGTTCTATCTGTCAAATAAAAGTTACTTTAACAGTTGTGCTTTAATTGTCCATCAAACCCTGCAACTGCAACAGGTTATGGGCCCAGGGTGCAGTAAATAAGCAATGGATAATTTGTTTCCTTTGACGTCGGCGTGCCTTGTGCAAGAAACAATGGCGGCAAACGATTCGAGCTCCGGAATCGCAACAGTAGTTGAAAAACTAAAGGACCGGGAAAACTACAGAGACTGGAAGTTTCAAATGAGTGCTTTATTGAAACATGATGGGCTCTGGCAAAGTATTTCAGGTTACCCAGAAACAGATACAACGGATGCAGCTACGAAAATACGTCGTGAAGAGAAGGCACTCTCAAAAATAATACTTTCTCTTGATAAATCGACATTTCCTCATGTTATGCAAGCAACCACGCCAGCTCAAGCATGGAATGCACTCGAGAAAGCCTACGAAGATAAGAGACTTCATCGTCGTTTACGTTTATTAAGAAGTCTATGCTCCATAAAGCTCGTAAACTTTGACACTATGGAGGAGTACGTAAATGAAGTAATGGCACTTTCGCAGCAGCTCACCTCCATTGGAAAGCCAATAGATGATGAATTTCTTGGTGTTATACTGTTGCAAGGCCTCACAGATGAGTATGAACCTATGGTTATGGCGTTAGAGAGTTCAGGGATTGAAATAACGTCAGATTTTGTGAAAACCAAGCTGTTACAAGATAAAAGATGGCAAAATGGTCGACATTCAAGTGGTGATTCTGCTCTTGTTATCAAAAAATCAAATAAAAACAAATCACCATGGTGTTGGAATTGTAAACAAAAAGGACATTATAAAAATAATTGCACTCAACGAAAAGACAATCAAAAGGAGGAGCCATCGTGTAGCTATGAAACATCGGCTAAAAATAAAAATAAAAACGACCAAGCTCTAATCACTGCTCTTGGGATTAATATGAAAAGTAATGTGTGGTACGTGGACAGTGGTGCTTTGTCACATATGTCTGGATGTAAAGAACTGTTGTCCGATGTGTCGGATGTTAGTTCGGGTCAAGAAATAAGCATAGCCAATGACTCTAAACTATATGTCGGTGGAACAAGCAATACGCGCATTGTGCTCAAATCAAGTGGTACCGAACAAATTATTTCGGATGTGAAGTATGTACCAAACTTGTCAGTGAACTTACTGTCTGTTAATTCTCTTGTTTCAAAAGGATATTGTGTAACTTTTGACTCTAACGGATGCAAAATACTCGATGAAGAAGATTGTTACGTTAAGGGAGAACTGGTTGCTTCAGCCTCAAATATTGATGGATTATTCAAGCTTGACACTTTAATCGAGCAAGCTAACGTTGCCCAAGCTACCAACTCACAAGTCTTGTGGCACAAACGTTTAGGTCACCTCAACCATTACAGCATGAATCTTCTAAAAAATGGACTAGCTACTGGTATGGCCTATGAAAACTCAGAAACTCCGGTACTTTGTGTTAGCTGTATTAAAGGTCGTAAACATGCAAGGAAACCGTTTCCTTACAACAAAGTGAAAGGTGTGGCTAAAGAAAAACTTGCTTTGATACACTCTGATTTAGTAGGACCTATGGAAATTGAATCATGGAGTGGTGCCAGATTTATGTTCACGCTCATTGATGATCACACAAGAAAGGTATTCTCCCATACAGCACATAACATCCATTGGATGTCCATATTAAGTTCATATGAAGTCCTGGACGTCCGTGTACCACAAATGGATATCCATTGGATGTCCATTTGTGGATTAATTTCGTTCTTTTTCTCCGGACGTCCATTGGACGTACAATGGATATCCACAAAAAGTCATATCAAAGAAGTTATAAACACTTCATCATTTTAGAAGTTGGAACTTATTTTTGAAGAAATAAGTTTCAGTGCACTTTTTTCACAATACATTGGTTTAACATTCAGATTTCAATTTAATTTTTGTCTACAGGTATATTGCAAGCATAGTAGGCTATGCGCATACTAAGCTAAATGCCGCAAGAGGGTAATTACCTCTTCTTTGGTTGTAATTAACTATTTGCAAAATTTTTAAAGAACCGCCCATTTTAGATACAGCCTACTTTAATTGGTTATTGGCTCAGCTAGTATGTAATTCGGTACGTTCAGAAATAGTGCTCCTGCCGTGGATATTTCTGCCGGACGGAGTGCTAGATTGGAAATACCTTACACTTGGGAGCATAAAATTTGTAGTCTATTTTAAGGTAGCCATAAGTAGATAGTGATTATTTCAGCAAAAACTCTGTGCGTGGGCATTCTTTGCTACCAAGCGAAATCCGCCCTGGACCGATTATTCTGAACCAGAGTTCCCTCTGTTCTGAATGCACAATGGGTTGGATCACACATGCTTGTCTTGTTACAACACGTCAAATGTCAAATACTTTCTTTTATAAATAACGTTCAATTTTAGTTGTTCTGTTCTGTGACTGTTTCACTTTAATGACTTGTTGTGATGGTTGATGATGTGACGCTTTTATGATTTAATTATTTAATAAGTGTGTAGTGAACTAAATATTAATCTATTGTAAAAGTTTGGTGATTGTGATTTCACGTACAATAAGCAAGTAAATAACAGATCCAAAGTTATAGTCTAGGGGTGATAAAAACTAAAAAAATGCCGAAGATTTCACATCGTAATTACCGGCTTGCAAGAGCCGGTAGAGAATTATCTTTATGTAATGTTCAAGACCATACATCAATAGTGCAAACTGCTGGTGAGAATACCCTTTTAACAAAAATTTCACTTGCAGACACCGAACATTTGTCTTCAACATACAGGAGCAGCTTTGATTTAGGTTATTTATCTGAATCTGCTTTTAACATTGTTAAAGTTAGTTCAGCGATATATTTGTATTTTAAAGTTAATAAATTGTTGATTATTGTTAGATTAAGGACTTGGTAAAGCTGGGTGGAAGCAGAATATGATTTTATAAAAGATGCTTGCAGCAAACGATAAGTAACAGTCTGGCAGAAAGATATTCATGTTATGGCGCTAAGCAAAAAAGGTCATTTAAAGATTTAATATTTAACCAAATTTTATTGCGTAAGTATAAAAATTTTTTTGTTTTCTATGTTCTCAGATAAATAATACATTTTTCTGGCTATTTAATTTGGAGAGTAGTTTATAATTCGTACATTCCTTTTTTTGTAACCAGTATAAATTTAATTTAAATAGAAATGGAAAACTTTTTATTCATTTTATTCTTAAAGTTGGTGCTGCTATCAGTGAAACTTAAAATGCACCTAATGGAATTTTGTCCAAGAGTAAAGTACTTTTATTTTTAAATATAGGTACCGAAAAATACTATTAAGAAAAGTTGTTTAGAAATAGTTGCTTAGTCCAATTGTGAATTTTCAAAGAAACATCCAAATCATTTGCATTATCAGTTTCACTCGATGCATCAACATTATTTATTAAATATGTTTCGTGTATAAACTGAACAGATTTTCTTATATAATAACAATTTTAGATGCATCAGAAATCCATAATGGTACTGATCAAAAAGTTACAGAGGATGCTATAAGAAAATGGCTACGCAGGGTAAAGGAGCGGCAGCATACACGGAAATGATCCATAATTTAATTTTTTTTAATGTTTGTTTTTTTTAAATAACAATAATACTTAGAAAATATTTGTTCTGTGTATTTTGTTTATTTTGCTTTTTTTATAAATACATACAATTTATTGAAACACGTATCTGTTTGATATTTTACATTGAAAGTCGACAGTACCTAGATAAATTTTAATCTAGTTTTAAAACTCTTTGAGAAAATAAATGGCATATGGTATTTTTTAAATTATCTCTATAATCCCATGCAGCACATAACATCCATTGGATGTCCATATTAAGTCCATATGAAGTCCTGGACGTCCGTGTACCACAAATGGATATCCACTGGATGTCCATTTGTGGATTAATTTCGTTCTTCTTCTCCGGACGTCCATTGGACGTACAATGGATATCCACAAAAAGTCGTATCAAAGAAATTATAAACACTTCATCATTTTACAAGTTGGAACTTATTTTTGAAGAAATAAGTTTCAGTGCACTTTTTTCACACTACATTGGTTTAACATTCAGATTTCAATTTAATTTTCGTCTATAGGTATATTGCAAGCATAGTATGCTATGCGCATACTAGATAGTGGTTATTTCAGCAAAACTCTGGGCCTTTTTTTGCTACCAAGCGAAATCCGCTCTGGACCGATTATTCTGAACCAGAGTTCCCTCTGTTCTGAACGCGCGATGGGTTGGATCGCGCATGCTCGTCTCGTTACGTTCAACACGTCAAATGTCAAATACTTTTATAAATAACGTTCAATTTCTGTTGTTTTGTGTTTCACTTTAATGACTTGTTGCGATGGTTGATGGTGTGACGCTTTTATGATTTAATTATTTAATAAGTGTGTAGTGGACTAGACATTAATCAATTATAAAAGTTCGGTGATTGTGATTTCACGTACAATAAGCAGGTAAATAACAGATCCAAGGTTATAGTCTAGGGGTGATAAAAACTAAAAAATGCCGAAGATTTCGCGTCGTAATTACCGGCTTGCAACAGCCAGTACAGAATTACCTTTATGTAATGTTCAAGATTATACATCAACAGTGCAAACTGCTGGTGAGAATACCCTTTCAACAAAAATTTCACCTGCAGACACCGAACATTTGTCTTCAGCAGACAGCAGCAGGTTAGCAGATTTAGGTTATTTATCTGAATCTGCTGGCACCTCATCCAATTATAATTCTGTCAATGTTTTTATTCATTTCTCAAAATAATTTATTCTTAAAGTTGATGCTGCTATCAGTGACTTAAAATGCATCTAATGGAATTTTGTCCAAGAGTAAAGCACTTTTATTTTTAAATATACCGAAAAATACTATTAAGAAAAGTTGTTTAGAATTAGTTGCTTAGTCCAATTGTGAATTTTCAAAGAAACATCCAAATCATTTGCATTTTCAGTTTCACTAGATGCATCAACATTTATTAAATATGTTTCGTGTCTAAACTGAACAGATTTTCTTATATAATAACAATTTTAGGTGCATCAGAAATCCATAATAGTACTGATTAAGGAATTACAGAGGATGCTATAAAAAAATGGCTATGCAGGGCAAAGGAGTGGCAGCACACACAGAAATGATCCATAATTTATTTTTTTTTAATGATTATTTTTTTAAATAACATTTATAATACTTAGAAAATATTTGTTCTGTGTATTTTGTTTATTTTGCTTTTTTTATAAATATATACAATTTATTGAAACACGTATTTATTTGATATTTTACATTGAAAGTCGACAGTACCTACCTAGATAAAGTTTAATCTAGTTTTAAAACTCTCTGAGAAAATAAATGGCATATGGTATTTTTTAAATTATCTCTATAATAGTGCCAAAACGATAGATTCTTTAGGTTGTTACCAATATATTGAAAAAAATTGGTAAATAATTTTATCAGTTGAAATTGTAACATACATATTTCCTTATTTCGCTGTATTTTAGTTTCTGCTTAAATAAATTCAAACTCGAAAATAAAAAAATGTGCAACTTTTACATAATACGCTGCATATGGCAAGCATAAAGTCTTAGGCCTATATTAATCAAAAAATTATTTTTTTCTGTGATATTTAAAAGTACAGTGTGTCCCGGATTACTGCCCAGAAAGGAAAAATTTTTATTTCTTACTTAGGACATTACTCTGCAAAAACTTTTGCTTATCTAAAAAATGATATTCACGTAGATTTTTGATATCCGATATACAGGTTTTATAAAAATTATGAAAACTAAAAATAGAGAACTGATTTTTAACTTTGGAGGAAAATACGTGTTGCATTTTTTAGAATCACAAAGTAAGGTCAAATATGTAAACAATTGGATATTCGATATATTTTTTTTGTTAAATTTTAAAATGTCAAATTTCATATTCTGAAAAAAAAAATTTAACTCGTTTTGTCCTCTAAAGTTAAAATGAGAATGGCTACTTATGTGTGGGTACTTATGAACCCTCCACTGCGTAAAATGAGAATAGTATTAACTTATTTTTAGGGTTTCATAATTTTTTAAAACCCTGCACATTTTATATATGGAATATAACTACGCGAATCTAATTTTTTTAGACTAAACTTTTTGTGAGTAACTTTTTTCCAAAAAAATTAAAAATAGTGAAGTTTTTTGCTTTCCGGGCAGTTATCCGGGGACACACTGTATAATAAAACTAGTATACATATTGTGGAATACATCCATTAAACGTAATTAAGAACGTCCATTGGATAGCCAATGGATGTCCATGGAGGTCCACAAATGGACATAAAATGTGTTACCTATGGACGTCCCAATTTATGACAAATGTATAGTCCATTGGACGTCCATTGTATGTCCATTGGACCAAGTGCGTACGTCCAACGGACGTCCGCTATATCCATCGTGGACATCTTATGGACGTCCATAGGACGTATCTGTGCTGTTTGGGATAGTGCCAAAACGATAGATTCTTTAGGTTGTTACCAATATATTGAGAGAAATTGGTAAATAATTTTATCAGTTGAAATTGTAACATACATATTTCCTTATTTTGCTGTATTTTAGTTTCTGCTTAAATTCAAACTCAAAAACAAAAAAATTTGCAACTTTTACATAATACGCTGCATATGGCAAGCATAAAGTGTTAGGTCTATATTAATCAAAAAATTATTTTTTTCTGTGATATTTAAAAGTACAGTGTGTCCCCAATTACTGCCCAGAAAGGAAAAAGTTTTATTTTTTACTTAGGACAAAGTTACTCTGCAAAACTTTTGCTTGTTTAAAAAATGATATTCGCCTAGAGATTTTTGATATCCGATAACAGGTTTCATAAAAATTATGAAAACTAAAAATAGAGAACTGATTTTTAACTTTAGAGGAACATACGTTGCATTTTTAGAATCACAAAGTTGGGTGAAATATGTAAATAATTGAATATTCGATATATTTTTTTTTTTTGTTAAATTTTAAAATGTCACTAAATTTCATATTCTGAAAAAAAAAAATTTTTTTTGACGTCCTGTAAAGTTAAAATGAGAATGGCTACTTGTGTGTGGGTACTTATGAACCATCCACCGCATAAAATGAGAATAGTATTAACTTATTTTTAAGGATTCATAATTTTTTAAAACCCTGTACATTGGTTATAATATGGAATATAACTACGCGAATCAAATTTTTTTTAACTAAACTTTTTGTAGTAACTCCAAAAAATTAAAAATAGTGAAGTTTTTGCTTTGCGGGCAGTTATCCGGGGACACACTGTATAATAAAACTAGTATACATATTGTGGAATACATCCATTAAACGTAATTAAGAACGTCCATTGGATAGCCAATGGATGTCCATGGAGGTCCACAAATGGACATAAAATGTGTTACCTATGGACGTTCCAATTTATGACAAATGTATAGTCCATTGTATGTCCATTGGACCAAGTGCGTACGTCCAATGGACGTCCGCTATATCCATCGTGGACATCTTATGGACGTCCATAGGACGTATCTGTGCTGTTTGGGCTGTTATTTCCTGAAGTCCAAAGATGAGGTTCCAGATATTTTTTGAGGAATTCTGTGCATATGTAGAAACTCAGACTGGCAGCAAAATAAAAGTCTTGAGAACAGACAATGGTGGTGAATATTGTAATCAACAGTTGGATAGTTTCCTGAAATCTCGTGGTATAAAGCATGAACTCACAGTACCGTATACCCCCCAGCAAAACGGAGTTGCTGAGAGATACAACAGGACTATAATGGAAAAGGTTCGTTCTATGCTTGTGGAGTCGAAATGCCATAAGCGGATGTGGGCCGAAGCAGAAACACGGCTGTGTACTTAATCAACAGATCACCAACGAAGAAAATTCGTGATGCAACACCAGAAGAAAGGTGAAGTGGGAAGAAAGTTGATTTAAGGCACTTGAAAGTTTTTGGTTGCCGTGCATATGCTCACATACCTGATGCCAAAAGGAGGAAGTTGGACGAGAAAAGTAAAGAGTACATTTTTGTTGTCTACTCCGAAGTTACTAATGGTTATAGGTTGATAGAACCCACCAGTCATCATCTTCAGATAGCACTGAATGTCGTTTTCTTGGAAGAAGATTTTGGTGAGCCTTGCCAGAAAATTCCTGAACCCGTTAATCTAAGTGTCTCATTTCCACTCGAAAAAGATGAGAAGGACATAAATGATGGTGAGATACCAAACAATACTATTTTGAATCCAGAAGAAACACCTCCATACACTGCCTTGGACGTTTCAAACCCTGAGATGTCACCACAGCAGCCTTTTAGTGACGATCAGCTGTTCGAGCCTTCCAGTGACTTGGATGAAAGCGATCCGCTGTTCCAGCCTTCCAGTGACGGACGAAATGCAAGCAAGCGATGTTGATTCGAATAGGTACCCAAAACGCAACATACGTAAGCCAAAAATATATGATGATTATGTTATGGATGATTCTCATTTTGCTATGTTAAGTATATCTAGTAATTTAGAACCTGTTAAAATTTCAGAAGCATTATCTTGTGTAAGAAAAAATGAATGGAAGTCAGCCATAAAAAGAGAGCTAGATGCATTCAAAAATAATAATGCTTGGGAGTTAGTTGATAAGCCTCCTGATGGAAATATTGTTAAAAATAAGTGGGTTTTCAAAATTAAAAGAAATCAAAATGGTGACATAGTAACTTATAAAGCTAGGTTAGTTGCAAAGGGTTTTAAACAAAAATATGGTCTCGATTATACCGAAACTTTTTCACCTGTTATACGGTTTAGTAATCTAAGATTATTGTTTGTTATGACTGCAGAACTAAATTTAGAAGCAGATCATTTAGATGTGGAAACCGCATTCCTTAATGGCGACATTGATGAAAAAATATATACGTCTCAACCCGAGGGTTTCGAAGAACCTGGATCTGAAAATAAAGTATGTTTACTTAAAAAAAGAAATTTATGGCCTAAAGCAGTCTTCCAGATTGTGGTATGAAAAAGCTCATAAGGTGCTTCTTAAAATAGGTTACAGGCAATCAGAAATCGAACCCTGCATTTTCTTTAAAAATTCAGAAACCTCAATTGTAATTGTAGCTCTTTATGTTGACGATTTCTTTCTTTTTTATAATGATTTTGAAGAAGCTAAGCTTTTAAAATTAGAATTGCACAATAATTTTTGCATGAAAGACTTAGGGCCAATTTCATATTGCTTAGGCATGAAAATAGAACGAAACCGTTCTAAGAATGAATTAAAAATCAGTCAAGGACAGTATATTCAATTTAAAATTAGAATTGCACAATAATTTTTGCATGAAAGACTTAGGGCCAATTTCATATTGCTTAGGCATGAAAATAGAACGAAACCGTTCTAAGAATGAATTAAAAATCAGTCAAGGACAGTATATTCAAAAAATTCTTGACAGGTTTCAAATGTCAGATTGTAAAACCGTTAATACCCCTTTGGAACAAAACCAAAAATTTGTATTTGAGGGAGAACCATATGATGTCCAATATCAACAATTAATTGGATCTATAATGTACTTAGCTGTTTGTATACGACCTGATATTGTTTTTTCTGTTTCTTTTTTGAGCCAATTTAATATCAGTCATACAAAAGAACATTGGCTATCTGCAAAAAGAGTATTGAAATATTTAAAAGGCACTAAAGATGTTGGGATAGTGTTTAATAAATTAAATACACCTGTGAAAGGTTTTGTCGATTCTGACTGGGCCAATGATATTTTAGACCGTAAGTCATTTTATGGTTATATCTTTTCATCAGCTAGTGCGCCCATATCATGGGAATGTCAGAAACAAAAAACCGCTGCTTTATCTTCGTCAGAAGCAGAATATATTGGTATAAGTGAAGCAACTAAAGAGTCGCTTTATTTGAAATCTTTAATTAGTGAACTTTTTTGCTATCAATAAAGATTGTAGCTTTCTCAGAGTTAAGGAACCGATCATCATTTACAATGACAACCAAAGCGCAATAAAGTTGGCTCATAATCAAATATTTCATAAAAGAACGAAACACATACATGTTAAATATCATTTTATTCGCGAAAGAATCAAAGATCATGATATTATTTTGTTGTATATGCCAACTACTGAATTAGTAGTAGATATGTTAACAAAATCTTTAGGTTGTACAAAACATAGATTTATTTGCAACAAACTTAATTTAAAATGATGTCTTATTTTATAAATTTTTTGGTTGATTATACACACTTTGGATATTGAGGGAGAATGTTGAAATATCAAAATCACAAGTGTACTCTTAATCTACTCATGAACTAGATTATATATTGTTTAGAAGTTGGTAACATTAGTTTTTTAGGGATCTTCATGTCCGTAAGCATATAAGCATTCCTTACAGTCATACGGAAATGGCAGTATTTCTAGCAATTTCATTGGCCGTTTCAAGGCCACGGCATGGCGTGCTCATCAGATATCATTTTTAAAGGTGAATTCAGCACCGTGAAAATAAACAAACTATAATAAAGAGCAAGGAAAAAATGTAATCTTCATATAAATCTTACTAACGAACTAAAAAAATACTTATCTAAAAAAAAATAAGTTTGTGATTCGAACCCTGGACCTACCGCGTACTAGGCGAGTATCTTCTCTATCGTCTAACGAGTTCCTTGCTGACAAACGATTCCAAAAGGATTTAATACACTTTGACATGTCATGTAACTGCGCATGCCCTGCGGCTATCTTAAAATGGCCAATGAAATTGCTAGAAATACTGCCATTTCCGTATGACTGTAAGGAATGCTTATATGCTGTCCGTAAGAAATTATTATGACAAGTGTAGTTGTTGTTGTTGTTCTCTGTATTGTATTTTAATTTGCAACTGCAAATTGCGTTCTATCTGTCAAATAAAAGTTACTTTAACAGTTGTGCTTTAATTGTCCATCAAACTCTGCAACCTGCAACAAAGCACGGGCTATACAGTGTCGAATTTAGAATTTGCACAAGGGGGGGGGGTGCAAGTGGTGTATTTAGAGGTGATATTAGAAGTAACTCAAGCAGCAATTTTGCGACTTGCAACCACATTTGCACAAAAATTAACATTGTATTAGGTGTAGAGTGTAAATTTTCATCATGTCATCCACGACCTCTGGAGTGACGTCGCTTATTAGGTGTTATGATCAAAGTTTTTACTTTGGCCTATTTTAGACACGTTTTAACAGCCGACTATAATATATGGAGTGTGAATATTGGTGTCTTAAGGTTATTATTGACGTCATAACACTGAATTTTCAACGTATAAATTCTTTCATTCTTTAACGTTTTATGGACGATGCCGACGTATTGTTGTGCGATGAGTGCATAATAAAGACCTAAAGGGAAGAACTATAACAAACAATATAACCTATACATTATATGGATGACCAGTGGATATCCATCACTTGTACTTTGGTGTACTATCACAAACATATAAAAAACGGATGTCCAGTGGACATCCCTTTGGACAGTGTATAGATATACGAAAATGAATGTCAGTGGATATTCATCACATGTTCGTGGACATACGGACATGAAATGGACCAAAAATGGACACTGTATGGATATCCTGTGCTATATGGGTAGGTCGCTTAGGAAATAATAATGCTCCATTTATCCCAGGAACAGGACCGGTGCCCTGGCCACCGGATGTTATATCACTAGATTTCTTCGTGTGGAATTATTTAAAGGAAAAAGTGTACGAAACAGAAATGACGACGAGGGAGCAACTTATAGCGCGAATTCAAGAAGCTTACGATGAGCTTAGAGAAAATGGGCATCTTATAGCAGCGGCTGTCAATTTAATATGTCGAATATGTCAAGAATATATTAATGCGGAAGGATAGCATTTTGAGTAGCTTCTTCAGTAGATTGTGTATTATTTCCTTCCTATTTTAATTTTAAATATTGTTTTTTACAATTACTTCGTTATCTCTGTGTTTTGTCTTAAAAATAAAGCTGAATTCCTAGTTTCCCATTTTATTTTTAGTTAGTTTTATGAATAAAATTTAGAAATAGGATATAGGTAGCCGAGTGGTTAAAGCGCTTATAGCTATTTACTCCGAATATCGATGGTTCGAATCCACCCCCGGAGCAAATTAGAAATTTTATTTGTAATTTGTTTCAGATTAAGGTGAAGAGGGAACTGTCTATGACCTAGATGTGGTTCGGACTCCACCATAAACTGTAGGGCCTGGTTTCTCTTTACTCAACACAAAATCCTAGGATTTTCTGGGAGTTACTTCAGTGACTTGAGAGGCGGTTAAGAAAACAATTTTTAAGAAAACTTGGTGTTGTTAAACGTTGTAATTTAAGAGTTTCTACTAATTCTTCCTTGCCCCTCCACTTCAATTGATACGATATTGTATGAAAGAGTAGTTTTCTGGAGTTTGAATAATTGTTTTTATTAAATTATCTCAGATACTTCTAGAGAAATTTAATGCAGTTTAAAAAGCATCTAAATTTATAGCTTTGCAAAACGAATTCTGCACCAATTTTTTGACAAAAATGCTAATAATACTTTTTATTAAAATATATGTAGTTTAAAAAAAATAAAACTTATTAATTTATCCAGTGGCGTATCATTTTTTATTCAATAAAAATTAAAATACCAAATACTTCGCCACTGTATAAATTAAAGAAGCAAAATTTTTTTGGAAAACGTTAGTTGTTACTGTTGATTTGCCAAGCAAGTTTCGTTAAAATACCTTTGTTAATTAAGAACTTATTAAAAAAAAATAATAAAAAAAAATAACTTTGACCCTCTGTATCTTAGGAACTATGTTGTCCATTTATTTTAACGTACCAATTTATTAATTCCCAAAGTTTAATCGATAAATTTTGAACCACCCTGTGTATTTAGAGGGTGGTTCATTAAGAAAGAGTAATCTCGAAACTGGAGATACTAGAGATCATAATAAGACGCTTGAGACCAACATGTCTTATAGTAGAGGTCTCTTGGGTGGATATCGTTCAGTTCGAAGTCACTTTAAGGTAAAAAGCTGCGACTCATGTCAAATGATTACTTACCTACTGGGACATAATTACTCACCAGTCGTACAAAAATAATCCCGGGAGGGGGGTAAATGTAGGGGGGTTTTACTTTAAAAAAAATATTATTAACAATTTGTGTTTTTTGGGATATACATCGCAATATCAGGAAAACTACACAAGCTATTTGTTTACTTTTTTTTACAGAATTGTACAAAAAACTTGAGCGCCTCTAATGGTGTCTATCAAATTAATTCAATATTATACATTTTTTTTTTAATTGGTGGTAAAGATTAAAATTAGAAAACTCTGCATGCAAAATTTCGAGATGCGGTCAACTACAAAAAATATTGAAAATTTTTATATACATATATCGAACAAAATGTCGAGTAAGGTTTGAAAAAGTTTTTAAAACATTAATATTATGCAAAACTTTCATAATTCCTCAGTTAATGAATTTAATTTGAGCGCGTAATCTCATGCGAATTTAACGCGCTATTCGTATTGTACTATTACGGTCAATAATGTAAGGCTAATAGGCAAGTGATAAAATACTCCTCATTCTTTATAATTGAAACAACTGTTTGATATTAGAAATAGTATGTAGGTACATATATTGGATAGAAGTTTATTAAAAATGTATGCTATACCTACAAAAAAGCTATTATTTTCGTTATACTGGGAATTTGTTATAATGATAACATTTAAATATAATTGGCGGATGTAAAATTACTTTTTAAATTAAGTTCTTTAATTCCAATAAACAGTTTTTGTTTTTTGTTTATGTATATAAAAAATTATTAACAAAAAAAAATTAATCTTCGTCGGATGTACTTCCATCTTGTACATATTCGGTAATACAACTAGGGGTTTGTACATTGGTCGCAATATTGGTACAAGTTGATGTTGATTGAGCCATACACTTGCTTGATTCAATACAAGTTAGACCACTTTTTCTGCAGGAACATTGTGCTGCACAATCTATCAAAAAATATAGTTTGTACTCATAATAAACCGATAGAAATAATAACCATATTACCTTTTTTACAGTAACATGTCGTGAAATTTTTTTTATGTTCTGGAACTTGCGGAAGTATGGATAATATAGAGGATATTTTGTTGTTAACGATTGTCCAACCGTTATCCACTATATTTGGCAATTGAGGTTTGGTAATTAGGGCATTTAACCATACTTTAGTTTGATAGTGGACCCGTTTTGAATGTTGTTTCAAACTATCTTTTGTAGGAGGCAGATTGTTTATGGCTTTGGAAGTCGCCATTATTCCCCGTAAAGTATTGATACACCTTATATCATCTCTGTCTGTGTATAATTTTATCACAAACTGATGCATTTTCTCAAACAGTTTGTGATTAAAATCTAACACCCCAACATCATCTAATAGATTATGGTGTTGTAAATAAATTTTCCATCCCAATTTCTTTCCGATACCTACAAACTGACTGGTAGTGTCGCATCCAGTGAGACTATGAAATGCTGGTAAGTTTTTCAATAGTTCAGACCCTAATGTAAGTGCATGCACGGGAATAAAACAGATATTGTCCTTTGTACCGACCTTCATCCAAACTTCGTCGGTTAATCGATCTTTAAAGTAACTAAGGAGCACCAACACATCAGTATCTTTACAATTAACGATGCATCTTGTATACCTTTCTTCTTTGGCTGATAAAATATGCAACAAAATTCGAGTATCCGCTTCCTCGTGGGTGGACTCTAGTATATCTGTTTTTATCTTGTAATTAGATTTGTATTCAGAAATATTTTTAAATCCACCACTGGTTACAAACTTTATGTTTATATTAAGTGAATGCTCATACATTGCATTTGATAAAAATTGTGTCAGTTGTCTTTTATTGAAGACCGAATGAATAAAGGAGTGCCATTGTTGAGGTAATAGGGTATGTGGATTATCTATTACTCTACCAATAGTTTTGCTTAACTTGCGTTTAGATCTTGTGCCGTCTTTAATTGATATATCCTGGTAATTGTCCATGACTACATCTATTCGTTCTGCATTATACGGATTTTTAAATATAAAATTTAAAAAAGTTGTCGAATAATCCCCAAAATTTTGGCATCTGCTGGTCTCCCAATGCTCTGAACTATAGCCATACCATCAAATATGTAGCATGTCTTCTGTATTTCGAATAATTATAGTCGTTTAAACTAAGTATATTATACTTTCAACATACAACGCAAAATAAACAAGAATGCAACAACAATTAATAGAACAGATCACTTTGTCTAATATAAACAAACACTTCCCGCCGTATAATACGTGTGGTACACCGAATGCAATAGTACTCTGGCGTTATCAAGCAGAAGGCGCGAAACTCAAGCGCACTCTATTAGAACGAGCATTTTACCAAATGAGGCGCAAATAGAAAAATCATTATCTCACGAATAGTTAACGCTATAGTCTTCGTTCTTTTTTTTATAAACCTTTTCAATCTATTAGCTATATTTCATTCGATAAATGTATATAGGAAAAAATTATATTTCATATAGTTGTCCGCATGTCGAAATTTTCAATACATATTTCATGAATTTTCAATTTGGAATTCATTTTTTGAAAAAAATGATAAATATTTTTAAACTTGGTATACACTGTCGGAAGCGCTGTAGTTTTTTGTATGTTGAACCAAAATTTCAGATCAATAGTGAAAATAGTTTCCGAAATATGGTGATATGTATCTCAAAAAAATATAAATTATTAATTTGCCATTTTTCTTAGAACAACCCTTATAAAAAAACACCCTCCCAGTACGATTTTTGTACGACCGGTGGAAATTCATACTCCAATAGGTAAATAACAATTGAGGACAGGTCGTAGCTTTTTACCTTAAAGTGACCTCGAAATTCATTTCTAGAGGGTTTTTAGGCTGGTAAGAACTCTATTATTATACAAATGTTTACTTTAAAATTTCTCAATAAGTTTTCATAGTATCAACTTGAAAATTAGCAACCACATTTTTTGGCATTACAAATAAGAATTGGCAACTAATTTTAACGTTGCTCATAGAAGACGCTAGTTATACTTTACTGCTTTGATAAATCGACGCATATTTTTTTTGTCGATAGAATTTTGAGCAAAATGAATCGAAAATCTGAGAGAACGTCCTTCTTTACATAAAAAAGTGACTCGTGTAATTTCGATATCTCTATCCATTTTCGAGAAATTTGCTCTAAAAGTTTCAATAGAAGCTATTAATGCAAGAACGTGTTAACTAATTTTGAAGTATCGGAACCTTTTGAAACATTTTTTTTATTAACTCCTTTATAAATATGTATACATATGTAAGAAACTATCGCCATCTATACGCTTCAGTGCTTACTAAACGACAAACAACGAATTAACACTTTCTTGTAGCTCTAGGTTCGGACATTTGAAAAAAACTGAGTTACCTTCTTGCACTAATAGCTTTGAAGTTTTAATCCTTAAAGTACAAAGTTAGCTTTGTCAAAATAAAAACTAATATTAAATTATGATTCTGTGTGTCTGTGCTATTTTCTATTAAGTATTTTTAATTTACCATGCACACTATAATTTTAAGGATTAAAAATTGCGTAAAAACGAAATGCATTGAAACATTTAAGTGCAAATATCTCGAAAACGGGTAGATATATCGAAATTAAACAAATTACGTTTTTGTGTAATGAAGAACGCTCTTTCAGATTTTCCATTCATTTTGCCCATAATTCTACAGGCAAAAAAATATGCCTCAATTTATCAAAGCAATGGACTATAAATATAGCGCCCTCCATATGAGCAACGTAAAGGACATCAGTAATGTAAAACAATGAGTTCTGTGAATCTTAGTGGAAAAGTGACTATAATCGTAACCAAAACTGAAGCTAAAAGAATACACTAGTTTATAAAATTTTCCTTTTTTTTTTTTACCCAAACACTAAATATATTTTTTTTATTTCATGTGCATCCACTAAATCATACATCTAATAGCAAATAATTTTTATCACGTCAGGTTTTTTTATTGCACATTATCGCATTTAGAGCTAGACAGCATGAAGAAGGTTTGGCCTGTCAGAAATGAATACACCTCTGGCAAATGAACATTCAGAACATGTCTTTTATTGACCCGTAGAATGTTATTTTCCCTCTACTTCTGGCTTATGAAATATTTTGTAGAGGCACTAGACAAAACAGGAGCGGCATTAAAATAATAACAATTTTTTCCCCAAGCCTAGGTCAAGGAAGGTATATTCGTAGGTCTACAAATAAGGATTTTAATAAGTTTTTAAAGATGAAAACTTTTATCTAGTATCGAAAAAGGCCCTTGGAGATCATTCAAAATGACAGTTCAGGCATTCTTAGGAAATAAAGAACATGAGAAGTATAAACAAATCGTTTCTGATTTATTGGTTAACTACCATAAAATGGAAGTCAATATGTCGCTGAAAATTCGCTTCTTGCATTCCCATCTTGATATCTCTCCTGAGAATATTGGGTAGGTAGTATAAGCGATGAACATGGTGAACGATTTCAACAAGATTTGAAATATTTTGAGCAACGCTATCAAGGCGGTTTTTGGGACGTAAATATGTTGTGGAACTACTGTTGATCCGTCGCAATGGAAACTGACACCAACACTTACAAAAAGAACATTAAAATAAGTCATTTTTAACCATTCCATGCCATAATTTTTTTGTAACCTTAATATAATAAATGTGTCAAAAATGTGACGTGATATTTTTGTTCTCGCTGCAGATTCGAATTCGGTGAATTGAAATCCTACACATTTAACCCTTTTGTTGTTTGTCAAAATTATAATATTTCATAAAAGTTCTGTAAAGAAATTGGTATATTTATTGATTATACAATACCGTACACGTCTGAACAAAATGGCATGGCCGAGAAATTTGGAATACATATATATTTTTCATTTCATTTTGTAATACAGTTTTTACATATTGCCGATATCAAATAATGTTTTTTAAAATACAGTATCTTTATAATATTGTATAAGTATTCACATTATTTAAGCAAAACACTAAAATATAATATACAAATCCAGCGTTATCCCTTTAACATAAACAAAGCTTTAAGAACCTAAAATGCCATATAAAAGTATTATTGTGAAAAAAGCGTGGGGCGCTTTGTGCCATATTTTTCGTATATCGAGCAACTCACGCTTTTTTCACAATAATACCAGTATTTTTCGTTCATTATTGTTTTCAGTTTATATTAATAATTATTTTTCACTTTTTTAGTTTGATGTGCTTTAAAAGCGTGTTTTTTAGTTTTTTTAAACTATATTTATTTAAAGACCAGCTCGAAAACGAACGTACTTACTGTCGCCGCCATTCTGATGCTGACAAAAATAAAGTCAAAATATCATATATATATATATATATATATATATATATATATATATATATATATATATATATATATATATATATATATATATATATATATATATATATATATATATATATATATATATATATATATATATATATATATATATATATATATATATATATATATATATATATATATATATATATATATATATATATATATATATATATATATATATATATATATATATATATATATATATATATATATATATATATATATATATATATATATATATATATATATATATATATATATATATATATATTTTTTGTTGTGATAATAAGGATTGTTGTATTGTTGTATTTTTATTTATAATTTGTAAAAATTTTGAATTGTTTTATTAAACTGTTGTAAAATTGAAAATTTTGTGATTTATTAAAATTTATGAAAATTGGCGCCTTTATTTTTAATTTGTATTTGTTTTATTTATGCCCTTGTATACCCAAACTAGCTCAGATTTTATTTTACAAGTTTTTACTTACTGTTTTATTTTCTTTTGCTCTTATTCAGGATGCAGGTTCACTATGTTTCTATCTATGGTATAATTTCAAATTTAAATACACAAAATCAGTACACATCCATACACAAAAAAAAAACTAAACACTTTCAGAAAATAACAAGTTGTTTTAATTTAATAATTTTTTTAAAAATTTTAACAAATAAATTTACTATAATAGCTTAATTTACCCAACCAAATGTTAAATCTCGAGATTTTACCTTACTTTGTTTTCTATCCTTGCAGTTGGCCAAACTGTGTCGTTTCTTAATTCTGTATCAGCTGTATTCCACGTTCCAAGTTCAGATAATATGGCCGCTCTAATTTTCTACTGTACTGGTGTAGTGTATTTACTTTATTTTTTGTGATTTATCCCCAGCTGGATTTTTTTTTATAACAGGTAAGTACTTACAAAATTTTCCATTATTTATTTATTTTTCTGTCTTGAATTCTTATTTTAAAACCTTTTATTTACAACACTTCACTTCTAACCTTGATTTTCTTAATATTTCTTCTATTTTTATTTCATTCGATTCGTCAAATTTTCAAAACTTTTTCAACCTCCAATTTTTTTATTAATAACAACCAACTATCAATTGTTTCCTCTGCTTACTTTAATTTTGTATATAGTAAAAATCACCAAATTTCAAAAATGACTACTTGTGACAAATTATTTTTTTATGTCAAATATTTTTAATTTTGAAAATAAAAACTTTTATACTACCTTTTTGTTGCCTTTTTAATACAATATTCTTTTCTTGATACTTTCCTGAGCATTTTCTGTAAATTAGCATGTGTTATGTTCAGTATGAAAATTTTTATCTTTCACATCTCATTTTAACAATTTTTCTTAACGAGTGCCCTATCATTTTAAACAAACTCCTTTTTATAAACTATAACTTATTAACTATTCATAACAAAATCTTTTCATATCTAGATTAACATATCTTTTCTCAAAAACTAATATTTTTGTTTCTACATTTTTGTAGGCTGTTGAAATTGGTTTCACCCCTTTTACCACACTTTAACACGGTGTCTTGAGCTACCCCCACTCACACACGAAACACTGAGTGTCTTCTTTATCCTAATGGCATGTCTTTGCACATCGATGGATTTTCTGTTTAATTTTGGATGAAATTTTAGTTCAACTATGCTGTCACACATACAAAAATCAAGAAATGTTTATGTTTCAACCCCAATATTGGAGAAATTATTATGGCATTCATCTAAACACATTACTGCACCGCTGTTTGGTAAGTTTTATTTCAGTTTATATTCACTTTTACAGACCATGCACTTTTTATGTTTCGTTATGAAAGTTTTAAGATAATTTACAATATTTTCCCCTGTTTATTGAATGTTGTTTTCTTAACTTTTATCTAAAGTTCAATTACATTCTGACTCTATACTAGATTTTTCATAAATTTCCCCTTTTAAAAGTTTATACTATAACAATTGTCTCTTTTTATAGGTGAAATCTTTCCCCTGAAATTACTTATGCAACTTTTGATACTACTGAAGTTGATTGAAGTGAAATTTTTATATGGGACTACATTGGTGACACCTTTTCGATGGCAGGAAATACACAATAGGTCTCTCGTCAGCTCTGCCAGTGAAGATCCAGGACTTCAACTTGACACCTTTTTCTTGCTTTTTTATTTGTTTTTCACTAATTTTTATGGCCAATTTGGCTTTGCAAATACCTTATAACTAACTACATTTTTGCTATGAACAATAAATACTTAATTCTACTACACATATGTTAAAAACTAAATTAAAATTATTTTCTGAAAATGTTCATTCATAAATGTATGCATAATACTGTATTCATCAAACCTTTTATTTTTACTGCACGTTTGCACTCTATTTTTGTCCCTCTATTTATCTGCATTTTATTATTCTAATGAAAACAATTAAAAACCTTTTAAAATAATTTATAATATTGCTACATGTGATAATATATATATATATATATATATATATATATATATATATATATATATATATATATATATATATATATAAAGCTGCACCCATCTCCTGCAGCAGACCATGACGCCCGGAGTGTGTCGAGAGCAACAGAGCGTAACATAGGTAGAGTATATAAAAAACTGCCAGATCCAGAAAACGTCATTTCAGTTCGAGTAACCAGAAGCCGCAGTAAGCAGTTATCTGTTAGAACCTGAAGATGGCAGATGAGATTCTGCCGAAACGTCGTTCAGACAACCACGGTCCCTCTCGGGGCCTATCACCTACGCGGGAGTATACCCGGAAAACGAATTTAACATTCACCACCCGCGAAAACCTGAAAAAACAACATAATATATATATATATATATATATATATATATATATATATATATATATATATATATATATATATATATTGTTTTTATTTTCCATTGAATTTAACAATATAAATATTTAATTAATTATCCCAACCGAACACGCTGAGATGCAACCAGCTTGTATTGTGTCCTATAAGTACAATATGTATAATTCAATACTAAAATAAGAAAATTATATTTCACTATTCCACACTATTCTAATCAATGAACAAAAATGAATAAATAAATAAATGACTATAGTAGAGTATCGTTTCTCTTTTTATGAATTATTTTTAAAATTGTTTTGCGTTATATTTAACATGTAATGCATTGTCATGTAGACCATCCCAGACCACTATTGTATCACATATTGTATCACATACTCGGCCAAAGCCCCGTATACCGTTTTCAATATTTTTGTGTTAAGAGATTCTCAAAGCTGGTAAAAGGAGATATATGTGTTGTCTGATTCTATAATTTAGGTATTCTATATGAGCCTTCCATCTCAAGCTCTCATCCAATACAATACCGAGGTATTTTATATTTTCAGTGTCAGTAATATTTTTTGAACGGCTACAGTATCATTTTGAGGGAATTCTGCTGTGTGTATATGTAATTTTTCTTTTTGCATTTGGTTGGAGCTTGAAATGCAAAACGTCATGAATTTGGTTTTTTCTCATTAAGTATTAGTAGGTTATTATTTAACAAACAGTTCACGGTGCTTAGTCCAATTGATGGATTTTTGCTTACTTCATTCCAACTTTGTGCTGTGAATATTAATACTGTATCATCTGCGTACGATATAATTTTGAAAGCTTTATTTAATTTAGTTATTTTATCAATATATATCAAAAATAGTATTGGACCAAGCACCGTGCCCTGTGGCACGCCGGTCTGATGACTTTTGGTTCACTTAATGTGTCATTAATTTTCACATATTGGCTTCTGTTCTCTTAATAACTTTTCAATATTTCTAAAACAATGCTTCTTATACCCATTTGCTCAGCTCTATTTGACCCATTTGTTCTGCTCTAAAGTGAATAAAAATGAGAATTTAGAAGATTTTGGTCAATCTAATTATAATACATTAAGTTTAAACCCATTAATAAAGTAATCATTTATGTGTTGACAGGTTATAGCACTCAAATTTGTGTATCCAAGAAAAAAGTTAGAATTTTATTTAACTCATGATTCTTGGGACGCGCTTGTGTTTCGGCCTACAATGTCCATATTTTACCATAAACTGGTATGCGTAGACAAATTTTGGTACCACAATTCTCTTAAAATCTAATGAAATAACAAAATATTAAAAGAAGTAAAGTGTGAAAGCCTGACCCCTACATTTTGTATAAATATTTACACATCGCCAAAGTGCATGAGAAAAACCATGCCGTTGGCAACTCCAGGCAGCAAAACTCTCCGCGCTATTAACAGGACAACATAAATAGCAAGAGGTGTTATCCTACGGCCTGCAACAGATTATCAAGAAATACATATTACATATACTGTACACCACCATATAAAGAATGTATAAAAAAGTATTTATTGTCTATAAGAGGTAATATTGAACTCTTAGAAAGTGCTTTAGTGTAGTGATATAAACAAAATTTTAAGAGCGAAAATACCATGATATAATTCAGTTTCGTTAAAACAGGCAGACAAATAACACCAAACATGTAACAAAATTTAAAATAAACACCTAATAATTAATATTGTACGTACATAATGTAAAATAACCATAACTGTATTTTAAAATATTGTATTAATTGTAGTTCTCTGATGATGACTTAATAAAGCGAAATGTTAGAAAAAAATATTAGTGTATATCTGACCGAAATTCCCAAAAGAGCGCTATGAAACATTATTTGATATTAACGGTCAACGGTAGTGTATTTGAATGTTTACTGTGAAAAGTTAGTTTAAATGTAGGTGTTTTAGGTTGGCAACAAGAATAGGAAAGATTTTTTGTAAGAATTGTCAAACGAAAGCAATGTCATTTTAATGTTTAATAAAAGTTCATGATTATTTTCCGTTTTATATGGGCATATCCATCACAGTTTTGGCGACGAGGATCAAAAACAAGAAAGTTGAGAATTGCTGAGTGAAATATTTTTTGAAAAAGTCAAGGAAAAATCTGAGAGGTTAAGCATGTTTACAAATGAGGAACAGGTCCAAGGAGGGTCGCAACAGCGGCAGACTTTATACATTAGTTCGAGTAATAAGGTGCCGGAGTACAACAGTGCGGAAGATTTTAGAGCAGTATTTTATAGCAAATTTCATAGACAACGACAGCAAAGTGGCAGTTTTATTAACGGTGATTGGCTCTCACACATATAAAATATTAAGCAGGGGCGTGCGGTGAGTTTTGATACAGGGGAAGCAGTTTGTGATATAGAGTGATGGGCAGCGCTAGGCCCCGAGCGAAGCGAGGCAAAAATTATTTTAAGAAAAGGGACGTGGCTTCCGTATACTCATTTTAAAACAAATGTCGAAAGCTGCAAAGTTATGATATCTAGAAAAAGTACACTTATAGGACCGCCACTCCTCAATAAACATAAAACATAAAAACACCACAAAAATTAGACAACCCCCGATTCCAAAGCCGAAGCTGCACGGGCGAGGGTTACACTTATGAAAAAAACGCAGACACACAACCATATCCACTGACATTGCCAGCGCCGGTGGCGAGGATTGAACCCGCAGCGAAATAGAGAGTTTGTTAAGTAGTTAACATGCACATACCTACCTATTTACAATGTAGTTTAATCCGCCTCTCCTTTTTTGCGATGTCGGAAATAACTTCGTCGTAAAAGTTTGAATTTTTTGGACATCTTCACAAAGTCACTTTCTATTGTTAACAGGGACAATTTTGAAAGCCGCTCTTCACTGGTTAAATTTCATGAAAAAGTTTTTATTCTCGTGTCCGTTTTGATGATTTTGAAAAAAAGGCAGCCATTCCACTAATACTTGAAAAAAACACTTTGCACTCTTTAAGACACGCTGCAGATTGAGCTAGAACTAAATTTAATCGATGCGCAAAACAATGTACAAATATTGCATTCTGAAAAGTCTCTTTTACTTTGGCCTGCAGGCCCCCCAATTCACCAGCCATTACAGCGGCCCCATCATAACTTTGGGCGATAAGTTTGGCACCACACTGTAGATCATCGACTATCTGACAAACTATAATATATAAAGCTGCGGCCGTTCATGGCGTTGCTACGTCTAAAAATCCTAAAAAGCGCTCTTGGAATTTCCCATTTGGATTTATGTAGCGTACTACGATTGACAACTGACTAATATTCGTAATATCGGTTGTTTCATCTAACATAACTGCAACAAAAGGAGCTTTTTTATTTCTTGCTTGATCTTTTCTAAAACAATATTGCTTATCGACTGAATCAAATCATTTTGAATATGATTTGATGTACCGCGAAATATCGTGGAGTGTTCCAGATTGTTACTTAAAATTGTATCGTATTTTGCTAATAAATCAACTAAATTGATAAAATTGCCCCTATTAGCAACGCTTCGAGATTCAGTATGACCTCTAAAACTAAGTTCATTTTCGCCGAGAAAACAAACAATATCAATATGTCCTTTTAACACTTTCTTTCAACTGATGATCTAATGAATGCTCAATTCGTGATTTTCGAAATGTTTATTCTTTTAGCACCGCTCCCAAATGAGTTTCACACTTACCATGCCTTTTTGTCACTTTGTGAATGTTGTTTAAATCTGAAAAGCCATTTTTATTCCAAACACCTTTTTCATTTGTGAACAGTACACATGGCCAACAAAACAATTTACACAAATTTTCACAACCCCTTAACCACTGATTAGCACTGTACACTTCAATATTAAAGTACCTATTGCATGATTTAACTTTCGTTTTTAAGAATTTTAAATCAGGTGTTGGTTTCCCATTTCTAATAATATCCAGTTTATCTTGAAACGAATATGTTGAAAATCCCCTTTTCAACAAATTGCACACCACACAAACGCAAATAATATTTTCCACAGTGCTAGAACCAGCTTCCAAATTTAATAAGTAATTCTAAATCTGCGTAGACGCGTACTAATATTCAACGTTTTAAAAATCACTTGTCGCCGCACCACAGGTTTAGAAACACCAAAAAAGTTTTTACAAATATAGCACAAAAGCTGAGAATAATACTAGGAAGATTAATATTAAGTATAATATTAAAATCGATATTAAAATCGAGATTAAAATCTATAAAATAAAACGTATTACGATGCTATACAGCTCAGATATCAAGATTATGAAGTGGGGATGGGATGCATTTCAATAAGTTACCTACTTACCAGAGACAGTTGTCTCTGCTTACATATATCGAAGTTGCGCGAATTCGTGTTGGCTCGATTAATCGAGTGCGTCATCGTTACGGTTTAACGTGCAACATTATCTCAGCTGCATAAAAGCAGGGCCGTATCTATTGAAATTGGGTAAAAGTAAATTTTAATGATTAATATATGTGATAAATAATAATTAGGTTCTATTTATGTGTTTTTTTTTAATAATCCCAGGGGAAGCACTGCTTCCCTTGCTTCCATGAATCGATCGCCACTGATATTAAGAGATCTTTGTGATTCGGCATTACCCAAGGATAAATTGTTTGATTAACTCTGTGGTTTATTAAAGGCAGTTTTCACCACGAGTGTCAACTTTCAGAAAGAGAATTTAATTCTACGAAGCTAGACAGAATGCAACCATCAATGAATGGTTGGTTGGCAAGAATTATAAATTTAGCGATTCCATGCAGTTTTGGGAATCTATTGGAAGAAATTTTAAAAGATAAATTTATTACGGTTTGAAAAAAGGAAAAAAATTTAGATAGACTTTGTGAGGAAGAGGCGACAAAAAAAGTTCAAGAACTATTGGAAATTGCAGTAAAGAAAGAAGCGAGTGCTAAGGAATAGACGGAAGAAATACATAAAATAAATTTTCGGAAGAAGGAATACAGAAAAGATCAGAGGAAAACTAAGGATGAAGGTACAAAAAAGTGTTTTCCATTTGGCAAACCAAATCACGATTTTGGTAAATGTAAATTTAAAACTTATAAATTTGTTCAAAAGTGGGACATTGAGCTATTATTTGTAAATTAAAAAAAAATAATTATTTAGAGGAAGAGAAACAAGATGATTGTGAAAATTTAGATAGTATATCGATGTTTTCTTTAAATACAGGGGATAGAGTGAAAGCTATTGAAATTGAGGTATTATTAAATGGAATTAATGTAAAGATAGAGTTAGATACAGAGGCTGGTGCGTCAGTTATATCTAGTACTCTTTTTAGAAAATTGTTTTCTACTATTAAATTAGAAGACAGATATTAAAGTAAGAACTTATAATGGCAATGTTTTAGCACCATTAGGAGTTATTAATGTTAATGACATATAATAATTAGAGTAAAGTAATTAAGTTATTGGTAATCGAAAGTGATTGCAGAAACCATTATTTGGAAGAGATTTAATGAAAGTTTTTAATTTGAGTTTTGAATGTAACATGAATAAAATAGGTGTTGAAAGAGACGAGTGTGTGGATACAATTTTAGAAGAATTTAAGGATGTTTTTTGCAAATAAATTAGGTAAATATGCGTTTGAAAAAATTGAATTAAAGTTTAAAGACGATGTTTCTGGTATTTTTAAGAAACCAGTACCAATTCCTTATGTATATAAAGAGAAATTTGAGAATGAGCTAGAAAAATTAGAAGAAAGAGGGAGTGATTACAAATGTAGATAATAGTAAGTGGGGTACACCTTTAGTACCGGTAATTAAAGCAGACGGTTCAATGCGTTTATGTGCTAATTAGAAATTAACTGTAAATAAATATCTAGATGATTGTAACCATCCGTTACCGAGAGTTGAGGACGTATTTAATACACTACAAGGTGGCAGCGAGTTTACTAAATTAGATCTGACGTGTGCTTATAATCAGTTAGAGTTGGGAGAGAAGTCTAGGGAATTATTAGCTTGGAGTACTCATCAAGGAAATTTTTAAAGTAAACAGTTTACCATATGGTACAAAGCCAGCATGCCAGATTTTTCAGAATATTTTGGAGAAAATTTTATTAGGATGTAAAGGTTGTATAAACTTTTTAGACTATATTTTAGTTACAGGGGAAAGTAGGAAAGAGCATATTGAAAATCTAAAAGAAGTATTGAAAAGATTAAGAGTAGCAGGTTTAACATTGAATAAAAATAAATATGATTTTTTTAGAAAAAAATATTAAATATATGTAATGTATAATAATTAAAGAAGGATTAGAATGATTAGAAAAATACGTGAATAAGGTTATAGCAATAACAGAAATAAAAAGACCTACCAATGTTAGTGAAATACGAACTTTTTTGGGTTTCATAAATTATTATGCCAACTTTATCAAAAATTCGAGTGTATAACTTATTACAAAAAAATGTTAAATTTGATTGGGATTCAAAATGCAAACAAGCTGTTAAAAAAATAAAAGGCGCTACGTCAGATGTAGTTTTAATTTATTTCAATCCAAGTTTGAAAATTAAATTAGTTTGTGATGCTAGTAAAGTGGGTTTAGATTCAGTTTTATTACATATGATGGAAGACGGTTCAGAGAGACCGGTAGGTTTTGCAAGCAGAATGTTATTGAAAGCTGAACAGAATTATTCGATGATACAGAAAGAGGCTTTAGCGCTCTATTGGGCAGTAAAAAAATTTTTACAATACTTAATGGGCAGAGAGTTTGAATTTGTAACAGATCATAAAAATTTATTTTCATTATTCGGAGAAAGTAAAGCGTTACCTGAAGTTGCAGCAGGTAGAATTCAACGCTGGGCAGTATATTTATCTGAATTTAATTACAAGTTAAAGTTTGTAAAAAAGCAAATTAAATGAAGCCGATGGACTTTCACGTTTACCGATTGAGGAGGTGATAAAGACTACGAATTAGAATATTTCAATTTTCTAAACGAAATACCAGTTGACAATAATAAGGTGCGGACAGAAACTAGAAAAGATGAAATATTGGGAAAAGTGAAATATATAGAAAATGGTTGGCCGGAAAAAATTAAATTCTGATTTACATTTAAAAAATGATTTTGTGAGGCGAAGTGAATTATATTTACAAGACGATTTAGTTATGTGGATACAAGATTCTAATACCATATATAAGATTCAAAAATGCTTATTAGAGGAATTACACTCTACGCATATATTGGGATAGTGAAGATGAAGTCAAGAGCCAGAGGATACTTTTGGTGGCCAGGGCTTGACAAGGATATTGAGAGTCTGGGAAAGTCTTGTAATATTTGCCTAACATTTAAAACAGAACCGTTAAAAACAGTATTAAAATTGTAGGAGGAGTCTAAAGCAGCATTTGAACGAGTACATATTGATTTTATGGGTCCTATAAAGCGTAAAATGTATTTTTTGTTAATGGATTCATATAGTAAATGGCCGGAGGTTTATGTGATGAATCATACAGGTGTAAATAGTACTTTAGATAAATTGCATGACTGTTTCGCTAGGTTTGGTTACCAAAAGTAATTGTCTCAGACAATGGTCTATAATTTACGTCAGGTGAGTTTAAAATATTTTGTGAAAAGAATGGTATTACTCATAAAACAGATCCTCCTTACCATCCACAAAGCAATAGGGCTGCTGAGAATTTAGTTAAGTCATTTAAACAGGGTTTGTACAAATGTATTAAAAATAGCAAAAATTCGAATTTGTCCACTTCTTCATTAATATCGAGATATCTATTTACTTACCGTAATATAGTTCATTGTGCAACAAAGGAAACTCCTACTTAACAACTAATGAATAAAGAAGTTAAGACAACTTTAGATTTGTTAAAACAAAAACAAATGATTATAGAAATAAATTGGTGGACAATTTTAAGGGTAATATTCAGAGAGAATAAATCAGTTTTTGCAAGGGACTATAAAAATCCGAATAAAAAAAGGTTAGAAAAGGCAGTGATTGAGGGAGTTTTAGGTCAAAGGACATATTTTGTTTTGTCGATGAGGATGTTGTATGGAAAAGACATACTGACCAGTTAATAAAAGAAGGTGATTTTTATGAAAAGTGCAGAAAGATTGAGAGTGAGAAAGAAAAGATGGAAATGATTTAGTTACAAGCGCTGAACGGTAGTGAATTTAGAACATAATTTTAGTAAGATCAAAATGAAATTATAAATTCAGAACTATAAAGTAAGTTAGCTAGAGATGTAAATGAGCAGGGGAACTTAGGAAATGAAAATTTAGAGAATAATATAGACTCTAGTCAAATTGTTTCAAGTGAAGAGTCTATAGTGGCAAAGGAGAATGTTTTGCCAGAAGCAGAAACTAATGTAAATGTAAGACCTAAGAGAACAATGATTAAGAAACCGGTTAAGTTAGATTTGTAGAAATTTATTTTGCATAGCAGGAGGATATATGTAGTGTATTTGAATGCTACCGCGAAAAGTTAGTTTTAATTTAGGTGTTCTAGGTTGGCAACAAGAATAGGAAAAACGTTGTTATACGAATTGTCAAACGAAAGCAATGTCATTTTTTATGTTTAATAAAAGTTAATAATTATTTTCCGTTTTATTTGGGCGAATCCATCACAGTCAAGAAATGGAAAAAACCTAATATGTAATAAAATTTAAGTTTAAAAACCAAAACATTAGAAAAAAAATGTACGTGTATATCTGACCGAAAATCTCAAAAAAATACTTTCATATATTACATGAGATATGGAATGGAAGAAAACTGGATGTGGGCAATATAAGGACTTTTGAAGCAACATTTAGTTCAGTCTCGGTTCATACTCAGTTCAGTAATGTGAGAAGAACAAATGTTTTTACCTATTAAGATAAACAGTCAATTAATCTCACTTAAAAGTGGTAAGAAGAATACAGGATATACAGTGTGGGGCAATAGTACGTCCGACTTCCATAAGTCGAGTTCTATGATAACTAGAAACTTGATTTAAAAACATAAATAAACTAGACAAAAAAGTTTATAAGCGGAAATTATTTTCGAATATACAGGGTGAGCCAAGACTCTTCTACAGGGTTAACTAACATTTTTTAAAATAGAATGCCATGTGTATCACAATATATTTTTAAACCTCCTTCCACCCCTGCATTATTATTGACTCTTTCCCAACCATTTGGATTTAATGATTTTTTTTTGTTGAAATTATGTCATTTACACGTGTATATTAAAAACATCACTACAATTACAATTATTGATTTTAAAAAAAATATGTTAGTACCAGTTATGAGACATCTATGTGATAACACTCAGCCATTTTCACTTCCTAAAAGTGTACAGGGTGGCCAAAAATAATTTACACGTGTATATTAAATATATCACTACAATCACAACTAACGATTTTAACAAAAAATATGTGCGTACCAGTTATGAGACATCTGTGTGATAAGACTTCCATTTTCACTTCCAAAAAGCATACAGGGTGGCCAAAAAGGATTTTTAAATTTACAACTATTTGACCTGAATTTTCTCAATTTTTTCAAATGGAACACCCTGTATATTTTTGGACGATTTTTGTATTTACATCCCTATGGCTGTTTGTAACCTTTTTCGATTTATTGAACAATAATTGCAAAATTCAGCAATAAAGATAAATTTTTTTTTGTAATTCAAGGGAAGATAAAAAGTGCTCCACATGTTGCCCATTTTGATTGTCACATATTTCTATGCGTCTTTAGAATGAGGTTCCCACTTTTCATAAAATTGCTGCATTTATTATCTTTTCCTTCAAATTTTGGATTGTTGTTGGTGTGATATGTTTATGGGCATCATGTAACACGCTTATTATAATACCTTATCTTGAATTATTTGAAAAAAACCTCATTTTAAATTTTTATTGCTGAATTTTGCAGTTATTGTTCAATAAATTGAAAATGGTCACAAGGAATGTACGTACAAAAAATGTCCGGTTTTCAATCCTACATCACATCGTCCAAAATTATACAGGGTGTTCCATTTGAAGAAATTGAGAAAATTCAGTTCAAAGAGTTGTAAATTTAAAAAATCCTTTTTGGCCACCCTGTATGCTTTTAGGAAGTGAAAATGACTGAGTGTTATCACACAGATGTCTCATAACTGGTACGAACATATTTTTTCTTAAAATCGTTAGTTGTGATTGTAGTGATATATTTAATACACGTGCAAATGGTATAATTATAAAAATCATTAAATCCAAGAGGTTGGGAGAAATTCAATAATAATACAGGAGTGAAAGCAGAGGTTTCAAAAAATGTTCTAATATACATGGCATTTCATTTAAAAAAATTTTACTTGACCCTGTAGAATCGCCTTGGCTTACCCTGTGCATTCGAAAACAATTTCCGGTTATAGACTTTTTTGTCTACTTATGTTTTTAAATCAAGTTTCTAACTATCATAGAACTCGAAATATCGAAGTCGGATGCATTATTGCGCCACCCTGTATAGACTATGGAGTTTGAAAAAGCAAAGAATAGTATGTGGACTTTACTGCTTTTTTTATGCCTCTTAAGTAGCGTTCCTTAAAACTGAGGCACCCTGTATATACATATATACAGGGTGAGTGATTTAATACTCAAAGAAGGTGCGATGCAACATTATAGGATGCCACAAATAAATAATTATAGACAATAAATAGTCTTACTCTTTCCTTATCAAGTTCTTTTTCAACTTATAATGATTTATTACTCCCATTCAAAACTTGGAACCAAAATGTGCATAATATAACCCCATCTATAACATGCAAAGGAGCTATGAGGAAAAGTGAAATGCAAGATGTGTTGTTGTAGTGGGGACATCTAGTACGCGACTTCAAAACGGATTTGCATCGCATTGTATTTAGTTTTATAACTTATTTATTAGGTATTAGTCATAAAATTATAAATCCCACGCTAGTAATGAAACAAACTTTTCTTAATAGTACCACATTTTGATTTACGCTTTTGTTTCAGAGATAGTACGAGGGAAAGTGAAATGCAAAATGTTTTGTTGTAGCAAGACTTCAAACGGATCACAGGAAATTTGCATTGCATTGTATCTTGTGTCTATAACTTATCTACTATTAGTCATAAAATTATAAATCTTACTACGCCAGTATCTTCAGAAAGGTTGAAGTAAACTTTTCTTAAGAGTACAAAATTTTGATTTGGATTTTCATATCAGATATAATATGAGGAAAACGCAAACATTTTCTAAATTGAATTAGATATTAAAGCATTTCAAACCGAGTTATTGCGGTTTTAATTTCGTTCTTTCGTATAAACTCCAATGTATAAAACCATATTTGATAATTAAAACATATTTGCTCTATAAAACCTTTTCTGAAAACTATATTAAAAAATCGCGGTTTGTCTTTTCTTTGCCACTACTATATGCATAACTTATTTTTAAACTTTAATGGCCTTTTGCACACAGTAATTTTTGACGGCCTCAGGATTTTGAAACATCATTACATAAGCATTCATTTTGTATAAAATTCAGCTTGTAATAACGAAACCCCAACAGGACTGATTTTTTTTCAATGTCATGAAATATACCGTACCTAGGTCATTTCATTTATTTCAAGTTTTACATATTTACTACCAAAATTAATTACTTTATTATTTCTAAATTGATATCATTAAAATTAATTACTTTATTATTTCTAAATTAATATCATTAAATGAATTACTTTATTATTTCTAAATTAATATCATCAAATTAATTACTTTATTATTTCTAAATTAATATCATCAAACGTTAATTATTATTTCATTACAAAGAACCAGAATATAAATCGTATTATATTAGAAATCTCAGGGTTAAATAAAGTTTCATTTTAGAAGCAAAAGTGCACGTTTGAACGCACAATTTTAGTCAGTTATCAGTATGTTAATGTAAACATAGGAATTCCAATGCACTACGCATACGTGACTGCAGTCTCTGTGTGTGGGAGTCTGTTAGAAACGCATCAACATTACAAGGGAAAATCGACTTTAAAGGTCGTGACGTCAGGGGATAAAATTTGTATAAAACGCGGGTCCCGGCTGGACTCGAGGTGATTGCTACTTAGTCGATCATCCAGCTTGGAAGTAATTCCGAGTTAGCCTTTACGGTTCATCAGCTCAAGATTAATTTCTTTGAGTTAGCTGGGGAATTTATTCCTTACAGTTTACAACGAGGTGATTGCTAGTCGATCATCCAGCTTGGAATTTATTCCGAGTTAGCCTTTACGGTTCATCAGCTCAAGATTAATTTCTTTGAGTTAGCTGGGGAATTTATTCCTTACAGTTTACAACGAGGGAAGACGCGGTGCATTTATTTTGCAAAGTCGATGAAGTGCAACTATTCCGGTATGCACGACCCGGGGCGACGAATTGGAGAAATCGGGGGAGAGGACGTGAATGAGTCACTAGGTAAAGGTTAGCCTATCTAAAAAGGTTTCAGTATATTAGCTTATTCCACATTCTAAATGATTGAAGTAAATTTTTATAAGTTTAAATATCGTAAGATAATATATTTAGTTGAATCTCTGAAAATTAGAGTGCTATAAGCTTAGGTGCGACTTTATATTTTGGTTCTCTGGCAAAGGTAAATAAACTTACGTGTTGTGGTACCAAGAAAACATTTTAGTAGGAAAGTTAATTAGGGTCACTTTTCAGTTTTATTATTTTTATTCATGTTAACTTAACTCGCTGTGATTGTGGGATGTCAATTCACTGGGGCGGGTTTGCTAAATAAAATATGTGCAATCGGTTATTCGGTCAATAACCTGTACTTTAAAATAGGTCAGCTGTCTATTATCGACACTATACTTTGAGTCCGTCCCCGACCACCCTTCGGCGTTGTTTGTTGTGGTCATTTTGTGTCAACGCACACTGAGACCAACGCAGGCCACGACGTGGGGGGCCGGCTACTTTAATTTACAAGCGTTTCGGCCGTCAGTTCATAACTGCGCTGTACTTGTTATTACGTATAATCAATTGATTGAGGTATTACTCGAGACTTGTTGGAGTTGCCTGTCTCCTGACTGTTTAACTAAATAAAACTTCGAAACAGACTGCCGATTGGTAGTGAGCACTCCACCCGATTGGGGGATGTTCTAAAAAAAAGCAAACTTCGAAACAGACTACCGATTGGTAGTGAGCACTCCGCCCGATTGGGGGATGTTCTAGAAAAACAAAACTTCGAAACAGTTGGGTTACATGTGTGATTCTAAGAAACCTCGAGGCTGCCATGTTCGCGAGTCATGCAGGGAAATTTCCCGTACAGCCGATATGAATTTACGCTGACTTCAGACTCCGACAGTCAAATTTAGACGGACATTTCTGTCACTCAACATTGTTTGCTTTGCACATGTTTTATATTGGCAGGTCCGGCACAGGTATTGATGTAATTACATCACAGCATTGCTTTGTGTCTCTTCAGGACCTAAACAAGTTATCAGGCGATTGCCACATCAATTAATATATTTGACTAAAAACAGTGGTTATTTGTCCACTAACCTTGTATTCTATTATCAGGCGATTGCCATGACGATTGTCATTATATAATGCGACTTATCCGAGAATTCTCGCAACAATAAATGTATAAAACCTCTATTTGTTTTCTTCTTACATATTTTCAAAACATTACCTAACATATACAGGGTGAGATTAGCCTCACTCGACTTAACAAACTCAGTGCTATAAAATAAACAGCAAAAGTATAAAATCAATAATAAAAACAGTTTTCTCAACCAGGCAATAGTGGCTTGGTCTCACAAACAATAGTGCATAAAAGATGGAATAAGTACTAGGAAACTATGAGAGTTTTCTAAAGGTATAAGTATCAAGTGTTAAATTTAATTCACAAAGTAACAAATAGCTAGTATTATCAAACTTTATATAAAAGAACCTGGGTAAACCATAAACGGGGTAGAACATAGACTGGGGAAATAATAATTTGAGGTTACTACACACACAACGTAATTTGGGGTCCTAATTTATAAAAAAACTAGACGATCACGTAAATGGCCAAAGTATTGTTTGTCTTTCCTTAAAAAGAAGGATAAATAATACAAATAACACAAATAAATTAAAATACACAACAAAATACAAACAAAGAGGGGGGTTGGGGTGATTCAGTCAATTAATAAAATTTTGATTTTAAATTCATAGAACTTTACTCTAGAAAATAAACATAAAACACATCTGTACAATAATAATAAATACATGTAAGTATAAATGTATAAAATAATTAATAAAATAAGCATAAACATTCTGAATTTAGAATTTAGGTTTTCGTCTCTATACATTTTTCGATTTCAATTTCTTCTGCACTTTTTGGTCTAAATTTTTATCGTCTTGTGCACATTGTGCCAAAAATTATATATTTTTTTCACGACTAGTCATATTTTTTGTATCTATTATCTACGCATCAATTTTATAATTTGGTACGTCTTTATTTCGCTGTAATTTAGAACTGACTGAATTTGCAACGGAGACCTCTACGTCCACCACCTGTGTAAATAATTTCCTGTCTAAACATGTCGCTTTATGTATCTGAGGACCCACACTGCAAGAAGATAATAATTATTATTCTAGTTTTTTAAAAAATACATAGCTTAGGCTGTCCAATCCCATCTTCAATTTTTTTTGCAAATTGATTAATAAAAATATTGCTTTCGAAATTAGGGGACGTTTTGCAAAATAATCTACGCATCACAAGAAGATATGGTGTAGGTCTCGGGGGATCGGCAACGCAGTCAACGTGTTAAATACTGTTTCACCGCAGTAATTCTTTATAACCAGTAACGATTACAGTACTTTTTCTATTAAAAGTTATACGTGAAATTAAAGGCAATTATTTAATTTAAATAATTTCCGCATTTTTGCAAATAAGTTAAGAATCTTGATACACCAATGTTATCAACGATTACCAGTAAAAACGCATGCAGATAAGGTTTTTGTTTCTTTTATAATGATAATGATCTGTGTATATTCTTATTGGACTACCAGAAAAATAATATTAAAGTGTTAGCAGAGTGATATGCCAAATGGTTCAAAAGATTTAAAATATCAAACTGTCAGTAAATTCTCTGTAAAAATACGTGCAGACTAACCCGAACATTTTGGCATATTATGTTTCATTGAATAGAATCTGTTAGGTAGTTATTTAATACTAAATGTAAAGACAACAGCGAATGTTCAGCTGTCTATTAATTCAACATTGAAAGAGTTTTCTTCAGTCAACTCCATCTTACTAGATACACGTCTGTCAGTCTTATTTTCTGTGGAAATAAACTAGATCCGGATAGGCTCACCGAGTTAGCCTAGTTTACGGTGTTTCTCCCTGTGACATATCCCGTATTAAGGGAGTGACATCTCTGATCCCTGATATATTACATAATTACTCGTGATTAAATTAAAACTAAAATCTGTCTGTCCGTACTATTCTCTGCACAAATAAACTAGAGCTAGGCCAGGCCGGGCTACGGTGTTTCTCCCTGTGATACATCCCTTATTAAGGGTGTAACGCCTATGCTGAAATAGAGCCGAAATCGTTAAGTTGTTAAATAAAGAGCACTTCGTTTACTCTTGTTCTTAAAATCTGGTATATGACGTAATGCTAACATTACACTACCTTGACCGTTGATAAGCTGCTCACCGGAACCACTGACGTTAATTACCTTCCATTACTTTGCTTATCGTTGTTATTAAATTTTTAATACATTCTGTTACTTTTTAAATAAGAAACCAGCAACCATTGACCCCTAGAATAAACTTTTATCACTATAGTTATCCAGCATCTATCATCCTGCTAATTGAGAAAAGTGGTGTTCCTACTACACTTTAAAATAATGGTGCTCTGAACTGAAGCCCATACAAATATTAAACGTAGAGGCAGAATTTTACATTTTGCAAATTAGTTGGAATAATGTTACAAAGTTACCTACAAGTTAGCTTATTAATTAAATAAACTGGCGTTATAAATTTCCTCGATGGAACAACTACTAATCCGTCTAAATTACGGAACTTTTTAGTAACATTTAATATGAAAGCTACGTTCTCGTGACTTAAGACAGCTGCTTAAAAGTGACATTCACTACCCGTGTGAGATCGAAATGACTGAATAGTTGCAGTTACTTTTAAAAATCATAATAAAAATCCTTTCAGCAACCAACTTTATTAGTAAACATTATTGTAGTATTGAACGTAATGTACCTAATCAACAGAAAACTTGAAATGGTATTAAAGTAGGCAAGAAGAGAGAAGTTGCTAAAGTTTTTTGACTTCATATACGTTTAAGTAGGTATTAGGTATGCATTATAATTATGTTAATCAATCGATGGCAACAATAGCAATTGACAATAATGACAGAATAGTTTCAAAAGATTTTTCTGCAGTTGCAAGAGAGAACGAGCGACAGCATAAAATAATTGACCAGTTATACACATACAAGTCGCAGTTAGTACGACGCCACGTCTCCATCACGTAACCGTCACGTTGGCGATACATAACGAGATGAGTTCCAGAACATCTTCACAATATAACACTGACCGTAAAGTTGTTCCAATTGTCCCAGACACGTAATAAGACCGTTTCTATTATGCATCAGCGATTAATGGCAAAACACTTCGATAGTCTGGTAACGTACCAATGACTTAAAATGTTAGTTGGGCAATGTAAATTCCCACCGAAAGTATATTTTTTTGGAAATATTTTCACTAAAAAAATACAGAAAATACAGCGCGCCAAGTTATAATCGATAACATTATTAAAATTATTGCGAATTTCAATATTGTTTTGAAACTAAACTTAATGTTTGACACATATGAACCTAGGTGAATCTGGTGACTAAAACATTTACTCTCTGACGCCACCTCATAAACGCCACCCAGAGTCTTAACAATAGTCAGTATCTTAATATTGAGGACTTGGCGAATGTTGGTGATGGTAGGAACCAGGAAGGGAACTATTTGACAATAACTGAGTCGACTGGTTTGGTTTCGTTTCTGCACCACCGCTCCTTGTGTCTGACGGACCTGAATAACCTCCACAGCTAGATTTTGGGGGGTAAATTCCTGGGTTCTGCGAATTATGATAAAGGTTATTACCAGTGCTAATGTTCCTCAAACTATTAATTCCTGAATAAAAACTATAACTGTTGCTAGACTCTTCAGATTGAATAGATGGAATCCGTCGACCTAACAGTCCGTACATGGATTCAGGTCTGTTTTCGTGACTAGGTTTTACGTTATCCTTAAATTTGTTGCTACCTTCAGAGGTAGATGGGTTGTTTCTTGTACCATAAGGATTTTCTATCGTCCCAAAATTATCTCCCCGTTTTCTTTCTATCGTTGAATAGTTATCAGGCTTCTGACGTTCTGTTGAACAGTTTCGTTGGCGATCTGCGGCTCCGAGACTTTCAGTTCTATTGACTGTAGCAGGGATAATGCCTCTTCCATTATAGATACCCTCAGATTTCTGCTGCAGCTGATTTTGTACGTTTTGGTTCTGAATATGATTCAGTTGGTTTAATCTTAAAGGGTACATTGACTGCGTTGGTACCAAAGGTCCTGGCTTTGGTATGTTATCTTTATTGATACCTGTATTAGACTTAGCATAAACTGACTGTGACCTGTTTAGATTTGCTCTAGTCAGTCGTGGAGAGATACAATACAATGATCGAGTGCCTCCATATAATGATTCTCCTCTTTCTAATTTTGTTGGAGGCGCTGAGTATAAACTTGCACAATAAGCATCACTGCCAGCTGGTCGGTAGTTGGTATAAGTAGCATCCTGGCAATTTGTGGGTGTTGGCTTATTCAAATCATCGTAAGTGTCTATATCATCTGAAGAAATGCTTGACGATTCGTCATCTTGTGATTTTCTCGTTATCTTGTGACGCTTGGGATTGAAAATATACTCATAAGTTATTGCTGAGGCTATTCCTCCCAACACAGGTCCTAACCAATATACCCAGTGGTTTTCCCATTTGTTTGAGACAAATGAGGGACCTAAAGATCTAGCTGGGTTTAAACATGGCATCTGGAAAGTAAACAAATTATTGCAGCATAACCAATATCAGTTAATGTTAATGAACTTACCGAAACAAAAGAACATGCTGAATAAGCAGAACCAATAGTTAGAGAGGATGTTCCAATCCATCTACGATAGGTGTCCATCGATACGATATAAGTGAATACAACGATGAACGTCAGTATAAACTCAATTCCAAATTTTTCCCACGGTGTAATATTTACAGACCCAACGGTCACTGAAAGATTTCCTTGAAAACTCGGAACTGTCACCCTGAAAAAATAAAAGATTTATTAATTTCAACTTTTATTTTTAGATTAAAATCAAAATATATTAAAACATGAATTGAACTAAAATGTATAGCCTAAAATACTCCTTTTGACCTACAAAATGTGGACCCTATACATAAATCTTAATAGTTTCAGTGAAATGTAAGCATTACATTGTTGATTGGTATTAAGTTTTATGACCGTTCGAAATCGTTGTGTTAAGACGTAACGAAGTGTTTTCTGTGTATATATCACAAATAATAATTGTTTTAATACCTTATTATAAGTGATCAGGTTTATATAGTAATAAATAATAAATAATGTCACAACCCCCTGACCCGGGGGGTAATATTACAAATGTAAGTATTGTTTATGAAGAACACATGGAGACAATAGAATCTAATAAGAATAAAGCAGATGGTGGCACAAATTCTAACTCGCAGGTATATGTAAGTAGCCATTCATCAGCAGGCTGCTCTAGTGCAATGCTGCTCACTGATAGGAGTACAGCTGAAGGAAAAAAAGGTAGGAGATAAGCAAATTATAAAAACTAATAATAACGAGATTTTTAACAACAAGTACGATTTGAAAAATCCTAATTTATTTAATGGATCTTTTTATGCATATAATCAACACACAGATAAAAATGTCGGTCGGTTACACCCTATGGCAATTGGGAAAGTATTACACCAAGATTTTAAAAATTCAAGATCTATAACAGAAATTAGTAAAGCGGGTGCCAACAGGATAAAAGTAGAAATGAATAGTATACAGGATGTTAATAATTTAACTGATGATCCTGTTTTAACAAATAAAGGATATATTGCACCTAACCGAACGGCGCGGGGTTATTAAAGGGGTTGATATAGTGGAGAGTGAGGAATATTTATTAAACACCGCACGATGTGTCTCTAATATAAAAAACTGTAAAAGAATAACGAGAAAAAATAGAAATAGCGATGGTAATATTACATTACAACCAACAGAAACTATTATATTATCATTTCTCGGTAGCAAACTTCCAAATTATATTTTTTATAGATAAGTGCGATTTTCAGTACAACCCTATGTGGGAAATATTATACAGTGTTATACATGTCTGAGGTTTGGTCATGTCTCAACACAGTGTAAAATAAAGGATAGAATTTGTAAAAATTGCGGTTTAACACATGAGGGTGAATGCACAAATGAATTGCCGACATGCTGCCATTGTGGTTCTAATAATCATAATTCATTTTACAAAAAATGCGATGTTTATTTAAAACAAAAAAATATTAAAAATATAATGCCCGCACAAAATATTTCATTTAAAGTGGCAGCAAACTCATTACGTAACTCTTCTTATTCCGAAATTGCTTCCAATATGCAGTTTTAGATAATCTAAATGACGAATTTGCGTTTCCTAGTTTACCTAACAGTACTTCACTTTCTCAATATAATAAATATACCGTTACACATTTGTACCGTGTATTAATGAAATCAAAAAAATTGCGAAATGAAAATGTAACAAACGAAGAAGAAATATGAATCAGAAATAGTGTGGCAAACGTAATGAATGGTGCTGGTCTAATTGACCAGCATTAGTGTATTTATTTATATCACACATAAATATATGTATATGTGTAACATATATACCGGGTGTCACGAATTGCGCTCGCCCCGATATCTCCTAAAATATTTGGAATAGAAAATTGAAATTTCGAGGGCTTATTATACGACTAAAATGCCATCTTTTCAATAAAAAATCAAGTTTGGTGCACATCCGGTTTGACCGGAAATGTCCACAACTTTCGATTTTTAAATGAAACACCCTATATATTTTTACATTTTTGGAATCTAGAGGAAATTTTGAATACAATACATCCATTTTGGTCACTTTTTGATAAACATTAAAAATTTTATTAAAAAATTTATTTCTGAATCCAGAGTGCTGTGGTGCCCAAAATATATTTTAGTTTGTGTGCTACGTTACTATAAAAATAAAAAGAGCAATATGATTGCATTACTTAATTGTCTAGAGGCGTTTAAAATTTTTAAATGTGATTTTTACCCACTAACTCGGTTTTTTTTAAATGGGAAGTTAATCGTCCACCAACATTTTTAAATACCCCATTTTCATACGAATCTAATGATACCAAAATTTTGAAAATCCGCTCCGAAATATTTGAGATTTCTGCCAAAATACAATGCAACCAAGCTTTTAGAAACATGCGGCTAATAGATTAGTGGGCTTTGGAAACTAAAATGACACATTTCTGTTTAAAATCTGGTAACCTAATAACATTGGAAAAATCATAGTAGCCATTGAATGTAATAAAACAATATCAGCTGCCAGACAGACTCGTGTAGTTATAGGCAATCTTGAGCTATCAAACATTTAATAATTGTGAGCGCAAAGAACGTTACAAGTAAGTTTAGCATAGGTATGTGGAGGTAAACACAATTACATCCACAAGGAAATTAGCAACAGACTGCGACATCAGTACGGTTTTCAGCGTTTTATTTAAATGAACATAAATATCAGGCCTATAAATAAATAAAAATCAATTCCGTTTGAACAATTAAACTTAAACTAGGTAACAGTAGGTATCCATATTAAAATAATTAATATAATTAAACCATAAGTTGACATTATAGATATTGCTCAAAATGTCCACCATTTTTTTCTATACACAATTCGGCTCTGCGTACAGTTGCTTGAATGGCTCTACGCAATTCAGCCGGCGTTATTTCATTAAGAGCCCGTACAACTTTATTTTGCAGCTCTTCACGGGTATTTGAAGAAGTTTTATAAACTTTATTTTTGAGAGTGCCCCATACATAATAGTCGAGGGGTGTTAAGTCAGGTGACCTAGGAGGCCACCTGATATGACCTTGGTTTGCGATAAGGCGTTCACCATACAAGTTGTTTAAATATTCCATCACTCTTCTGGAATTATGTGGGGGAGCACCATCTTGTTGGAAAAACAGATTTTGTAAATAGGCAAGAGGAAGTAAGTCAAGAAATTCTGCCTTACAAGTTTCAATAGATTCTACGAATTGTTTTGTGTGTTCAATTTTTGCTCCTTTCTTTAAGCAGGCTGTTAATGGTCTGGTAAGTTTTGAACAATCCTTTATAAATTTTCTGTAATACCCTATTGGTCCAAGGAATGATTGTATTTCTTTCTTCATATTTGGTATTGGAAATTTTACAATTGCCTCGATTTTATCCGAATTGGGTAGTATACTTTCTGGGGTGATAACATGTCCGAGAAATTTTACAGTTTGTTTTAGGAACTCCGATTTGTCCAATTGTATTTTAAAGTTTGTCTTTCTGACCCTGTCAAAGACTAAGCGTATCCCTTCTATGTATTCTTATAAGGATGTAGAGAATATTAATACATTATCCATATAAACTAAACATTTGTGCTGAAGGCATGATAATACATGATTTATTGTTCTTTGGAAGGTGGAGGGTGCATTTCGAAGTTCGAAGGGCATTCGTAAAAATTCATAGTGTCCTTCGTCTGTTGAGAAAGCTGTTTTCTCAATATCTTTTTGATCCATTTCGATTTGGTGATATCCACTAAGTCCAAGGTTGTAACATATTGAATGCGACCTAATTTATCCAAGACGTCTGTTATTTCTGGAATTGGAAATTTATCAGGTACAGTTTTATCGTTAAGTTTTCTGTAGTCTATAACAATACGAAATTTCTTCTTTCCATTGTTGTCCATTTTCTTTGAAACAATTTAAATTGGTGAAGACCATTATGTTCAGGTCTAGCATTGAATCAATTTATTTTTTACTCCTGATTTATATATATGTGGGAATCTGTGTGATTTTGTGCAAATGGGAATGTTGTCTGTTGTTTTAATCTCATGTTTAATTTGGTTTGTGAAGGTAAGTGCAAGATCTTCGCAATAAAAAATGTCTCTGCACTCGTAACAAAGTTTTCGTATAACTTCGTACTCTTCTTGAATACAGTGTCTTAAATCAAGATTCTCCAAGTTTTTGTTTTGTAGGTTATCGTAATTATATTTGTATTGTGATAGCTATCTATGTCGATGTCCATTGGTTCGGTTGTAAAGTTATTTAATTCACAACCAGGTATACATGGAATTGGTTAGGTTATTGTTAATGATTTTTCTTCATCAATATTGTTAATAAGTAATATCGTTGTCTCATTGTCCTTGATGTTGATAAGTCCTCCTGGAATTTCTAATTGACTTTCAAATATTACAAAATTTATTACAGCTTCTCCAAAATTCTGCGCTGTTGGTATTTTGCAACAATTTCTGTTTTAGGTTGAATATTATATTCATATTTAAATATTTTATCATTAATGGTAGATCCTAAAAGTCTTTTTCCTTCAATGAATAATGGATGATATTTTACACAAGTTGTTGGCTGTTAAGGTAGAAATTATTTCTTCAATAAAAAACAGAAAAACTTATTTCTTATTTTTATTACTAGAGGACTTCCAGCCAAGTATATGAACAATTTGTCCTACGTTTCGTTTTCGGACTTTTTCAAGGTTAAAAGCTAAAAATAATTAAAAATAATGGTTTTACATAAGTCGTAAATTAGATTAGTGACAGAATGCATATCTAAAAAAGTGTTTTCTTACCTAATATAAATTTCCTATTTTAATTTCACTGTATGGGTGGGTTTAATTTTGTTTTTCATCATTTTTTTTTTTATTTGATGGGTATGTGATGTACGTGTAGTTCGACGAGTTAGGCAGAGAATGGTCAGTATTTGGTGTGGTCGTTGATGTGTTTCTTTTTTAAGAGTAGGTAATTATAACAGCTAAAGTATATTTATGGTCCGAGTGACAGAGTTATTGTAAACATTCACATGATATTGGATAGGAGTTGAGAAGAGGTTTTGCAGTTAGCACATATACAGGATGTTTAAAAAATTGTTACTATTGAATAAGATTGCGATATATGCTACTTAGATTTTCTATATCTGTTTGATAATTTACTGTTTTTTTGTTGTTTTGTATTTCGGCCATTTCCAAAAACATGCGTTTTTTGGTATTTCTTTCTTTATGCAGTATGGTTGTATCCGGAAAGTTAAAACTGTGTGAATTATTTATGGCGTGTTCTGTTAATGCTGTGCTACATGAATAATTAGGAGTTGTTATGGAATTTCTAATTGACAATTTATGTTGATTTATACGTTTATTTAAATATTGTTGGGTTTGTCCAATGTAACACCTATCGCAATCTGAGCAATCAATTTTATAAATAACATGGGTTTGATTTAATTTCTCTATTGGATCTTTTAGTTTTGAATATAATTTATTTTTTATGCTATTATCATTTCTGTATGCTAATTGTATGTTATATTTACCTAATTCTTTCTGAACTTTTTCTGATACTTGTGGTATGTATGGTGCCGATATGTATATTTTGTTTTTATTTGGATTGTTTTGATTTCTGTCCTGGTTGGTGTTGTTAAATATGGGTCCAAAGCAGTTAGGTTGTAAATCTATGTCAACTTGATTTTTATTGCTTTTGTTATTTATTATATGTATTCTCTTTTGGATATACTTATTCATAAAAGGTGGCGGGTAGAAGTTATTTAAAAGAATGTTTTTGATTTTAATTATGTTTTCTTTGTGAAACAATTTATCTGATAGTAAAATGGCCCTGTCCACGAGGCTGTTTATAACGCTAATTTTGTATTTATTACTGGTTTTTGATTGGAAGTTGGTATATCGTCCCGAACTGATACTTTTTTTGATACCAATTGGTTTTAATTCTACTGGTAGATCTAATTAAAGTCAGGTCTAAGAAGTTTATTTTATTTTCATTTTCTGTTTCTAATGTGTATTTTATTTTCCTGTGTTGTTCATTGAATTTCTGTAATATGTACTGTATTTCATTTTTATTAACGCATAGTAGACAATCGTCTACGTATCGTTTATAAAATGCAATTTTATTTGAAAGTGTCGGTATTAGTTGGTTTTCTAGATATTCCAGAGTTAAATTTGCACATACAGCTGAAAGTGGTTGGCCCATAGCTAGTCCTTCTGTTTGTTTATAAAAGGTTTTATTGAATGAGAAGTATGTTGAATTTAATATAAATTTTATGGTAGAGATAAATTCTTTTTCCTCTATGCTTGTAAATTGTTTGATATCATTCCATTTATTTTGTATGGCTTCTATTGTTAAGTCTATTGGTATATTTGTATATAGTGACGTAATATCAAGAGAGATTAATATATAGTTTTCCGGGATGTTGATTTCATCAACAAATTTTTTTAACTCCCAGGAGTCTTTCAAGCTATAAATAGTTTTCCCTACTACATTTGTTAAGCTATTTGATAGAAATTTTGAAAGTTCGTAGTTCGGTGCTTGTACGCAGCTACATATTGGTCTCATTGGTATATTAGGCTTGTGTACTTTTGGTAAACCATATAATTTTGGTGAGATTCCATTATGTGATATTAATCTGTTATATATTTTTTTATCAATAAAACCTTTTTTACAGAGATCCTTAACTATTGTATTATTTTCTTGTTGGGTAATTCGCGTTTTATCCTTACATTTTTCATACGTGCTGTTATCACCTAATAAATCATTCATCTTATTTAGATATTGAGTTTGTGTCATGATGATTGTTTTATTAGTTTTATCGGCAGTTGTTATGATTAATTCTGGATTGTTTTTTAAAAATCTCCTAGTTTTATTTAAATTACTGTTTAAACTGCTATGTTTCTGATTAGGGTGTAATTTGTTTTTATAATTAGTTAAAATATTACAGGTACTGGCTCTGATGTTATTTCTTTCAGATGTATGTACATTTTCCAATGCATTCTCTATACTAGATACCATTTTAGTTATTTGTAATTTCTTGTTATTTTTATTTGCGGTATCTATATTAAATTTCGGGTCGATACTAAGAAATTCCATGACATTGTCGGGGATATTAATATTGGAAATATTTTCAATCCAGTTTTTGTTATATGTGTTAATTTGATTATTACCACATATACCATTGTTGCCTATTTTTGTAGGATTACTCGGACGAAACGTAGGACAAATTGTTCATATACTTGGCTGGAAGTCCTCTAGTAATAAAAATAGGAAATAAGTTTTTCTGTTTTTTATTGAAGAAATAATGAATAATGGAGTTTTTGCTTTGTGTTACGTTTAAGTAGACTGTATTTATTATTACGTTAAAGAACAAGGAATATACAAATATAAGTAGTATCAGAAAATTATGAATTAAAAATTCACTTACCAAACGCCACAGTCCTGATACTCCCTGTACGATAGGACAAAGGGCAGGATTGGTTATAAGGAATGTAGGATATCGAATATCGCCTTTTAACAACAATGTGGCACTAAGATTATTACTTTTGTATATTAGCGTATTAAACTATTTGTATTTCACTAAAGCGTGTAAAACTATAATATTGAATGGTATGTATCTCGAATTTTTTTTCTGTAAAAAGTGCGTTGATGTCTATAAAAACTGTTTCACTAGAATCCATTTAAATTGTGAATAAACACGATTTTTAATATACCTGGTGACATCTATTAATAAAGAACCTGATTACCATTAAACGGAAGAATATTATACTAAAATAAATTTAAATCTAAATGAGATACCGTACACGGCCCAAACATCCCCCCGCCCCTGAAAGATTATTTTCAGACCAAACTACACAGACGCGGAGAGGGGCATGATGGAGTCATGACATTCAAGTAAATAAACTAATACTAAAGTTAAATGAAGTTTTATGATTAAATTAACAGAAAACCTAACTTGTAAAGAACCTAACTTAAGAAAATTGATTTAGTAAAATTTTCAAAATGTATAAAATTGTCTAAACTAACTAGTAACAGAGCGTTAAACCAAACTAAAAGAAACCTTTATTGTGTAGGCAGCGGACACACCTTCACAACCGGGCGTTTAAAAAGTCCATGTTTTGTTTTGACTGAAACAACTCTAATTACTCCATCCTTATTCGGAAAAACTTCTTTAATTAGTCCTAAGGGCCATTGTAAAGGTGGTATCCCATCCTGCTTTAATACTACGAACATACCGGGTTCAATTTTGGCCGAAGGTGTGTTCCAACGCTCCCTCACCTGAAGAGTAGTTAAATACTCTAGGTGCCAACGCCGCCAGTAATCCTGGACCATTCTATCAATTAACTGAAATCGACTTAAACGATTCAAAGGTTCATATTTGTTAAATCATAAACTGGCAAACTTTGTAGAGGAGTCAAGTTTAGGAAGTGCGCAGGCGTAAGAGCCAATGGCTCCGCAAAGGGGGCGAGAATTGAGCAAAGCCTCGATTTGAGTTAAAAGAGTGTAAAATTCTTCATAAGACAATATTTGATTACCAATTACCTTATAAAGATGGGTTTTAACCGACTTTACGTTAGCCTCCCAAATTCCCCCAAAATGAGGAGCGGAAGGTGGATTAAATTTCCACTCAATTTTTCTATAAGCTAATTCACTAGCAAACTGAACCCTGTGATTATGAGAATTTACTAAATTGTACAATTCATCTAAAACATTTTTCGCGCCAATGAAATTTGTACCACGGTCTGAATAAATGACAGAACATGGCCCTCTACGTGAGAGAAATCGCTTTAATGCTTGAATAAAATTAGCCGTACTCAAATCGGAAACAAGCTCTAGATGGAGGGCTTTCGTAACCAGACAAAAAAATAAGCAAATATAAGCCTTTTGTGATTTACCCCCCTCCTACGATTAAGAGTTATAGCCACCGGACCTGCTTAATCCAATCCTGTAAAACTAAAGGCTTTTGCCTCTTGTACTCTACACGCGGGTAAGTCAGACATTAAGGGATACTTTACCTTTGGGCGATTTCGAAAACAAAGGTTACAATACTGTATTCGTTTCCGAACTACCCCGCTCGCAGCTAAAATTCAGTATCGTTGGCGCAGCAAAGCTAATACTAATGTAGGACCGGTATGTAAATTTTTTCGGTGATAGTGATCTATCAAAATATTTACAAAATGATCAGTTTTTAGCAACAAAATTGGAGCTGCTGATTAAAATCTAACTGAGAATTACGTAATCTGCCACCGACTCGTAATATGCCATCTTTAAGAAATGGCCTTAATTTGCGTATAGGAAAAGAACATTGTTTATTATTTTCTAAAACACTAATATTTTCCGAAAAATGTCTAGCTTGAACCAATTTTATTAAATATTCTTCAGCTTGTTCTAAATCGGTGGACATTATAACAAAATTAATTGGCAAAACTCTACAAAATCTAAGAACATAAACAACTATATTAAGCATTTTTGTCCAGGAAGACCTATTAAGAATGAGTAAACTGTAAAAATCATCAGAATTATTGTTATCAAATGTTGTCAAGGTAACTACCCTTTTTTCTAGTACTACATCATTTTCGGTAACTGATTCTATCGGCCAAAAACTACTATCTAGCGAAATCCAGGAGGGACCGGACGACCAAGTCGTATTTTCTAAAAATTGTGTAGGCGTTAAACCTCTACTAATTTGATCCGCGGGATTTTCAACTCCACTAATATGATACCAATGTGGGGGCGCAATCAATTTTTGGATTTTGGCCACCCGATTGGCCACAAAAGTTTTCCAATGGTGTGGCGAAGCCTGAATCCAACTAAGGGTCACCATGGAATCGGTAAACGCATAAATATGATCTATGTACACGTGCGGCATGTTATTATTTACTATAAAGCGTAAAATTTTAGCTAATAAAAGGGCGGCACATAATTCTAATCGTGGTATTGAAACTATTTTGAGTGGCGAGACTTTTGATTTGGCGCAAACTAAGGAAATGTTTATATTACTGCCTGAAATTACTTTCATATACACGACGGCCCCATAGGCCTTTTCTGGACTATCTGCAAATTCGACTATAAAAGAGCAATTTCCTAAAATTATTAAAATCAGATAATAGTGGTAACTCTTTTTGATACTGAGACCATATCTGTAAAATGTGAGTAGGTGGGAGTTCATCCCAGTCTAATTTCAAACACCAAAGTTCTTTTATCAAGAATTTGGCATACAGGGGCTAAGACGCCTAGAGGATCATAAATTCACCGGTGTGAAGACAGCAGCCCAACATAGCAGCTCATATGTACGAAGTCACCCGAAAGCCCATAGACGTTCGTCAAAATTAAAATAGGGTCATTTATAAGCAATATGGTGTATTAGACATAAAATATTAATGAAGTAAATGGATGCCGGTACGGAGTTGTAATGTTTATTGTTGTCCATCAAAAAACAAGGGTTGAAATTGCCCTTGGAAAAATATAACATTTGATTATGCGCAACAAATTAAATGTACACATTTTAATTTGCGGTACGCTTGCTTATGGCATGTACATTTTCTTCGACTTACAAATGGTTCTAGGGGTTGAAATCATCTTTTGATTATATTTGATAACATCTATGATTAATAAAAAAATATTGAACTCTGTAACTAATTAAATGCGCATATTTAAATTTTGACTAAAGAGATGTATGAAAAACATTTACATACATTTTTTCCCAAAGGAAGCACGGGGAAGAAACAACCCCCGAAATAATTTTAAAATCATAATTCGAAAAACAATTTCAGGCATATCATCAAGAGCAATTATAAATTGACTGAATAATTAATAGGCGCAAAATGACATATTGAAGTACAGGGGATGAACAACCCCCAGATAATAAAAAACCATAACACAGAAACTACAGTCCAATCCATAATATTATCTTTAGGAAGTATTACGAGTGACGTAAGTACTGTCTATATAAACTTTCATGGACTTCCAACGGGATCCAGGGGATGATATTAACCCTCAGAAAAAAATGCACAGAATTAAATCTAAATTCCGGCCCATAACTCCATCATAAAAAATTATTAACAATGACGTAGGTATTGAGTATATAAATTTTCATGCCCTTCCAAGGAGATGCAGGGAGTGAAATTAACCCTCGAAAAATAAAAAAATCATAACAACGAATTTACATTTCGGTTCATAATTTCGTCTTCAGGGGGTGCTAATAGTGCCGTCCGTATTGTGTATGAAAATTTTCGTGGATTTCCAATTGAACCCGTGCCGTGGGGATGAAATTAACCACCAGTACATAAATAAATTCATTACATCGAAACTACATTCCGGCCCACAATTTCATCTTAAGGGGAAATTACGAGCGTCATAATTATTATCTGTACCAATTTTCATGGACTTCCAAAGGGATCCAGGGGGTGAAATTAACCCTCAAATGATAAGAAAATTCATAACATTGAAATTACATTTCGGCCCATAATATTATATAAAGGAGGCATAGAGAGGGACGAGAGTATTGTGTATAAAAATATTCATGTACTTCCAACAGGATCCAGAGGGTGAAATTAGCCCTCAGATAATTAAAAAATCATAACATTGCAACCACACTCCGGCCCATAATTTCATCCTAATGGGGCATTAATAGTGATGTAATTATTGCGTATAAAAATTTTCATGGACTTCCAATGGGATCCAGGGGGTGAAATTAACCCTCAAAAATATAAAAAATCATAACAACGAATTTACATTTCGGTTCATCATTTCGTCTTCAGGGTGTGTGCCGTCCATATTGTGTATGAAAATTTTCGTGGATTTCCAATGGAACCCGTGGGGGTGAAATTAACCACCAGCACATAAATAAATTCATTACATCGAAACTACATTCCGGCCCACAATTTCATCTTAAGGGGAAATTACGAGCGCCATAATTAATGCCTGTACAAATTTTCATGGACTTCCAAAGGGATCCAGGGGGTGAAATTAACCCTCAAAGAATAAAAAGATTCATAATGTTGAAATTATATTTCGGCCCATAATATTATGTAAAGGAGGCTTTGAGAGGAACGAAAGTATTGCGTTTAAAAATATTCATGTACTTCCAACAGGATTCAGAGGGTGAAATTAGCCCTCAGATAATGAAAAAATCATAACATTGTAACCACACTCCGGCCCATAATTTCATCCTAATGGGGTATTAATAATGATGTAATTATTGCGTATAAAAATTTTCATGGACTTGCAATGGGATCCAGGGGGTGAAATTAACCCTCAAAAAATATAAAAAATCATAACAACGAATTTACATTTCGGTTCATAATTTCTTCTTCAGGGTGTGTTAATAGTGCCGTCCGTATTGTGTATAAAAATTTTCGTGGATTTCCAATGGAACCCGTGGGGGTGAAATTAACCACCATTACGTAAATAAATTTATTACATCGAAACTACGTTTCGGACCACAATTTCATCTTAAGGGGAAATTACGAGTGTCATAGTTATTGTCTGTACAAATTTTCATGGACTTCCAAAGGGATCCAGGGGGTGAAATTAAACATCAAATAATAAATAGATTCATAACATTGAAATTACCTTTCGGCCCATAATATTATGTAAAGGAGGCATTGAGTGGGACGAAAGTATTGTGTATAAAAATATTCATGCACTTCCAACAGGATCCAGAGGGTGAAATTAGGCCTGAGATAATGAAAAAAATTAGGTTGAGTGGAAGAGCAAGCATTTTGAATGTCATAATCCAGAATGGTTGAACTCCGCCTGTTCCACAGATCACTAATATTGATGCACTAATTAAATGTATTCTGTCAGATCACAAAATGTCAAATAATATTAAACCTGCATCAAAATTTAAAAATAATCTGTGCGAATTATGTCAAAATTATTGAAAATTTTTTTTTTTAATTTTATTCGTTTGTCTGAATTTTTTTAAATCTAAGACTGGTGAGGAAAAAGACCCTAATATATTTCTTTACTCACTAAACTTTGAATATAAGTCAATGATGAAACAAAAAAACAACTTATTTGTTTTTCTGCTTCTGTTCGTCCCCAATTTTTTTTAAATATGAAAATATGCATCAATCTATAGTTTCCTACATTTGATTGTTTAAAATATTTATATCTGATGTTATTTCGTCCCCTGAAACCGACAGTCAGAAGTCAGTTAAATTTTGTACTTATAATTATTATATCGTTTCCCAGCTCTGGGTCTGTCATCTTTAATTACTTCTAAAAATAATATTAGCATCATATGCAGTTGCAGGGTTACAATGATGGTGATTATTGCACTCCTTGGATTTCAGTGGAAATCAAAGTAAACTTTACATTATTTACATCATTCTTGACATCTAGCAAACGTGAATTGTTGGCCTGGTTGTATTTTCGGCTTTATGATTTGTAACTATTTCATTACATTTCATTTCCTGGTTTCCACTGGAAACCAAAGAAATCTTTGATTAATTGCTTACATACTTGAAACATTTCTGTACACAATAGTTACATCACTAACACTACCCCTTTAGGATGAAATTATGGGCAGGACTGTAGTTGCAATGTTATAATAATAATAATAATAATAATAAAAAGTCTTTATTCCACAACAATATACTACATACATGAGCAAAGAATACCTATCAACATGCATCAATATTAGTGATCTGTGGAACAGGCGGAGTTCAACCATTCTGGATTATGACATTCAAAATGCTTGCTCTTCCACTCAACCTAATTTTTTCATTATCTCAGGCCTAATTTTACCCTCTGGATCCTGTTGGAAGTGCATGAATATTTTTATACACAATACTTTCGTCCCACTCAATACCTCCTTTACATAATATTATGGACCGAAAGGTAATTTCAATGTTATGAATTTTCTTATCATTTGATGGTTAATTTCACCCCCCTGGATCTCTTTGGAAGTCCATGAAAATTTGTACAGACAATAACTATGACGCTCGTAATTTCCCCTTAAGATGAAATTGTGGGCCGGAATGTAGTTTCGATGTAATGAATTTATTTATGTACTGGTGGTTAATTTTACCCCCACGGGTTCCATTGGAAATCCACGAAAATTGTTAGACACAATACGGACGGCACTATTAACACACCTTGAAGACGAAATTATGAACCGAAATGTAAATTCGTTGTTATGATTTTTTTTACTATTTGAGGGTGAATTTCACCCCCTGGATTCCATTGGAAGTCTATAAAAATTTTTATACGCAATAGTTACATCACTATTAATACCTCTTTTGGATGAAATTATGGGCCGGAGTGTAGTTGCAATGTTATGATTTTTTCATTATCTGAGGGCTAATTTCACCCTCTGAATCCTGTTGGAAGTACATGAATATTTTTAAACGCAATACTTTCGTTCCTCTCAAAGCCTCCTTTACATAATATTATGGGCCGAAATATAATTTCAACATTATGAATCTTTTTATTCTTTGAGGGTTAATTTCACCCCCTGGATCCCTTTGGAAGTCCATGAAAATTTGTACAGGCATTAATTATGGCGCTCGTAATTTCCCTTTAAGATGAAATGGTGGGCCGGAATGTAGTTTCGATGTAATGAATTTATTTATGTGCTGGTGGTTAATTTCACCCCCACGGGTTCCATTGGAAATCCACGAAAATTTTCATACACAATATGGACGGCACTATTAACACACCCTGAAGACGAAATGATGAACCGAAATGTAAATTCGTTGTTATGATTTTTTATATTTTTTGAGGGTTAATTTCACCCCCTGGATCCCATTGGAAGTCCATGAAAATTTTTATACGCTATAGTTACATCACTATTAACATCCCTTTAGGATGAAATTATGGGCCAGAGTGTAGTTGCAATGTTATGATTTTTTCATTATCTGAGGGCTAATTTCACCCTCTGGATCCTGTTGGAAGTACATGAATATTTTTATACACAATACTTTCGTCCCTCTTAATGCCTCCTCTACATAATATTATGAGTTGAAATGTAATTTCAATGTTATAATTTTTTTTAGCATTTGAGGGTTAATTTCACCCCCTGGATCCCTTTGGAAGTCCATGAAAATTTGTACAGACAATAACTATGACGCTCGTAATTTCCCCTTAAGATGAAATTGTGGGCCGGAATGTAGTTTCCATGTAATGAATTTATTTATGTACTTGTGGTTAATTTCACCACCAAGGGTTCCATTAGAAATCCACGAAAATTTTTATACACAATACAGACGGCACTATTAACACACCCTGAAGACGAAATTATGAACCGAAATGTAAATTCATTGTTATGATTTTTTTTACTATTTGAGGGTGAATTTCATCCCCTGGATCCCATTGGAACTCTATGAAAATTTTTATACGCAATAGTTACATCACTATTAATGCCCCATTAGGATGAAATTATGGGCCGGAGTGTGGTTGTAATGTTATGATTTTTTTCATCATCTGAGGGCTAATTTCACCCTCTGGATCCTGTTGGAAGTACATGAATATTTTTATACACAATACTTTCGTCCCTCTCAATGCCTCCTTTATATAATATTATGGGTTGAAATGTAATTTCAATGTTATGAATTTTTTTATCATTTGAGGGTTAATTTCACCCCCTGGATCCCTTTGGAAGTCCACGAAAATTTGTACAGACAATAAATATGACGCTCGTAATTTCCCCTTAAGATGAAATTGTGGGCCGGAATGTAGTTTCGATGTAATGAATTTATTTATGTACTGGTGGTTAATTTCACCCCCACGGGTTTCATTGGAAATCCATGAAAATTTTTATACACAATACGGACGGCACTATTAACACACCCTGTAGACGAAATTATGAACCGAAATGCAAATTCGTTGTTATGATTTTTTTTACTATTTGAGGGTGAATTTCACCCCCTGGATCCCATTGGAAGTCCATGAAAATTTTTATACGCTATAGTTACATCACTGTTAACATCCCTTTAGGATGAAATTATGGGCCGGAGTGTAGTTGCAATGTTATGATTTTTTCATTATCTGAGGGCTAATATCACCCTCTGGATCCTGTTGGAAGTACATGAATATTTTTATACACAATATTTTCGTCCCTCTCAATGCCTCCTTTACATAATATTATGGGCCGAAATGTAATTTCAATGTTATGAATTTTCTTATCATTTGAGGGTTAATTTCACCCCCCTGGATCCCTTTGGAAGTCCATGAAAATTTGTACAGGCATTAATTATGACGCTCGTAATTTCTTCTTAAGATGAAATTATGGGCCGGAATGTAGTTTCGTAGTAATGAATTTATTTATGTACTTGTGGTTAATTTCACCCCCACGGGTTCCATTGGAAATCCACGAAAATTTTTATACACAATACGGACGGCACTATTAACACACCCTGAAGACGAAATTATGAACCGAAATGTAAATTCGTTGTTGATTTTTTATATTTTTTGAGGGTTAATTTCACCCCCTGGATCCCATTGGAAGTCCATGACAATTTTTATACGCAATAACTACATCACTATTAATACCCCAGTAGGATGAAATTATGGGCCGGAGTGTGGTTACAATGTTATGATTTTTTCATTATCTGAGGGCTAATTTCACCCTCTGGATCCTGTTGGAAGTACATGGATATTTTTATACACAATACTTTCGTCCCTCTCAATGCCTCCTTTATATAATATTATGGGTTGAAATGTAATTTCAATGTTATGCATTTTTTTATCATTTGAGGGTTAATTTCACCCCCTGGATCTCTTTGGAAGTCCATGAAAATTTGTACAGACAATAACTATGACGCTCGTAATTTCCCCTTAAGATGAAATTGTGGGCCGGAATGTAGTTTCGATGTAATGAATTTATTTATGTACTGGTGGTTAATTTTACCCCCACGGGTTCCATTGGAAATCCACGAAAATTGTTAGACACAATACGGACGGCACTATTAACACACCTTGAAGACGAAATTATGAACCGAAATGTAAATTCGTTGTTATGATTTTTTTTACTATTTGAGGGTGAATTTCACCCCCTGGATTCCATTGGAAGTCTATAAAAATTTTTATACGCAATAGTTACATCACTATTAATACCTCTTTTGGATGAAATTATGGGCCGGAGTGTAGTTGCAATGTTATGATTTTTTCATTATCTGAGGGCTAATTTCACCCTCTGAATCCTGTTGGAAGTACATGAATATTTTTAAACGCAATACTTTCGTTCCTCTCAAAGCCTCCTTTACATAATATTATGGGCCGAAATATAATTTCAACATTATGAATCTTTTTATTCTTTGAGGGTTAATTTCACCCCCTGGATCCCTTTGGAAGTCCATGAAAATTTGTACAGGCATTAATTATGGCGCTCGTAATTTCCCTTTAAGATGAAATGGTGGGCCGGAATGTAGTTTCGATGTAATGAATTTATTTATGTGCTGGTGGTTAATTTCACCCCCACGGGTTCCATTGGAAATCCACGAAAATGTTCATACACAATATGGACGGCACTATTAACACACCCTGAAGACGAAATGATGAACCGAAATGTAAATTCGTTGTTATGATTTTTTATATTTTTTGAGGGTTAATTTCACCCCCTGGATCCCATTGGAAGTCCATGAAAATTTGTATACGCAATAATTACATCACTATTAATACCCCAGTAGGATAAAATTATGGGCCGGAGTGTGGTTGCAATGTTATGATTTTTTAGTTATCTGAGGGCTAATTTCACCCTCTGGATCCTGTTGGAAGTACATGAATATTTTTATACACAATACTCTCGTCCCTCTCTATGCCTCCTTTATATAATATTATGGGCCGAAATGTAATTTCAATGTTATGAATTTTCTTATCATTTGAAGGTTAATTTCACCCCCTGGATCCCTTTGGAAGTCCATGAAAATGGGTATAGATAATAATTATGACGCTCGTAATTTCCCCTTAAGATTAAATTGTGGGCCGGAATGTAGTTTCGATGTAATGAATTTATTTATGTACTGGTGGTTAATTTCATCCCCACGGCACGGGTTCAATTGGAAATCCACGAAAATTTTCATACACAATACGGACGGCACTATTAGCACCCCCTGAAGACGAAATTATGAACCGAAATGTAAATTCGTTGTTATGATTTTTTTTATTTTTCGAGGGTTAATTTCACTCCCTGCATCTCCTTGGAAGGGCATGAAAATTTATATACTCAATACCTACGTCATTGTTAATAATTTTTTATGATGGAGTTATGGGCCGGAATTTAGATTTAATTCTGTGCATTTTTTTCTGAGGGTTAATATCATCCCCTGGATCCTGTTGGAAGTCCATGAAAGTTTATATAGACAGTACTTACGTCACTCGTAATACTTCCTAAAGATAATATTATGGATTGGACTGTAGTTTCTGTGTTATGGTTTTTTATTACCTGGGGGTTGTTCATCCCCTGTACTTCAATATGTCGTTTTGCGCCTATTAATTATTCAGTCAATTTATAATTGCTCTTGATGATATGCCTGAAATTGTTTTTCGAATTATGATTTTAAAATTATTTCGGGGGTTGTTTCTTCCCCGTGCTCCCTTTGGGAAAAAATGTATGTAAATGTTTTTCATATATCTCTTTAGTCAAAATTTAAATATGCGCATTTAATTAGTTACAGAGTTCAATATTTTTTTATTAATCATAGATGTTATTAAATATAATCAAAAGATGATTTCAACCCCTAGAACCATTTGTAAGTCGAAGAAAATGTACATGCCATAAGCAAGCGTACCGCAAATTAAAATGTGTACATTTAATTTGTTGCGCATAATCAAATGTTATATTTTTCCAAGGGCAATTTCAACCCTTGTTTTTTGATGGACAACAATAAACATTACAACTCCGTACCGGCATCCATTTACTTCATTAATATTTTATGTCTAATACACCATATTGCTTATAAATGACCCTATTATTTTGACGAACGTCTATGGGCTTTCGGGTGACTTCGTACATATGAGCTGCTATGTTGGGCTGCTGTCTTCACACCGGTCATAAATTCGAGCTATGGTTGAAAGAATATTTCTTTTAGACCATTTATCTGCATTCATGTTTACCTTAAACGTTAAAACATCTAATTGCGGGTGCCACTGGAGACCAAGAATTTTCAAATGGTCAACATCAAATTGTACAACCTGAGATAATTGAACGTCTTTAGGAATTTCAGACAACAGTTCGCGCGAGTTAGTAGACCATTTGACTAGATCAAATCCTCCGGACTTAAATAAATTGATCATTTCGGCAACTAGCCCTTTAGCTTCGTTTATATTAGAAACACTTGATACATAATACATAATGATTCATGTACATATCTCGAAAAACTGTTTTAGAAGCTCTAGGAAAACTTTTGATTTGATCTGTAGCAAGTTGACCAACTGTGCGTAAAGCTAAAAATGGACTTGACTTTACCCCGAAGGTAACAACATTTATCTTGTATACTGAGAAAGGCTCATTTGGAGAAAATCTCCATAAAATCCTTTGATACTTTTGGTGTTCGCGACATATATTGATTTGTCTATACATCTGACGTATATCAGCTGTCATTGCAATATCAAATAATCTAAAATTTAACAGCATTGTAAAAACATCGGATTGTAATTTTGGCCCAGTATGCAACACATCATTTAATAATAATGACGTATGAGTTTTGGTACTAGCATCAAATACAACCCTGAGAGGGGTACTCATGCTATCTAATTTAGATACCTCGTGATGAGGTATATAATAACCGGATGTAATTAATTCAACACTCTTCAATTCCGACATATGATTTGGTGCTAAGTAATCTTGCATTACTTCATTATAACTAATTCTTAAAGAAGATGAATATTCTAATTTCTTTTCTAAATTAAGAAATCTTCTATGAGCAGCAGAATATGAATCTCCTAAATTTGAGGGTTCTAATTTAAAAGTTAAAGCAATCGTATATCTACCCGTCAAATCCCTGCTGTAAGTGGACATATACATATTTTCACAATCTATATCATCTTGGCTAAGAATAGATAGACAGTAAATTTCCTCAATTTCCCAAAATTTATGTAATAATTTTTCTACTGAGGGTTCTAAAAGACCAAAATATTTTTGGATTTTCAAAAGATTGTATTATAGGAACACTACCCATTACTATAAAACCTAAACTAGTCTCTGAAGACATAGTAGTACCGGGTGGCCCATTAATCCTAATTTTGCTCAGTGAAAATGTGAAAATATGTCAGCTCCTAGAATACCATCTATTTCACCTGGTTGATAAAAAGTATCATCAGCTGAAGGTAGATTTACAAGATGAGTTAGAGGTTCAGTTTGAACCTTAAAACTTGGCAAATAATCGGTAAATTTTCCAACCACTAAAGCGTCTATGCCATATGTTTTTTCAGAATTTAATTTTGAAATAATTACAAAACTAGTTTTCCCTTGAACCTGGCTTGCTGTCGAGCCTATTCCAATAATCGATGTATGGAATTTTTCAAACGTTTAGCACATTTATAAGTTATGAAACTAGCTTGACTGGCCGAATCGAGTAAAAATCTAATTTTATGCATGTTGCAATCTCTATCTATCACGTTTACTACTACAGTTGACAACAAAACTGTTGTACCATATTTAGAAAAACTAGAATTATTCATGGAACAAAGACTATGTGTAGATGTACTAGCGCTAGCAATATTATTATTTGGCAAAATGTTATTATTAGGCAAAGCATTATTATCAAAAAAAAGAATTATTTACAATTGTATTATTAAAATGCAATAAAGAATGATGGCGTCGATTACAAGTTGAACAGTTAACTTTCGATTTACAATCAATGACTCGATATGTAGATAAACAATTTAAACATAACCTATTATTTTTAGCAAATTCACCGTTCTTTAGCAGTGAATTTCAAGAAACAAGGACATCTATTGATTAAATGATCGGACTGATTACACACTATGCATTTTTTATTTGAATCTGATTTATTAACTACGAAAGAATGTGTAAGTCGGGCTTTCGAATTACTACTATTGCCAGTTTTACATGAAATAAACTGAGACTTACTTGAACTGCTTAAAATTTTAGCTCGCGACTTTATGAAAGTAACAATTTCTGCATACGAGGGAATGTCAGCATTTTGTCTAAACATTTCAAACATACGTCTCGTTTCGCCATCTAGTTTTGATAAGGCTATATACAACAACATAAAATCAAATAAATCATCAATGTCAAGCTGTTTAAGCGCATCTGTTGCAGTATCAAATTTCTCAATAAATAAATTTAAACCATTGAGAGATTCAGATTGCATCGGCCTAAACTCTAATATTGATTCTAAATACGAAGTAGCTAATTTTCTTTTATCCTGATATTTATCGACTAAAGCAGCCCAAATTATTTCATAATTATCACCTAGGGGAGGGGGATACCTGCACATACGGCTAATGCTTTATCAGATAATTGACCAATTAAAAAATGTACTTTATCAACAGGGTTCAAGTCTGGGTTATTGTGAATTAAACTTTGAAAACATTCGAAAAAAATTGTCCAGTCTTTCATGTCATCTGAAAAACGTGGCAACTCTAATTTTGGAAGTCTAGGTATAGATCTAGTTGGGACACTCGCGTCTATGGATGTTCGTGTTTTCTCACCTTTATCGGCTACTAAAACATTTTCGGCTACTAGGTACTTGAATATGACAATATATTTCATCAAAACTTTCTAATGCGTCAAAATTTGGAACAAAATTTGGATCAATTTCTGAACTTAATTGATTAATCTGATCCATAATCCTCTCAAAATCCCGTCTAGTTTGGTCTAAAGTTTTATATCTAACTATAAAGTTATTTAACCGCATTTCATTATCGACATTTCGACTATCATCGTATATATTTTGCAATCTTCTAAAAATTGTTTCCTTTTTTTGCAGAAAAAACTCTTAACTGACTTTCTTTCTTGTAAGTCATTTTCAAAGGTAAATTAAATTTACTTATATAATCGATATGCCAAGTAAATGGGGTTTAATTAGAGCTATCTAAAATTCCCAGAAAATGAAACTTAATGTAAATGTAAGTTTAATGTAAAGCAGTATTATTCCTTTCAAATAATATCAGCCTCCCACAATCATAAATATCACCAAATAAGAAATTAATTTTATTCTGAAATAGTCTAACCGTAATTACTAAAAAAGGTTCAAAGAAATTAACCAAATGAAAAAAAGCAAAACAAAAAACTATCGCGGCTCTAAGGTACCAATAAATGTTGCGTTTAAGTAGACTGTATTTATTATTATGTTAAAGAACAAGGAATATACAAATATAAGTAGTATCAGAAAATTATGAATTAAAAATTCACTTACCAAACGCCACAGTCCTGATACTCCCTGTAATTCAATAGGACAAAGGGCAGGATTGGTTATAAGGAATGTAGGATATCGAATATCGCCTTTTAACAACAATGTGGCACTAAGATTATTACTTTTGTATATTAGCGTATTAAACTATTTGTATTTCACTAAAGCGTGTAAAACTATTTGTATATTATCTAACAGCGTAATAAACTATCACTTAAGGCGTGTAAAACTATAATATTGAATGGTATGTATCTCGATTTTTTTTTTCTGTAAAAAGTGCGTTGATGTCTATAAAAACTGTTTCACTAGAATCCATTTAAATTGTGAATAAACACGATTTTTAATATATCTGGTGACATCTATTAATAAAGAACCTGATTACCATTAAAAGGAAGAATACTATACTAAAATAAATTTAAATCTAAATGAGATACCGTACACGGCCCAAACACTTTGTCTGTTAATAGATATCCATTTTAAAAATCAAGAGTGGCTGCTATTTCTTGCAAAAGATCCAAGACAATCAGTCCGTCATATGTTTCACTGAAGTTGAAAATATAATGTGTATGTAATATTCCAGGTTTATTGAAAATTCATGATATTGGAATATCAGCTGAATAGAAATGTAGTGGAATCTTCTTTAATTTGATTCAGGAAAAATGTTTCAGCAATTTTTTTCAGTTATTAATGTTTTTGTAGACCATGCATCTATCATAAATTTGGCTTCTAGTTCCGGAATAATAATATATGGAAGTTTTGTGTTAGATACGACATTTATTTCTAATTGTTTTGTTGGTTGATTGGTTAGTTCTTCGTATTCGCAAGGTTCATAATATTCGTCTCCGAGGCTAGTATAGTAAAAGTTTCGTCCTCGTTAAAATTTTGATAATCTTCTACAATTTGTTCTTCAGAGTAGTAATCATTTTCTACACCTTCTGGATTAAATGTTGTTTGTTGGTACTAGTCCGGTTCATATTCATAGTTTTCTGAAGAGGTACTCGGTATCTCTTGTAAATGTAATTCTTTTGGAAATTTGGTAGAGTTTGGAAGTTTTGGTTTTGGAAATTTTGTTGAGTTGGAGGATTCTGACGTTGGAAATTCGGAAAAGTTTGAAACGGTTTCTGTTGGAATGTTTGTTGTGGGTATCGAGGAGTGAAATAATTTGGTAGACGGTTGGGTACATTTGTTGTAGGGCGATTCATTGTTGGGTTCTAGGAAGGAACGGTTGTGCATAGGTGGGGTTGTATTTTTGATGTCCATAGTTAATCTGCGTTGTCCTTATTTGAGGTTGATTATTTTTTTTGAAAGTTATTTTTGGGACCTAACTTTTGTTGACGATTGTGGTTCATATTTTCTTCCTCAACCACCATATTTATGGCGTCCTCTAGAGTTTCTGGTTCTTTACATCTTAGTAAGTGGCTTAAATGGCCGTTGAGTCCTGATAGAAAGGTTCTTAGTGCCATTTTGTTGTATAGAATAAACTTTTCTTGTCTTAATGCTATTGAATTGTAAGTCATTTGCACCTTGGAAAGTAAAAGGCTCCTTAGCGATATGCATCTGTCTGCAAATTGGCTAGGAGATTCGTTGTGATTTTGTGTTAAAATCATTAGGTCATTAGGTAGGGATTCTTCATTACGTTGTATTTAATAATAAAAGTTTTAATTCAAGAAAAGTATTCACTTCTCTGGCTGCTAAAGTTGGAGCTGCTTTGCCTACGATTTTATTTTGAAAATGTAACATTAAAAATTGAATTCTTCCGGTGTTATTGTCCGTTATTAACATACTTAGGACTTTCTCGCATGTGTCCAAAAATATCATAATTTAGAGGCATCTCCGTGCGAGATAAGGTCTAAATAATCTTTAATGCTAATATCGTTTCTAGCCATTGTATCTAAATTTGAATCCGAAGTTGTTTGAATATTATTTGTATTATTTGTTAATAAAAATTGGTTAGGACCAAGAGTTTGTAAAACAAGATTAGCTAAAATGTCGTCGTCGTTATTAGAGTCTGTCATATATCGACGCTTAAGAAACAATACCTCGTATCTCCATTTTTGTCAAAACTCGGTTTAGAATTTTAAATTAATGTCCATTCCTATGTCCAACAGTTCCCAATATCTTATATCTCCAAGATTAATATTGATACCAAAAACTCTACTTAAAAACTTTAAAAAAATACCTCGTATAACAATAAAATAACTCGTATCTCCATGATCTCCATGATAAAAATAACATGTAGGTTTCATATCTATTAATAAGAAAACTTAGTTTTTTTCGTCTCCTGTAAAACTGCTAATTTGGAGATAAGAGGTATTGTTTCTTAAGCGTCGATATACATTTGGTACTTACAGGAATAATAATTTGATAATAGAAAACATGAAGGCTAATGTTATAACGAGGGAGGGCCAAGAGTACTCAGAAAGTATATTCTCAGGGCGTGCTCTATTACACTTTGATTGATTATATATTTTTTTCTTGAATAGGAAGGCAGTTATTGTCACGTCGATATATAGTCGTTAAATATCAGTTCCCTAAGTAGCACAAGGCTACGTGCTTTAAAGATGTTTTCTTTTAAAGATTTTTTTTTCTTGGGCCGATCTTTCCTGTACACGATTTAAGATCACATGTAGTCTTAGGAAAGAAAGTGCACTGTCTTGATTTCTTCTAGGGCTTATGTGAAAGTCACCAGTGCAAAGCCTCACGGTGCTTCCCGTGATAGGTTACTGAGCGTCTGATGGTCTTGCTCACCTTTCTAAGGTGGGATTCCTTAGACCGAGCTGTAACAGGTTTATAGCTCAGGGTTTGAAAGGATTATTAGGTATTCGATAATAAAGAATGGTATGATGAGGTATACAGAGGCTTCTTTTCTTGATTTTTCTTCTTAAAATGTTTCTTAAAATTACGGTGATACCAAAGGTATGGTAAATTTTTTGCAGGTTTTATCTGATTAGTCGAAGGAATTACGAGTTTTTTAATATCCGCTTGAAAAACCTCAAAGAAAATCCGACTCGACTGCGCCAGTTCTTATCGTCGCCGAGTGGTTTGTCTTTTTAAAAAGTAAATTAAACATTTAACAAACTTTAATTTGACGACAAAATAACAAATGAAAATGAGTTTATAATAATAGCAAATCTAACTACAAAGCTATGTAGATATTAATGAAATGAATAATATTATGCAACTAAAATAAAAGCTTGTTTAAGTCGTATTTATAACATTAGGTTATCTTTGACAATTGAACGATTCAGCATCTCTGTTCTTGGTAGGTAATTCAGGGTCCATAACTCGCTCAAAAGTATCCTGACAGAACCCATCCACAAGAACCATCTTTCAAAAATTAAAAAAAAAAACAAATTTGAAGAAACAGTTGACATTTTTTAAAAGAGTCAATCGTATAAATAGGACTACAACTGAAGAAAACGAACACATGATTTTATTAAGTTTGGTAGAAGAAATATTATCACAATTTTCGGTAACGAATTATTGTCGAAACAAATTTTATGGATATCATGTACAACTGCTTTAACAGTTGAGTGAGCGAGGTTTTTAAATAGGTTAAATTTCTGTGTATCGGCAGGATGCAGTATAGGATGCAGGACACACAAAATTTTTTTTGGCTACGTACTTTTTCTGACTTTTCACAAAAATAGAAATGTCAATAGACAATTTACATATTATTATACTACGCAAAATCCTAATTTTGTAAAAACTGTGAATTACTAGCATAGATGGTCACTCAATGTTTGGGAGACCGCATCGTCGGGGACCTTATTTCTTTGATAACAACCTGAATGGAGACAATTATCTCAATTTTTTACAAAACAATTTAGAAATTCTTATAGATGAATTATTACATTTAGAAGTAATAAGAAGGCTGTAGACACAATAAGATGGTGCCCCTACCCACTACATATAGTGTTTGAGTCAGAGAATATCTGAACAATGAGTTTCCTGACTGATGGATCGGTAGGGGAGGTCCCATAAATTGGGCAACTAGGTCACCTGACCTTACTAAATTAGATTTATATTTATGGGGTTATGTGAAAATCAAGTTTACCAAATTCCTCCCACTATTAGAGACGATATGAAAAATAGAATAAGAAACACTTTTCAGAGTATCGACGTTGATACCCTTAGAAGAGTCAATAATTCTTTTCAACAAAGAGTTGAGTGTGTATATAATAAAATGGAAGGCACATTGAACACCTCTTTGATAATTTTTGTTAGTTTTTGTTGTATGTTATTGTATGTTTTCGCTGTATGTTTTTGTTACATTTTAATGCATTGCATAATGCATAATGTTACCTTTATTTTTTATTTTGCTGTGCATTTGAAAAAATAAATAAATTATTTTCACAAAATCATTATTTCTCGAAAACTATTCATTTTAAGTATAAGACATATTATATCAAAGTTGCAGATAAATAAAAATCACACATTTTTTTTATAAAAATATATAGGGTGTTCCATCTGAAAAAGTTGAGTTTTAGCAGTTGTAATATTTATAAGTTAGCGGTACTTTTATGAACACCTTGTAGAAAATACATATTTTACTACTTTTATGGATCTTCCTGTATAATTGATAGTAATTTAAAAAAATATCCTTTTTCACACAATTTAATTAAAATTTTTAACCATGCCTCTATCTCTAACGAGACAGGAGATACTGAAGAAATACGCCTTATTGACACCCTATATAAGAGAAAAAATTAAACCTTACAACTGATTATTCAGTTGGCCATTCTGTATGGAAATTATTTCTCAACCCTGCGACACCTTTTGTAAAGCCAGTTTGTTTTATGCAATAAGTGTCGTTTTTAACTTATGATATTACTGTGAAGAGTGTGAAGTGTTTTTTATGTATTATTGTATCAATCATATTTCAGTCTTAATGTGTTAGTGTAAATATTTGTTTATTAAGTATAACTTCGTGGATTAGACCCATGTTTAATATAAAACTAATTTAGTACCTACAGGCTTATTATTAAAACCTTTTTTTTTTCGCTTATCTGCTTTAACACTAATTTGTGACTAAGATACACCACTTTTAGTAAAATTATTAAATGAATATTTATTAAATATTGTTGTAGTAGTACCAACCTACTACTTCAAAACACGGTACGTTAAATTTCAATATTTTATTATGTGCAGTGTAAATACAACTTTACTTTTAAAGTAGGTTTTCTCTAAAACAGCGCAATTTATCCTTTTTTGTGAACAATTTAATACTTTAGAATTTGTAAACCAAAGAAAATAAAATGTTGTGACGGGCGTCTGATTGATTTTATATCCTACCATTAGTAGTCAACTGACATTATGTAAATATGTTTTAAATTTTAATAATACCTGATTAACAATGTTATAATTTTTCAGGCAAAATGTTATCCTATAAAGAGCATTTGGAAGCCTGTAGCTCCGTTAGAAAGCATTTTTGAATCTATATTATGAGAACTTTTTCCTACTATTTGTAAGACCTGTTCATGCTACCGAAGTATGTCGCAGTAATTTTTATTCACCCTGTATATAATTTTAAGTGTCTTATTTTTAAACACTTTTTCAACTTATTTATCTGATACCGATACTTTATTTTAAACTTCAATCAAACTTTTTTAAATTACCTATTTTATGTCGGCCTATTTCCGCTACCAAGGCCAATCACCGATATCAGGAGACAGGCTCATCAATGCTTATGTAAGCGCTGGTCCCCAAGTTTGAAATTTTGCCAAATTCCATTTCACCATGGTGTAAGAAACTTTAATGTGCTAATATCTTTAGTTTTAACGCCCCTTTCGAACGATGGTGACGGGAACAGATCTTCTTTGTCCGACCTGATTTTGAACTCAGGTCTTCTGGGTAGAGGAACACGCGACTGTCCCTGACACTATCGTGTGGATTTCAATAAAATTTAAAATTTTCTTTAACCTGATTTTACTTTAAAATTCTCTTACACAGCACAATAAAAGTTGTATTTGTATTAAACTTCACGTAGATAAACGTGTTCTTTCCGATTATGTAATCACAGTTACTATTTCAACGGGATCAAGAATTTTTCCGAATTTATTAAAAAAAGATTGAATTTATTCCATATCTTTTCCACACTGTATAATAAATAGGCAGATATAAAGGGTGAGGGCGGGCGGTAGCAATTCTTAGAACAGCTGCTCCTTCTAATACAAAACATCCGACATAATACCGTCGCAGGTAAATTTGATGCAGGTAAAACAGCTGTTCATTTTAACTTTATATACCTGTAGATTGAAATTGGAATTATATTCACTACAATCTAAAGATATTGTTATACGTATGTTATATGGTGCACAGTAAACTATTTTGGAGACTGTTGAGAATTTTCACCTGTTCTCTCTACAAAATCTTTACAATTACCCATTATACTATTTGCTCAACGAATAATTAAGTAGATCCGTGCAAATGTTGTCTTCTGTACGGACTTCATGTAAATTTTAATTTGAAAACTTGTAGTAATATAGAAAAACATATAATAAACTGCTGGCCAAATAACATTAACATTGTAATTCTCTTGCGTAATTTTGAAGAAAAATATCTTCAAAATGATAGGAGATATCAAGATGCGGTCTTGAAAATTTTCTTACAAATTTCATCAGAAATAAACTTGCTTAACCATTCTAGTGAGCATGCTAGGTTACAAACGTTCTGGAGAATTGTAAAATATATAGGCATAAAAACTATTTATGTAAACATATATAGATTCTCTTCCAAACATTATTTTCCGATGTCAGATGGTCAAAAAAAAGGGTAAAGGACGTTACGTAGAGGTTTATAAAACTAATATAATTTGCATAAATGAAAGTACAGTTTATTTCAAATTTACTTGCAACATAAAAAACGTCGGCTTTTTTTATCCTTTTAACACTGTCAAAGAAAACCAATTTGTTGCAAATAAGTTTGAAATAAACTTTACTTTTACATTTATTATCAATAAATAATAAGAGATTGATTAGAATAATTATACACTTTTTAAAAAATTCTGGGCTGAAAATTTAAAATTGTATAAGTTTGCTAGTTTGTGTAACAAGAGACCTTAAAAGACTTCTGGGCGAGAAGAATGTGTCTATCTCTCTCTGGTTTTTCAAAAAAAAATAAATAAATAAAATAAATAATAATGAATAAATAAAAAAATTTTGTTTAGTTTAGGCTTATAAATGTATTGTATGCAATGTGGAGAGATTCGTCTTAGTTACTTCATTGCAGTTTTGAATAATATAGTAACTTGCGTCTGGCTGTATGGATTTTATCCTAATGCAAAAAAAAATATCTGTAATCATTTTTATTTACACAACTCCACCATTTTTTTAAGACTAGCTCAAGAACGAACGTATTTACTGGCGCCGCCATTGTGATGACAAAAATAAAGTAAATAAAAATGTGAATTTAGGAAATTTTGGTCTATCTAATTATGTTACTTTAAGTTTAAAACCACTAATAAAGTAATCATTTATGTGTTGACAGATAGATCACTACATTTTACCATGAACTGGTCTGCGTTGATAAATTTTGGTACCACAATGCTCTTAAAATCTATTGAAAATATCACAATATTAAATAAAGAAGTAAAGTGTGACTGCCTGACCCCTACACTTCGTATAAATATTATATCATATTACAAAATGCATAAGAATTAAAAACCATAATAAGAAATACATATTGCATACACTGTACACCACTATAAAGAATGTATAAAAAACTATTCATTGGGAAGTCTATAAGAGGTCATATTCAACCTTTTAAAAAGTACTTATGCGTAGTAATATAACACCATTATTTTGGAAATGAACAGTTACTTCATATCTAAGAGTTCTCTTGTGGCTGATATTCATAAATCTAACGGAAGTTAATAATCTTCACACAAGAAATCACAAAAGAAGTTTTAACTCTAAAAAAACTTCTTTGACAATACTTGTAGACGTAATAGGTTAACTGGGATGACATGAACTGCAACAAAAGACATTTTATACGGGATGCACAATAAAACCCTTACAATTTTTTAAAACTTCATTGGTTGCGAAATGTAAAAAAGCAATTGTAGATTTTTATCTGCCATATTAAGATGATCTATGGAAAAATTGAAAGAAACAGTTTTTGGTGTTTTTGATATCTCTGATATTTCTCGATACATTTTTTTTTCTGAAAATGAATCACAATTTTACACATTGAGCAGTTAAAACAAAGGTTTTTTTTACTCGAATTCGATTCAGAAGACATGGCTTTAACCACCCTACAATACTCCCAATTCAAATGTAGTATTCGATATTATTCGAGAGTTGAGGAGAATTGCTGAAACGTTTTTTTTTAAGTTCTAAACACATAACTCCATAAAATCATAAGAAAGCCGTTAAATCTCTACTATTGAATACATTTAAATTACGGTTATTGTGGGGTGATTAAAGGCATGTCTTCTGAATCTAATTCGAGTAAAATACCTTTATTTCAACTGCTTACACGATAGGTCAATATGTAAACTCATTTTCGGAAATATTAGAGATATCAAAAAAACACCCTAAACCGTTTCTTCCAATTTGTTCATATATTATCCTAATATGACAGATAAAAACCTAAAATTGTTTTTTACATTTTCGGAACTAACGAAATTTTTAAAAAATGCAAGGGTTTCATTGTACACCCTGTATACAAAGTCTTCTGTGGCAGTTCATGTCATTCCAGTTAACATATTACTTCTACAAGTATTGTTATAGAAGTTTTTTTTGAGAGTTAAAACTTCTTTTGTGGCTTCTTGTGTGAGGATTATTAATTTCCGTTAGATTTATGAATGTCAGTCACAAAATAACTCTTAGATATGAACTCCAGAAGTAACTGTTCATCTCTAAAATGGTGTTACATCATCACACTTAAGTACTTTTTAAAAATTTGAATATTACGTCTTATATACTTCACAATAAATAATTTTTTATACAGTGTGTCCATAAACTATGGAATCAATTCATTTTTTCTTAAACCAAAAATATTTAGAAAAAAATCCTCGGACATGTCGATTTTTAATTTCAATTGCGCACCTTATCCTTTATTTTTTTTGATTATGTATGACAGCATCACTATTTTCGTCGACAAAAATATCAGTGAGGTCATCGATATTTTTTTAAATGGAACACCCTGTATATTTCTCCATTTTTGGATTCTGAATCAACAGCTGATTCCAAATATAACATGTATCACACTTAGGGTTTAAAATTGATAAGTTGAAAGATTACCATTTAAAAAAACAGTTAAAGTAAAATAAACACGTTTTTTATTAATTTTTGAAGAAGGCTACTTTTTGTTTGTTTTTTTCTTGTTTTATCATTATCGTCTTTGACCGTGAATCACTTAATAATACTTTACTCCAGTAATGGTTTCTCAATAATTTTTGTCGATTTATTTTAATTTATAACATGAGTGTATCTGTAAAGCAGAGAATTGAAATTCTTGCAATGATTGGTTTGGTGATAGGATACGAACTCAACAAGAAGTATGTAATTTATTTAATACTAAATATCCAGAACGACCCATAACTTAATCGACAGTGAGTAAAATTGAAAAAAAAAAATAGAGAGACTAGTACGGTGGAAAATTTATCCAAAAAAGATAGCCCAGGTGTTGACGAGGATACAAAATTAAATATTTTACTGGCTGTTGAAGAAAATCCACATACCAGCGTTCGCCAGGTTAGTCGCGATTACTATGTTACCAAAACGTCAGTACATAGAGTATTAAAATTAGAAAAATGGCATCCCTTTAAGATTCAGCTTGTGCAAGAACTAAGTAATGATGATCCAGATCAGATAATGTGATCCTCTTCTGATAAAAAATATAATTTTCTCCGATGAATGAACTTTCAAATTAAATGGTGAAGTGAATCGTCATAATTGTAGAAATTGGACAAGGAAAAATCCTCGATGGATGCGTGAGCAGCACACAAAAGGTAAATATGTGGGCGGGAATTGTAAGAAATAGAATCATTGGACCCTATTTTTTCGATGGAACTGTAAACGGACCGGCATATCTCCAATTTTTAATGGAATATCTCACCCCAACGTTACTAAATTTATTCTCCAGTAGAATAATTAATCCTGGAAATGTTGACGAAAGCCTGTGGTATCAACGGAATGGTGCGCCTCCCCATTTTGCAGCAGACGGTCGAAGGTATCTTGACCAAATATGTCTGAACAGGTGGATTGGTAGACGTGGATCATCTAAAAAACTTAGTTTATAAAACAAAACCGGAAACATTGTTGAATTGAAAGAGAGAACAGAAATAAACAACATTTCTTAGGAAACTATAAACAAGGTTCAGCAACACTTTATTCATCATTTAGGGTACTGTCAGCCACAACAAAGTGGAAGCTGGGTGTGATTCATTTTTTGGAATCAGCTGTTGATTCAGAATCCAAAAATGGAGAAATAGGCATCATTCTATTAAAAAAATATATCGATGACGTCATAACGGAAACAGTGATGACGTCATAATCAAAAAAATAAAAGATAAAACGCGCAATTTAAATTAGAAATCCGAGGATTTTTTCTAAATATTTTTGGTTTAAGAAACAATGAATTTATTCCATATTTTACGAACACACTGTATATTCTTTATACTGGTATACAGTATATATGCAATATGTACCTATTTCTTATTATGGTTTTTAATTCTCATGCATTTTGCAACGTGATAAAACACAAACTTTATCCTCGAAATAAAGACGTTTACTATTACAATATGGTGTTGTCCACCTCATTTTCCTTTCTACGGTGCTATCAAACTAGCCATCTAGATCATAAATCATAAATGACATTGCCTGTATCTGAAATAGATACGATTCTAAGAAAAAAACACAGATTTTCGAGGGTCTGTTCGAAACCACTTTTGGTTGAATTTTATGTTCCACCCCGTCACACCCAGACACCACAACTTTGGAATTTCAAATGACACTCTTATGATTACATCATTTTAAAGGATATAAAAAGGACTATCCTTTTACAAAAAAAAAAATAATAACAAATCAGTTCATTTAGATAGAAAATATATCATTTGATGAATAATTACACTTAGTAGAAAATTATTTTATTAAATTTATGTGAATATGTTCACAATTTCTTGTATTTGTAATTGGCTGTGTGTTATACATATATTGATGTTCATTTTGTTTAAGGTAAAGTAAACACTCTAGAAAATAGATAAGACAAAGTTAATATATTCGGTTTAACGATTTGGTCCGACAAGCATCTCGATATTTTAGATGGGAGAGTATCCGAATAAATTTGCGTTGTAGGCCAAAAATCTTGGTAGCATGGGCTTAGTGCCCCCAGCTCAAAATGCCATAAATAATAGTAAAGCCTATTTTCGATTTCTCGCCGACCTTTTCTAAATGTTTTTTTTGAAAATCTGTTTACATTCTCGAGTTATCCTAGCTCTGAGATCAAGAATATCTCTTGGCGGAGTTTTGTAAACTTGAGTATAACTCCTGAGAATAAGATTATTCGGAATTAAATCCGGAAATCTTGCTGGCCATTCTTAAACACCTTTCCTTCCAATCCATTTCTCATGAAATTTTTCATCCAACCGTCTTACAGCAGCAGCATAATGAGAAGGAGCTCCGCTTGTTGGGAGAGCAAATTGTGTGCATCGATCATCACGTTTCCTTCGATCTGGTTTTCTAGCAAATGAATCATCATTCATTTGCTAAAAACCACTCTTCAGTAGTGATGTGAAGAAAGGAATATTCCCATTATGCTCCCGAGAACGTTCGCAAACATTCGCGCAGGGAAAACAATAGACACATAAAGAAAGCGCCTCACATTATATCCTGCATCTGAGAATGCTGCGCGCACGCACCATGCGACTATTTTCTTTTTTAAGCCTTGAACCATTATATGAAAATATCTGATATTATATAGTTCTGGCAGTCCTGAAGCATATTTATAATATAATTTTAAAAGGAAAATTTGCTGTAAACTTACAAATTGATGTAGATACCTATTCCTTTCATGATATCACCGATTTATACCTTCAGTCTTGATTCCTTTTCTCCATCTTCGATATTTAATTTGAAGCGAACCAACAATTTGATAACGTAAAAAAATTAATTGTGAAAACTGAGAATTGTTAGTGTTAAAATAAGAGAAATTTGAGAATTTGCAGAACTTCGAGTCTCCAGAATATATTCAGAAAAGCAATTTTTTGGATACATGTTCTAGCCCAAACATATATTTTCAGGTTTTTTCGTTAATGCACATCACCATTATTGATGAGTGCATTTGCCTCATTTTCTAAGAGTTCTAAATATAGTTGCTCAGTCAGGTTTTGTTCAATGAAAATAAGCCTGATTATCTCGCTCCCTAGAATTCTCGATAAACTGTGTATGGTCTTCCGAAACATATGTTGCTTTTCATTGACTCAGTATGCAGTATCAACAATTATGTTGTTGACAGAAACAAACCCATTTAAAAAAAAGGTCGAATCATCGCTAAAACCTGAAACAAATATTTTTTAACAAATTGGATCAACTGAGATTTTTACCCCAGAATTGAATCCTTCGGTCATAATCGACTTCAACGAGCTGTTGATAAATTTGCAGTTAAGTAAGGAAATAACTTATTTACTTTGAGCACTTTATGTACCTAGCCAACAGAAATGTGGGTTAACTTAGCTATTTTGGGAATAGTTGTTTGGGTTAATAACAAAATGACCAAGGCCTTCAACCTGTGCTGCTTCGTCCAGAACTTTTGGTTGGTGATTTTATAACTGAACCAGTTTCTTAAAATTTTCGAATTAAATCGATTATATATGGTGGCCTACATTTTATCGGGGTGTCTCGTTAAAAATCCGAGCCGTTCTACAAAGCAACAGTTTTCACTTCCGTAAATAAAGATAATTTTTGTTCTCTCTCCCAAAGTCTAAACCATTTTTGAAAAACTGTCTTTCGTTTTATTAACATTGACAAAGGAATACTAACTGAGCTCCGAATATTAAACAGAACATGCAAACAACAGATTTCTTTTGCAGCTATTTGTTCTAAAAAAATAAATAAAAAACAATACAATTTTTTGGTTCTGCTTAAAAATTACATAATTTACTTTTAATCACAAAATATTGCATTTCCTATCTAAGAGGGACGCATTTTAAACATTTAATGAAATAATTTTCTGTATACTTAAATGTAGGTATAGTACACTGAAAAACCGATAAAAACGTTTCAAAAAATTTTTTTAAGGTACAACCACATGGGACCTTCACAGAATAATAGATTAGGCCCTTGGCCATCTAAAATGGCCAATTACAACATTTTTTGGGAGGTCCAACTTTTTTTATTATGAAAAATGTCATAAATCTGTCAAAATTAATTTTTCGTACTTTTTCACACATCCCTCACGATATCTCCGGAACCAATTGAGATAATCAAGTTTTTTTTTTTTTTAGTCGATAAAGGAAACGTGAGAGGAGGTGACTGAATTAATTTAGTCTTTATGGAAAACCTAGTTTTTTATAAAATTAGGTAATACTTTAACATTTATTTTTCTTGCAGTATTTTTTTCAGTAAGCGAAAAACTTTTTTGTTTTAAGGAATTTTGCCACAGTATATGCATACGGAATAAAATTAACACATCAAGGAAGTTTTAAAAAAAAAACGCAATACTCTACGACTTATACGTTTCAAGTTATTGTTATTTGAAATTAAGTTTCTGCGGGCAGGATATTTCCCCCGGTTCTACTGTGCTTTAATCAGTGTGCTATGCGTGTTGTGGGTGCATATTATAAAGCATTATTTTTGACATATCTTTAATATAAATTTTATTTTCATAAGTACTTAGGTTTTACTTATCATTATTTACATTGCACATTATTTAAAATCCATTATATTTATACATTAAAACCTAAAATTGAATTAAAAAAAATACGAAACAATTATTTATTTTAAAATATAAATTTAAAACTTGTTATAAAAATATTTTAAAAATCGTCAACGTCGGTATCTAAAAATATCTAGACAGTTCCTTGGTTGCAGCAGTTTGCATATTTGCACTCACTGCAGCATTTCAAACCTTGAGCAGAACAGGTACATCTGTTGTTACAGACCCTGTCGGAACATCTTATTGACAAACTTTGCCTTACAATATCGGGCACAGATTCTTGACTAGAAAAAGTTGCCTTCCAAACATTTTCTTCAAATGTCCAACCGTATCAAGTTGAATCTTCCATCTGCATGTATTGTATATGGTTATTGTACTAAAGTTTTAATTGATATAGACACCTGGCCCCGTGGTCTAGAGGTAATGTACTTGCCTCAAAACTTCGGGGTCCCGGATTCGATTCCCGGTCGAGGAACTGGGATTTTTCTGTGAGAGAGATTAATCGTAGTATACTCGGACATTGGGTGTGTGTCCATTGTCTCTAAATGTGTAGCGCTCTCCCACACAAGGTCATTCCAGACCTTCAGGGATAAAGAGGGTTGTAATTTCATGTGGTGTTATTATTATTATATTATTATACCTAAAAAGAAAATAATTAATTACATGTAAGTGTTTTGTTTCTTTTTTTAATAGGTATGGGCGATCTAGAAAAGTAATTATTACCTTTTTAAATGTTGTCTAAAAGCATGGTCAGTAGGAGGCAGCTCAGAAGCTGGCCGATTTGTACTTGTTGTTAAGTCCCATCGCAGTTCATTTAGGGATTTTATATTTTTGTTTTTATTCTTATATAAATAAAGCGTATATTTTACCCCTAATTCCATCGCTTTATTCTCTGACAGAAAAGGAAGGTTTTCTAAATCTTTTAAATTATTTAAATTTTTATATAAAACATCGAATGCCGTTTTCTTCCCTATTTTATACATGGCATTAGTTGTATCACAACCAGTTAGGCAATGAATCGTTAATACTTTCTTGCAAATTTCCTCTCCTACATTTGCCACAATATTGTTAATTGACAAAAACTGTATATTCTTACTATGTCCTAATTGTATAAATATATTCCTTTGGGACACATATCTGGTGTTTCACAGTAATAATGTAAAAGCAAAATCAGGACATCAGTATCAACAGATTTTACCAGAATTGTATTACCCGATTTTAATTCTGATAACATAAAATAAACATTCCATTGTTAAGCATTAAATAATATGTAAAAACTCAATAAAAATAATACTCATTCGCATTCACATTACACAAAGAAAAGTTTGTTTCTAACTGACAATATATGTATAATATAAGATTACTTGTATTCAATAGTCTACACTCTACACACTTGAGTGGCGCCGCAGTGAGGCGCATCTAGGATCGAAAAACTCGTAACTTTAAAAAACAAAATCTCGAAAACTATAAGTCGTAGAGAACTGACTTTTTTTAAAAAAACTTCCTTGAAGTGTAATCTTTATTTCATGCACATATGGTATGACAAAATTCCTTAAAATAAAAAAAGTTTTTCGCTTACCGAAAAAAATGCAGCAAGGAAAGTAAACGTTCCAGTTTTACTTAGTTTTACAAAAAAATTAAATTTTCCATAAAAACGAAATTAAAGCAGTGACCTTCGCCCACATTTCCTTTATAAATTAAAAAAAAAATACCTATAATTATCTCGATTGGTTCCGGAGATATCATGAGGGATGTGTGAAAAAGTAAGAAAAATTAATTTTGACAAATTTAGACATTCTTCGTAATAAAAAAAGTTTGACCTCCAAAAAAATGTTGTAATTGGCCATTACAGATGGCCAAGGACCTAGGCTATCATGCTCTGAAGGTCCCAAGTGGTTGTACCTAAAAAAAATTTTTTTCAAGAAGGAAGATACTTTTTTCCCCGTTTTACGGTGCACTAGTTGGTAATATGTTTCTACTTATATTGTCACTAATTTAATTTGTGTTTTTGAATGCCTGTGTTTTTATTTCTCCCTAGCTGGGTTATTATACTTTTATTTTTGGTTGGGCGCCACGTGACTAATTGCCACGAAAAATAATCTTAATTTTATTGCCTTGGTATTTGATCGTAGGAATGGAATTTTCTCAAAGTCGATTTTTATTATACGGAGGTAAGGTAGCCTGTTCTTGTTCTCGTTGAATATTTCTGTGTGCCTTTGGCTACGCTAACAGAGCTGAGCAGGACTTCAGCAACTCCTCTTCGGCGGTCCTGGCTTGAGAGACTTGTTTCTACCTCGGAATTTGTAGCTGAAGGATTTAATCAAGCGGCGTATGCTTTTTACTTATTTAATTAGGGCAAGAAAAATTTTCACAGGGGGTCTCTGACAATTTGGCTTGTTTCTAGCCTGAAAATTACTTTTGAAATACTGAAAATATTTTTTTCAGACAGCTTTTATGTAAAAATAGCTTTTTACTTCCCTGTAAGTACTTTTTGAATTGAATTTATTTTTTCAGTCGCTGAAGGCCAAAAAATAATTTGAACAGAGGGTTCCTTACAAAATTGAATTTTACTGACGAGATCAGGTGATTTGTGAAAGTGTAAATTTTTTTAACTAAGTCGTTAAGACCAAAAAATAAAATTGGACAAGGGGTCCTTCAGATGAACGTAAAATTCACAATCACAATACTTCCTAAAAATGTCTTAAAAAATTGTTGAAATTAAGCAGACTGGACAGCAAGTTGACCTACAACTCGGATACCACTAGCCTGTCTAAAAGATCGCACAAGACTTTACAACTTTTCTTAATAATAATCGATTTGTAAAACAAAAAAAATTATAAAAAAAATTGTAGTCGTACTCGAAAAAAAATTTGTTTGAGCAGTGTATCTTTTTTATTCTTAATGTGATTTTATTAAAATGAAAATAAATTTGAAAAATTATTTTCTAACGACTAAGTTGCACGTTATTAAAAATTTAAAAAGAATTCTTTCTGTCCTGGCGGACTAACAAACTGTGTTGATAAAATTTATTTTTTTTGTAAAAATTTTGGCTGTTAATTCTTAAAATTCAAAAAAATTTCAATATATTCTGAAACCTTTATCGTAGCCTAGTAAACACCGGGGAAAGTTAGAACTAACCAAATTTTGTCAAAGAAATAAATTTTAAGTCGAGTTGAGCTTTTATTTTAAAACAAAGTAAACATTTTAATATAAAATGAGGTTCGAGAACTTTTCTCAAAAGCCTAGCCTCCCAAATAATAATTTTGAAAATCATTCTAAGTCTCGAACTATGCAAGTCACTTACTTACATGTCCTCGGAGATCTCAGTCGATGATGTTCTTTCGCAATAACGTTTGATTTTTAATTTTTTGTTAGTAGACAGCCTACGTCCGTAGGAGCCTGCTTAGGGTTTTTTAAGTTTAATAAATAAAAAACAACATAGAGTTTTACAATAAAATCTAATGACGGAAGACTCCTCAAGCCAAAATCCACGAATGATAAAAGCTGTCGAAGAAGTGCTTCTGGTTGTCTGCGGTAGATGTTGTAGAAATATTTTATAGGTGGTGGACGCCGTCTTCGTAGCCTGAGTACCAAAAAATAACCCAGCCTCGCGCGTGGAGAAATTTCTTAATGCCTATCTTAAGACTTCTAAGGCATCTGGAGATCTATTTACCTGCGAAAATGGCCAACGAAAGACTGTTAGGATTGTAGATCAGTTGGTGGTAATTAATAGGGTTCACAACCGGTTTTAGATTAATTAATTATCGTTCCCGAAGGGACATCAAGTCTATGTTAATACAAAAGTTACAAATTTATACTTTTAAAATGAATTTACTACCACGACGCTCTCTCGTTGCTGCTGGGGAAGTAATCGTCTTAACTTGTCTGACACTTATATTTATAGGGGTTGTGTCGTCATCTATTGTGATGTTAGCATGATGTCATATTTTTAAAACTGCGTATAAGACCAAAAGCTGCCTCACTTTGAAAGCTTCTGGCTTTTGTAAAAGTTTTGTCTATTTGCTACTCGGTGTATCAAACTCCAATTTTACAATTTTAAGTCTCGTATAAAGAAATTTGGCGATAAATTAGTTGCTTAGGAAACAAGAGTTGTTGCCTGAAATTATTATTATTAATTTGTCTTAAACTATTTTACTTTAGTATTAATTACCATTTGTTTAATTGACTTTGTAAACATTATTTTTTTAGGTGTGTGCGACTAGCATCTTTTAAAATTTATATGATACCAATGCAGAAATTCAGCTTTTACTATTTTATGATAGCTTTGGTCTGTGATAATAATTATTAGCTTCTGTGGACCAATGAAATTAAAATTTTGTTGGATCTCTCGGACTGCGATAAAATCGTTCAGACCTATTTGTAATTATTATTTATGAGCTTCTCTCTATGAGTTTTAGTCATTTTGTGTTTTACAATGCATGGCAACGCCGGCCGTCGACTTATACTGCGGAGCGGTTTTTTAATGAAAATTAATTTTACTATTTTGGCTTTTAAAAATCGGAGAATCGAGATAAAAAATTGCAATTTGAAGTTTTGAATATGGTTTTTTATTCTTTATCTAATTTGCTGAAAAAAGAGTGAAGTGACATTTTGTACGTTGAACCCGTGTAGTTTCGATCTTGGGCATTTTTTAAATGTTTCTAATGGCTGAGGGCATTCTAAGTGATCTCGGTGATTTTTTGGCAATATTATTTTTTCGAATTTGTTACATTTTTTGTAGAATCTACAACAATATAAGAGATCTACCATCTTGCGTGTTTAATTTATCGGCAATGCTTTTCACCGACGATCTCAGATTCTTTAGAGGGTAGCACGTAAAAATTTATTAAAATGTCCATTTTAAATTTTATGATGAAAAGTAAAAGAAATAATCAAATATCTCCTATTAGTGCAGGTGCAGATCATTCGTTTTGCAAAATTAGTGCAACGCAACTTTTCTTCAGAATATGTTTTATTTACCACTTAACAATAAGAAATTGCATGATGCCTTGAATGATCTATATTCAGTTATTGTTTATAAATTACTAATTTCGATTTTAATACTGCCCTAATAGCACACAACGTCCTAGGGACGTCCATTCTAAGTCCATTTTATGTACAAACGTCCATGGACATAAAATGGACATCCAAAGGACGTCCGTATCCAACCATTAAATGTACAAACTTCCAAGGACATAAAATGGATGTCCGATGGACGTCCATGTTTGGACATTTAATATACCAACTTCAAAGGACTTAAAATGGACGTCTGACGGACGTTGCTGTTTGAACACATTTTGAAATTGTGTAGAAAATGTTCATTTTGCGAATAGATGAACACACGTTTTATAGATTTTTTGCAGGGATAGCGTGATTTGATTGATTTAACTAAGCAAATTTTTTCAAATTATTTCCACTAGGTGGTGATATTCTGGTTCTAGTTCCTAAAAAAATATGTTTAGGTTTGTTATGTTTCCTTGTGAGTTGGTATATGGGCGTGTCCTATGTATTCATAATGATAACAGTAAATTCAAAAATTAAATTTATTACATAAAAAGTGAAAAAGTAAAAACATCTATAAATCATATCTGGATTATAAAAATAACATAATAACAGTATTGTATTGTATTAAAGTATTAAGCATATTTCGTGTGTTATGCATGTAAAATGAATAATATTAATATATGATGTGAAAGCTACAAATGCAATTCAAAACTCGCGCGAGTGGAAACGTACATGTTCTACGTTACCAAGTGGAAAAATAATAAATTCTTAACAATTGATTTCAACATTCAACAGATAATATCTAAACAACTAAATAAAATCGTGTGTATCAAGTATTATCGTCATTTACTATTATTTTTTTTATACAAAGAGATGTTACAGTTACAATTATTATCATCTTATGAACAAAAATTATGCCGTGGCGGGAAATGAAGGTATTTGATTTGGCAACAATGCTTAAGTAAGCGTCCTTGAAAAAGTGATACATGATTTTGGCAGTTTATTTGCTAGATTTTGCTTCGCTTTTGGTGTAGTTTATATAATTATTTTGATTTTGTGAAATATAAAATAAAATATTACCGTAGGTACATTCTTTAACGCTGGGTTAACTAGACATCTAAAAGACTACTAAGTTACTAACGTTTTGAAGTCGACAGCATAATAGAAGTAGACAACAATACAAATCTAAATGTGATATATTCTGGAGCATTAATTATATGTTATTTGTAGTATTCTCTTAATATTTCTTTGGGCTTGCTACCCAGGAATAATTCTAAGGTTGATTATCTAAAAAATACAGTTATCCAGTGTGATACTGCAAAAATAAGTCTTTTGTCTGGTTCTAGTTGTCAAAAAATACCCTCTGAATAATTCTTTGATGTAGTCACAAGCGCGGAGGCTTATTTTTCCAATGTCATAACTGGATAACTGTATTTTTTTTTTATATAATCGATAAGTTTGGAAAAATGATTTATGTGATAGTGAGACCCAAGAAAGAAAAATAAACTAATATGGGTATTATGGGGTATTAAAAAGATATCCAAATAATGTCCCATTATAGACGTCCTTCGGATGTTCCGTATGGACGTCCGAATATGGTTCAAAGTTGTGACATTTGGGCATCCCAAGGACGTCCATAAGATGTCCTTTGGACTAAAAAAGGCCGTCCATGGGACGTCCTGAATTATCTATAATGTCCGCTGAGGACGTTCATCGGATGTCCATAGGACTACGTTGTGCTATTAGGGTGTTAAAAAATGTATTGAAATTACCAAAAATATGTTATTATAATATGCGACCTGAAAAATATTAATTATATAAAAATATCCAACTGTTATTAAATAATTGTTTTCCACTTTCAGATTTCTTCAATAAATGCAAGATGTGAAAAAAAAATAGAAATAATTTTCTTTAAAATTTTACACAAAAAAGTGATGTAAAAAGTTCGATAAAATTATAATTATCTAATGTTTTCATGCTACTATGCGCCGCGAAAGCTAAAATGTCCACGTGCTGTTTTGCAATTTCACCACACGAGCGGCTAATATTAACTTCAAACTCAGGAGGCAATTCTGAATAAAAAAATTTAAAAGATTACCATAAAGTTAATCATTTTCAAGTACACGCTGTCAAAGATGAACTAACCGTCGCGTCGCAACAAACAATTCGAATTGTTTTTCGTACCGCACGATCGTCCTCGCGTAAATTCAAAATATTACCACAAAGACGTTTAGTACCAGTATTTACTACTGGAATATTGTCTGTATAGGTAAGGATAATGGTCATTTCTGGTGAGGATTCCTGATATTTGTAGCAAACACTTTACACTTAAAAACTGTCACTACAATTTTGAATCCCAAATAGAAACCCCTTAATCCTTAAAAGCCAATTAAAGCTGTGGCCACGTGACTATTGTTCAGTTACAATTATGATACCAATACATGTATAAAAATTATAGAGAAAGTGCATCAGTTATTTTAATAAATCTTTAACAGACTTTACTTTGGAACAATATGTAGTGTGGGAAAAAGTATGAAATGAATCGATATCTTTTTATTTTTGCAGTGACGTACCTCTGAGTTATGACGTAATCGATATTTATTTGTTTTAAATAGTAATACTAAAATTTTTTTTACACCATTTAATAGAACATATTTGTCTACGTATGACTACATAGTTAGCTAAATGAAAGATATGTAGTGGAAATAAAAAAGTCGACAAAACGCCGACGAGACGATGTTGTAAGTAGAAACCGCGTACTTAAGACAAAAATGTTGATTTATTTCTAATAAATACAGTGGCATATTTATTTACCACATTAAGACTGTTTTGAAACTGCTACCCACTTATATAAAATGTTAACACGCATAATGGCTATTGAATACTAAATTATCCTATAATAGAATAAGAATACATAGACAAAGTCCCCAGCTATGTCATTGAAATTGTTTATATGCGTCCTCCACTTTAAAATCTAATTGGACAACTACGTTTATTAGCTCGCGCGAGAATGAAATTTATTTAGCAGTGTCGACTCGTGTTATAAATTGTAAATGGGTCACAGTTTTTGGAGATTTATAAAAATGAGATGTGTACATGGTGTGTAAGAACGCGGGGGTCTACGTTGAAATAAGATCCTCAAAATACAAATTTAAGAGCATTTAGAAAAATTTTAAATCATCATAATTTTTTCTATTAGTACCTACTTTTATAAATATGCATACATTTTAAACAATCATTTTATTTGATCAAATTTAAGATAGTTGCATATTTATTGATATTTATTCTAAAAAAGTACAGATAATGGGTAGTTTCGACAGTAGCTTACTTTTCCTTGTAAATATGACATTTTGGAATTTGAATAAGTCAATTAGCAAATTGTCTAGTCTAATTTCTGCGGTATTCATTATTATTTACTTATTGAAATTGAAAAATATAAGTACATACTCACCTAAATTTGAAATGTTCTTAATTTTGTATCATATGGTATAAAAAAATATATGCATTCGTTTTAGTGTTGATAGAAACACCGTTCACTTTCGACCGTAATCATAGGCAAAGTACTCAACATTTTTAACAGCTTCTTCACACTTTCGGAAAACGTGTCACAGAGGCCATTGTTAGCTGAAGAACTTCAATAGTTCCCATAATATTACAAAAATATCCACGCCGCCGGTTTAGGACATTCGTTTTCTTCCATTTCTTTTATTTCAAAGTTTAAACAACTATGTTAGATTTTTTTTATTATTTAGAAGTATCGCATCAACCCTATAGGTTATTAGCGACGGTACATTAATATTAACAATATGTTTGTTTACATAACTACAATATACTAATGTTATATGTTTTTACAGGTTATTTTGTGGTACGTTAAATCATTATGTTAGTTATTTTATATTTTATGTATTATATTAGTCAGACAGAAAATTTAACAAGTTTTTAATATTACAGCTGTGGTTCAAAATTTCACTTAAATTTTGAGGTATTTGCAGGTTTCTTCTCTCTAACGCGTAATTTGGACACTGCACCAAAATATGTCTAACAGTTAAACTTGTATGACACGTTTCACAAAATGGTTCATCACTGCGGTTAAGAAGATATTCGTGCGTTAATCTTGTGTGGCCAAGACGTAATCTGGAGAGAATTATCTGCTCTCTTCTACGTGGGGGAATGGATTGCCATGGTTTAACTGAGGTTTTTATTTCCAGCAATTTAGAAGTTTTTTGCTGCCATTGTTCTTGAAGTTTGTTTTCCATAGTATGTTTAATGAACGACCTTAGGTCACTGTGTACTGTTTGGTCAAGTATGATGGAGTTTTCATTAGTTATTGCGTCTCGTGCGGCTTTGTCTGCTAGTTCATTGCCATAAATTCCTATGTGTGATGGTACCCAAATAAAAGCAATTTGTTTTCCTGTCTGCTGTAGAGAGTGTAGTTCATTTTTGATCATTATGAGTATAGGATTTGTCGGATATATTTGTTTTAGACTATAAATCGCACTCAGGCAGTCAGTTACGATAACTGTATTTTGGTTATTATGATTTTTTGTATGTATTATTGCTTGTAGAATGGCGTGTATTTCAGCTGTGAACGTGCTACTTTCGATCGGTAGCCTGAATTTCAGAGTTACGTTTGGTGTTACGATTGCTGATCCAACTCCTTCCTCTGATTTAGAGGCATCAGTGTATATAGTTGTGTATTCTGAGTAATTGTTGTGTATTTCATGAAATTTTTGGATTATTATGTCGTGATTTATATCAGATTTATTAAAGTAGGTTAAAACTGTGTTACATATAGGAAGATTTATCGTCCAGGGAGCAGGGGTTTGTGTGTGTAAGGAGAATGTTTTGGGGAAGGTGATGCTCGGATCAGTTTGTTAATCCTTTCATAAAAAGGGGGAACCACTCTTGGTCTGTTCATATATATATAGCGCTAAGACGATTTGAAAAGGTGTTTGCATGAGTAGGATTTTCTTGATTGGTTGATATTTTCGATGCGTATGACAAACTGAGGTATTGTCTTCTGAAGGCGAGTGGTGGTTCCCCTGCTTCACATAGTATGCTTGCCACTGGACTGGTGTGATAAGCTCCGAGTGCTGTTCTTATTGCTTTGTTATGTATTGTATCAATCGATTGTAGTAGTTTCCTCGTTGCCGATGAATAAGCAATTGCACCATAATCGAGTTTTGATCTTATAAGGGATCGGTATATTAGTAAGAGTGTAGTGCAGTCTGCGCCCATTGTCTATGTGATAAGGTTTTTAGTAATTTGAGGCCATTTTGGAATGATAGTTTTAGGGTATTTATGTGAAGATCCCATGTTAGTTTTTGATTGAATATCATGCCAAGGAATTTAATATTTGTAACAAATTGAAGTTCCTGATTATGTAGTGATAATTTAACTACACTCGGTTCTGGTCGTTTAGAAAATATTATGCATTTCGTTTTGGTCATTGAAAATCTAAAACCCGTCCTGTTTGACCAGTTTTCAATATTGTTCAGCTGTTCTTGTATGTGTTTGATTGTTAAATTTATTGATTTTCCTCTTGAGAATATTACCAAGTCATCTGCGTATAGGCGGGCTTTTACAGGTAGTTTAATATTGCTGATCACATCGTTAATCGATATTAGGAAAAGTGTTGCGCTAAGAACAGATCCTTGGGGAATTCCATTTTCTTGATGTTTGTTTTGAGAGATTACTCCGTTTGCACGGACATGGAATGTTCTATTGCTTAGAAATTGATTTATAAAATTGATTATATTTCCTTGAAATCCCCACGATTGTAATTTTATGATAATGGCATATCTCCAGGCAGTATCATAAGCCTTATTTATATCGAAGAAAACAGCTATGCATTTTTGTTCGTTGGCAAATGCCTCGTGAATTTCCGTTTCTAAGTCTATTATGTTATCTGTAGTTGATCTGTGTTTGCGGAAACCGCTTTGTTCAATAATAAGAAGTTTCTGCTGTTCCAAGTGCCACATAAGTCGCCTATTTATAATTTTTTCAAGTAGTTTGCACATAGTGCAAGTTAATGAAATAGGTCTGTATGAGTCAGGTTTTAATTTGGATTTGCCAGGTTTAATTATGGGAATTATTGTAGCTTCTGACCATTTATTTGGAAATTTGTTTTCTGTCCATATTATATTAAGTATATTTAACAGCTGATGTTTGGCAACTTCTGGTAATTTTTGCAAAAATATGAATGGTATGTCGTCAGGTCCGGGAGTAGAGTTTTTGCAACTATCGAGTGTCTCATTAAGCTCTGACATTGATATAGGTAGATTTATGTGTACTGCATTATCAGGAATATGTTCTATTCCTTGAATTTCCTGGGACGGTTTATAAGTTAGAAAGTTGTTATCATAGTTTTCATTACTAGAGCTATTTTGGTAAGTTTCTGCAAGAGCTTCTGTTATTTCTTGATTGGTTGTAATTGTTCTTCCATCGTGGGTGAGAGCAGAGATGTTGTGATATGAGTTAGTATCTGATATACTTTTGACTTTTTTCCACACTGATTTTATGGGAGTAGAGCTGTTGATGTTCGATACGTAGTTAGCCCACGACTCTTTCTTACTTTTTTTAATTATGAACCTTGTTCTTGCTCGCATATTTTTGAAGATTAGCAGATTTTCTGAGGTTTTGTGTTTCTTATATCTATTCAGCGCTTGTTTACTTTTCTTTATAGCTCTTTCGCATTCAGTGTTCCACCAGGGGACTGGTTTACGATTTTTAACATATTTCTTTACCAATTGATTCTTCTGCTGCTGATAATAAAATATTTGAAAAGTCCTCTACCGTTTTGTTAATGTCTTCATTTATGTTGAGATTTGGGGCTTTATTTTCTACTAACATTGTATACAAGGGCCAGTGCGCTTTATTTAATTTCAATTTTGATAATGGGGTAGTGTGATGATCGTTTCCATTTTGATTAGTTATTAAAATTGGATAATGGTCGCTGCCGTATAAATAAAGTAGAGTTTCCCAAACCAGAGTTGGAAATAGTGCTGGATCACACAATGTTAAGTCTAGCACAGAAGAATTCCCTGTGAAAGAATCGAATCTTGTCTTTTCACCGTTATTTAAAAGTATTAATTTGGTTCCATCAATAATATTTTCAAGTGCCCTACCCCTTGCATTAGTAGTATCGGATCCCCATATACAGTTATGTCCATTAAAGTCCCCTAGGATAATTCTTGGCATCGGTATTTGTTCTATTAAATTATTTATTTCTACTGGATTAATATCTTGGTTAGGTGGGATATAAATATTGCATATGTATATGCTTTTAGGGGTAGAAATATGGATTACTGTTGCTTCTAAATTAGTTATGATGGGTACATTAGTTGTTTCAAAATTATTTTTAACGTAAATGGAGACTCCTCCACTTGCTCGTTGACCTCCTTGCCAGGTTCGGGAAAAACCGAAGTAGTTTCTGAGATTATGGATATTATCATCGTGGAAGTGAGTTTCTTGGAGGCAAATAATTGATGGTTGTTGTTCTGAAATTCTAATTTTGAGCATTTCTAAATGGGTATAGTACCCATTTATGTTCCATTGTAGTATGGATTTGAAAAGGAGTTATGTAATGTTAAAATGTTTCTTGGGATGAGTCACTTTCCTGGTCGGTGCTGTCTATGTTTAATTGTTTCATAATTTTTTCCTAATTTTGGTACATCTTGTTTTGATACTTCTGTGTTCGAGGTGTGGGTATATTTTAGAGATCATATCGAGTAGAGCAGGTATGTCATTTGTATAATTTTTTGCTATGTTGAGCGGATCTGGTGAGCCAAATGCGTTTACGAAAAAATCAGTGATTTAAGTGTAGTTCAGCGTAAAGGCTGATACTTGTGAATCAATAAACTCTTTGGCAGGTTGCAATAGTTCTTCTGTTACAGTTGGTGTATCGGTTAGATTTGATTTACGTTTTTTGGTTTTCCTTGTGTCTGGTTTAATGAATTGGTCGTTGGAATTTGTAGCTCCTGAATTTTCTTCCACCGGAGGCGTTAGGATATCAGAGATATTACGTTTACCAGAAGTGGATGGTAAATTGATATCTTTTTCTGTGTATGTTCTGGTGTTTATTTCTTTTTGTAGTTCTGTGTTTGTTTCTGAATGAGTTGTTTGGCATTGTGAAGCTATGTCCTGGTTTTTTACATTTGAAGCATGAAACACCATCGAGGGAGAGGAATATGCGATATGAGGTGTTTTCGTGGGAGATAAGAATGGATTCAGGAATATCTCTATTTTTGGGTGGGGTAATGTAGACTTGACGACGGAAGCTTAGGATGTGGTTGTATTCAGGATTAGTTGCACCTAATCTTAAAAAAGTGATTGGAGATAATAGTGTTAATTGGTGAAGTTCTCTTTCTATTATTTCATGGGGTATTGTTGGGCAGACATTTGACATTATTAGACGTTCAGTGGGAGTGAGTAATCTGCGGGCGTGGAGAGGTTCTCCATTAATTTCAATGGTACCTTGTTCATCGATCAATTTATCTACGGTTTCCTTGCTTGACAGGTATATGCAAATTCTGTTGTTACATATTTTTGAAGAAAAAAGAATGTTTTTAGGCATTACTAATGGTCCTAGAGCAAGTAAGTAGTCTTGTAGTTTAATACCTTCTATTGAGCTAAAGATTATAGCTTGTTGTTTAGTGGGAAATTTAGGTGCTTGTTGCTGGCTTAGTACTGTAGAATACATTACGGGAGGGTTAATTTGAACATTTGATTGGTTGGTAACGGTTACGTTGTCATTTGAGGTATTTTGGGAATCCCTGTAGCCAGAAATCTCCGCCATACTTGTAAAATTTCGAGTACGTCACTGCCCAACTGCCCTCAGCAGTTGGGAGCGCGACACGTGTTTTGGAGGTTATACAAGTATTAGGTATCTAATTAAACAGTATTTTAATAAAATGATGTAGTTACTGTAGCACTAATCACTTATTATATACTTTGTCAATTTAATTTTGATTATTATACCGTTTTTATTCGGTTTTTGTTAGGCACTGGTGACAGATAGTGTTTATCTCTGTGACCAGGACAGGCCCCTCCTGTGTTAAATTTTAATTTAAGATGATCCCTGTAAGTACTGCACAAACATTATTATCGAACTATATTATTAAATGCATGATTCCATAATACGACAACGATATCTTTACGAATCGATTTTATAATATAGTTGGGAAAAGGCATATAGGATTTGTTTACATTTTCTCGATTGCCACAAAAAGTTGAGATAGTGTGTGTCGGTCAGTGTCGCGTTTTTTGCTAGAGCTGGTGTTTTTTGTGTTATCCACGGGTTTACTAAACAAATCTTATACCTATTTGCCCAACTATAGTATGGCCTCTTTATGAATTGATGCAACCTGGTAACATATAATACCTTGGTTGTAGAATTTGTCTAAACAAAAGCTTTACCAAAACCAAAGCAGATTTTCCGACTGTCGCGTACTGCACTCACAGATATAAATAAATAGACTGATTTTACATGCTTCGCGCATAAGTTTCCACATGCAAACAGCTATTATTATCTAAAGCTTGTATGTAAACATAAATTTAACCAATCAAGTAAGTGCTAGACAGTTTGTTTTGGTGTAAGGATTGCCTAGCTTGAGTTAGTAGCATTGTCAGCGCATTTAAATTCTTTATTTCCTTTGAAAATAGAAAATATAACAATATGCAGAGCATTCATGTATGGATCAAATACATACTTACTGAATTGTAAAAAAGTTGAGGTAGTTATTCATACACAAAAAAAAATCTCCTTTGAATTTTTAATATACGTAAATTCTGTGAAAGGCATTTTCGAAGACTTTAATATATTTAAATATTTGTTAACTCGTTTAAATTAATAGTTTACTAATATTTGAATAAGGCAATAAAATATCTGTATTCCGGTGGCCTATAACAATTCAATGTTTAATTACTCCATTTCACCTATAATTGATTTTGACTATTAGTTGCAGTTATAATTAAAGCGAATACGTCACAAGTTCTTGATAGACTTACCGTCATAATAAAATCGTGTCCATGATGACTCGAGGTAGCTAGAGTCGAGTCTAGCCATACAATATGCGGCGGCCATGATTATCCATTTGTGCAGTTAGAACTCCAAAAAAATGAGGTGAGAAGCTGACAATTAATTAGGTAGTGATTAAAAATATTTTGTAGTTGTTCAGAATTAAAAACTGAGTATGATGATCTAAAGTTTCAGATTCGACCGACCAGACAAGTATGCAAAAAAAAATTAAAAAATATTTTAAAAAAGGTGCACCGCGACCCTTCACCCAAAACACTGAGAGAACCGTAACATATTCGTCAAAATTTTATAAGACCAAAGTTGTAGAGGACAAAATTCTTCAGAAAAAAGTCTGCGATGGTATATATTTATCTTTTATAGTTTAGCCGTGAGCCGCACTCAAAGTTGTGTAATCAAAACCCATGGCGCGCGGGAGCAGCTATATTGACGCTCTTAGTTGTTTATGTAATTCTTTATGTACATTTTGTAACTACTGAAACGAGTTGAAATTGTGGAGGAGTTTTCCGCAATGAGAACATTTTTGAACCATAAATTCAAATTTTGACAGCTCCGCGAAAAAATTCTCAATTTCATCGGGATTTCAGCAGAATTAAAGTTAAGATATTTTGGAGATTATTTATCATAAACCAAAAATGTTGTGTAAAATGGGGGTCTTTTAATAACTGATAAATCTGATCTCTTGATATTTTGTTGTAAAACCTATAGTTTTTCCGTAAAAAATTCATAACTAAACAAAGTACCATTTTTATCATTCCCTTGAATGAAAAATGTTTAACAATATTGATTTATCAAAAACTCTGTCAACTTGGTGATAAAGAGTAATATAATATACTTCCTTCGGTTTTTTTCCATTATAATTTACAATTTCTTTTAAATAAATAATTGTTATAAACAATTTGAGAAAATCATAATATTGCAAAAAAATCCTTATATTTTCTTGAAACCCACTCATATAAAAAGATTTAAAAAACAATTTTTAATTTTCTTTTCATTTGAATCAATTAAATATAAGTATAATTTTTCCGTGTAGATTTATTTTAAACTTATTTGGAACCACATGGTTTTTTGTAGCGCAAACAAAAAATCTTTATAAAGTTTATCTAATTGGGAGCCTAGGCCTAGCCTAAGCTTTTGAGAATTCATTCAAAGATAAAACGTTAAATAATTTTGCATATTGTAAATTAAAACATAATTAAGTGTGTGTAAAAAAAAAACAATATATAAATGTGCAGTTACAAACGTCACATAAATGTGAAGTATTTGTAGGATTCCAATTTTCCTTTCGTACTTTAACGGTCTATTCCTTTCTTCTCTGAGAATCCCGTGGGAAAACTTTCATTTTAAAAGCTTTTTTTTGTCATTCTTGGTATAATACATAGCACTACAGCCCAGTATTTTTACTGAGTAACATCGAGCTCTAACTAATATTATACAACTAAAACTATGCGATTCTACTGTTATCTATTAAAATCTACACTGAACGACTTTTAAATACTAATTGTTAATGTTAACAATATCCCATACCTTCAAACTACTTATTCAAAATAAGCAGCTACCCTCCAGTACAAATTAAAATATACAGAAACTAAATGTAAACAAACCGTGAAATCGACAAATATGGCCGTCGCGTACCACATTGTATGTCATATTTTTCATTGGCTCGTACGGTCACATCAGTACGAGCCGATGAAAAATATGACATACCTTTGGCCAGACTCTTTACTTAAGATTGTGTTTCACCAGATATCCAACTTAAATTTATAAATCGCTGTTAAAATTTTTCTGTTGGTAATATCGAAAAACGAAAATATACGGTTTATTCTAAATACCACATATATTTAATATATAAAATTACAGACAATACTGATGTGTATTTTTTTTTAAATTAGAAAATACGATTATTTACTCTCATAAAATGACACCAAATAAAATATTCGTATTGTCTAAGTTTAAAAAAAATACGCATTAGTATTGCCTGTAATTTTACATATTAAATTAAATGGTATTTTAAATAAACAATGAAAATTTGCTTTTAAATGTTTCAAAATTGTATTTTCACTCTACACGTGTTTCGGCTTTTTTGCCCTTTTCAAGAGTACAGATGAGAGGTACTAAATTATAATTTGTGTTCCTTGCTTATATACTGAATGTTACATCTGGCAACTTATACTAATAAAAATGGTTTGAAAGATTTGGAATTATTTAGAAAAGTTAAATTACTTTATCTAAAATGTGGTGACCTGCGAATATTTGTTGTTCATTTGTAATCGTTTTTTTATTTTTGGAAGCTTTCTTAATTTCTAATATTTCTAGTAAGTCTAATTTTTTGCTTTTCTTTTTCGGAATGAAGTAATTTTACATTATCCATATTTATAAAGTGATTATTTTCTATACAGTGCGTTGACATGCCGGTGCTATATACGTTGTTTACAATAGACTTTTTATGCTCTTCAAGTCGCTTTTTTATGTTACGTCCAGTCTGGCCAATGTATATAGCGTCGCAGTCACTACATTTTAGTTCATACACTCCTGTCTTTTGTAGTTTTTCTGTTTTATCCTTATTGTTTATTAACATTTTTCCTAGGTTATTTTTATTTACAGATATTGTTTTGCAACCTAATTTACTTAATTTATTGCTGACTTTATCACTAATTCCAGGTCTATAGTTAATACATTTATGGATGATATTGGCGTCTTGTACAGAACCAGCATAAAACTCCTTATACAGATTTTTCTTTTGTTTTGTTTTTATTAAATTATCTATGATACTTTCTTTGTATCCATTATTCCTTGCTATTTGTTTTATTGTGTTGACTTCTTTTTCAAAATTGTTTGGACTTAAAGGAAAGGTTAGCAGACGGTGAACAAAACTATGAAACGATGACATTTTTATTTGGAAAGACTGGTTAGAACTATTGTGTATTACTGTATCTGTACAGGTAGGTTTACGGTAGATATCGAATTCTAAACAACTATTATGATTTTTTATGTTGACGTCTAAAAAGTTTAAACCGTTTTCATCTTCTTTTTCTAACGTGAACTGAATTTTTTCATTAAAGGAGTAAATTTAGAAATTGTTTTAACTGTCTTTCCGTACCTTTCCAAATGCAAAATACATCATCTACATAGCGTATCTAAAAGAACACATTTTCTATTAAAATGTTTTTGGTGTTGAATAATTTATTTTCAAAATCTGACATGAAAATTTCGGCTAATAAAGGAGAGATTGGTGAACCCATTGGTAATCCGTCTAACAACTTATAAATTTCTCCGTTGAATTTAAAATAATTTTGGTTAGTGCAATTTTTAATAATGATATTTAACTCTTTTTTCTTTTCTGCGCTTATATCTGAATTATTTATAAGTTGGTCTATTATATTAAATAAAGGTTGTAGTGGAATTGAAGTAAAAAAGACTTTTCACATCGAAAGATACTAATTTCGCATTTCTAGGAATTCTTAGGTTTTTAACTTTTTTCTATGAACTGAAAGGAATTTTTGATTGAATATCTCGATTCAAAATTTATGAGACTTTTCTAAATAATTCCAAATCTTTCAAACCATTTTTATTAGTATAAGTTGCCAGATGTAACATTCAGGATATAAGCAAGGAACACAAATTATAATTTAGTACCTCTCATCTGTACTCTTGAAAAGGGCCTAAAAAGACGAAACACGTGTAGAGTGAAAATACAATTTTGAAATATTTAAAAGCAAATTTTCTTTGTTTATTTAAAATATTTATTAATGTTTCACAAGGAGCCAACCGCAGAATCGGTACAATGTATAAAAAGTGCTTGCGCAGCAAAATTAGCGGTTTTCTATAGACGATGTTTATTGAAATTTAAAAAGTGTTCGAATCACATATGGTTTGTTAGTGAGTGCCTAAAACATAAAGTGACACCGAAACATAGGAAAATACAGTGCAACCATAGCTCCACAGAAGCAAAACAGGCTGTGGACAAGATCTACAAAGTATGGCAGGAATTAGAACGAAAAAATTGGTACATCCGAAGAGACAACTTAGGTCTCCATCTAAAATTAATACATACCGAATTACTATTCCAGGAAAATTACTTTAATTTTCAATACTTAGACCGCCAAATTAGAGAAGAGATTCAAGAAATAGTTCATCCACATCATCATAGTCAGTACAGGAAACTCTAAAACTTAATTAAAAGTAAGACAAACCAAACTAGCAATTTTAATAATCCCACAAACAATTCTTGTGTTTCTACATTTACATTTTACCCTAGAGTAGTCAATCTAACAATTGTCAGCTTTAATTCTGATGAAATAAGCCTATTAGAAAAAGGTTTAACATATTCTCCTAATGTATATAACAAACAAGATATAGAGTTATTGGCAGTCGATATAGAATTAGCATTAAACTCATTAACTAATACCGAAATAGAAGACAGATTTAGTATCGCTAATTTGTTTAATAACATAGAAATGTGTAAAAATAACAGAAACGAAATAGCAACTATAAAAAATATAAAAACTATAATTCAAGAAAATAATTTAATTCTTTGTAAAGTAGACAAAGGCAACACGACAACAATTTTAACCGAAAATGAACATAACACAAAAATATTTTCTATTCTAAACACTAATGAAATAATAAAATTAAACCATGACCCAACTAATAAATATCAAGCCGACATCATAAAAACCTTAAAGCAGTGTACATCAGTCATACCGCCAGAACAAACATATAAATTTAAAATAATGAACCCCTCACCTCCATTATTCTACGGACTACCTAAAATCCATAAAGAAGACAATCCTCTTAGACCAGTTGTATCCTACATAAATGCCCCATCCTATAAACTTTGCAAGGAATTAAATAATTTACTACCTACTCTCATAAATTTTGAATCGAGATATTCAATCAAAAATTCCTTTCAGTTCATAGAAAAAGTTAAAAACCTAAGAATTCCTAGAAATGCGAAATTAGTATCTTTCGATGTGAAAAGTCTTTTTTACTTCAATTCCACTACAACCTTTATTTAATATAATAGACCAACTTATAAATAATTCAGATATAAGCGCAGAAAAGAAAAAAGAGTTAAATATCATTATTAAAAATTGCACTAACCAAAATTATTTTAAATTCAACGGAGAAATTTATAAGTTGTTAGACGGATTACCAATGGGTTCACCAATCTCTCCTTTATTAGCCGAAATTTTCATGTCAGATTTTGAAAATAAATTATTCAACACCAAAAACATTTTAATAGAAAATGTGTTCTTTTAGATACGCTATGTAGATGATGTATTTTGCATTTGGAAAGGTACGGAAAGACAGTTAAAACAATTTCTAAATTTACTCCTTTAATGAAAAAATTCAGTTCACGTTAGAAAAAGAAGATGAAAACGGTTTAAACTTTTTTAGACGTCAACATAAAAAATCATAATAGTTGTTTAGAATTCGATATCTACCGTAAACCTACCTGTACAGATACAGTAATACACAATAGTTCTAACCAGTCTTTCCAAATAAAAATGTCATCGTTTCATAGTTTTGTTCACCGTCTGCTAACCTTTCCTTTAAGTCCAAACAATTTTGAAAAAGAAGTCAACACAATAAAACAAATAGCAAGGAATAATGGATACAAAGAAAGTATCATAGATAATTTAATAAAAACAAAACAAAAGAAAAATCTGTATAAGGAGTTTTATGCTGGTTCTGTACAAGACGCCAATATCATCCATAAATGTATTAACTATAGACCTGGAATTAGTGATAAAGTCAGCAATAAATTAAGTAAATTAGGTTGCAAAACAATATCTGTAAATAAAAATAACCTAGGAAAAATGTTAATAAACAATAAGGATAAAACAGAAAAACTACAAAAGACAGGAGTGTATGAACTAAAATGTAGTGACTGCGACGCTATATACATTGGCCAGACTGGACGTAACATAAAAAAGCGACTTGAAGAGCATAAAAAGTCTATTGTAAACAACGTATATAGCACCGGCATGTCAACGCACTGTATAGAAAATAATCACTTTATAAATATGGATAATGTAAAATTACTTCATTCCGAAAAGAAAAGCAAAAAATTAGACTTACTAGAAATATTAGAAATTAAGAAAGCTTCCAAAAATAAAAAAACGATTACAAATGAACAACAAATATTCGCAGGTCACCACATTTTAGATAAAGTAATTTAACTTTTCTAAATAATTCCAAATCTTTCAAACCATTTTTATTAGTATAAGTTGCCAGATGTAACATTCAGTATATAAGCAAGGAACACAAATTATAATTTAGTACCTCTCATCTGTACTCTTGAAAAGGGCCTAAAAAGCCGAAACATGTGTAGTGAAAATACAATTTTGAAACATTTAAAAGCAAATTTTCTTTGTTTATTTAAAATATTTATTAATGTTTCACAAGGAGCCAACCGCAGAATCAGTACAGTGTATAAATGGTATTTAGAATGAACCGTATGTTTTCGTTTTTCGATATTACAAACAGAAAATTTTTAACAGCGAATTAAAGCTATCCTGGCGACGAGGGAGTGCAAACGCCTCCTTAAGGGACTCTAGAAGTAGCGGCAGCAAAAGTAAAGTGGACAATATTGATGAACTTATTAATAATAGGGTTTGTACACATTTTTCTAACAAATTGGAGAGTAAAATAGACAAAAACTTGATAAGTTAAAAAGCAAACTGGATGCCAAGTTTACTGAATTAAATAACTCCATTATGGATGAGTAAAATTGCATCAATGAATGTTAATTCTATAAAAGTTGTGGAACAAAAATGTAGTGTTATGGATCAATAATTGAAGCGCAATTCCCTAAGAATCATTGATATTCCTGAGAGAAAAGATGACGTCATATTCTTTTTTTAATAACATACGTGTTGGAAAATTTGAGGAGCCCTCTTCACCAAGGACTATTTTGATGCAGTTTTTAAGTAGTATTAAAAACATGAGTTTAAATGTAAAAAAATGTTTAAAGGACACTGACATAACTATCTATGAGGATTTAACTGCAGCTCGTTACAATTTATTGTCGGCAGCAAAGAAAAAATGTGAAAAGAAAAATGTTTGGTCATCAGGTGGAAAAATATACGCATAGTCCATATAAGAAAATAAAAGATGCGTGGCTGAATTGTGAAATCGTATATTAAGTTCTTTATGTGGCCCCCGAATTGCGCACAAGTTAGAAAGAAATGGCCAGTATGCGGTAGAGACAGTAGATGCAAAATCTATTGCGCATTTAAATCTAAGGGGCCATGCTACGATGCGTAAGTTGTAATAGTGCTAGTTATCTCTTGTATCCCATTTATAGGGAAAAACTTCAAACTTTTTACTTAGTATTATTTATTTTTATTTAACGTATTCTAATAATATTTCCGTTATTGATATTTTTTTAATCTAATCCTTTTTTAATCTATCTTTTTGTATTTTTTGTTGTTTTTTTTTGTAATTAATTATTTTTGTCAGTTTCGGTTATTCCATTACTGGATGCTCGTATTAAATGTATTGGTTTTTATGATCATTATTTTTACAGGGGCTTCCAAATATAATAGTAATATAATAATAATAATGATAATAATAAATGCAGAAGGCGGTCATTCTGGGTTCTCTCCATCTGCTTAGGGCACACGATTCTGGTATCTACAGTTACTAACCCTACGGGATGTGGGGAGTGGCTGTAGTTAATGCGCCTGCGCTACTTCCCTGAGGCGTCGGAGGCCACGGGAGGACTGTCCGATATCGGTTATTCCGAAAAAAAAAAAGAGAGAAAATTACAAAATAATTGGTATAAAACAAAAAAACATTCTTAAATTACATACAAATAAACATGAAAAGAAATCACAAAGGTTCAATAGGACCTTGACTATAACTAGAAAAAAAAAAACAATCAGTATAAAACATCGTATAGATACATAATAATTAAAAATATCTTTAGATACATAAATAGTTACAAATCATTTCAAATAATACTTACATTAATATACATATGCAAACATTACTAAATCATACATTCATGAATACACATGTAGTTTTTAATTTTAATATTTTAATATAAAAATCATGCTCTATTTTTAATTTTTATCAGATTTAAAATTACATACACGGTAAGTATTGAATTTTTTTTTTAGTTTTTTTGTTTTTTATTAGTTTTTTTGTTTTTTTTTTTAATTTTTAAATCAAATTGTATTTCTATTCTGAGAATTTCCAGTAAAAACTTTTTTTATATTTCTTTTAAATAGAAATTCAAGAATTTTTAGTAAAAATTTTATCAAATTAGCCATGATTAGAAACAATCAGTAATGTCAAGTCATTTTCTTATGTAAAAAAATGCCACCGCGTTTAACTTACACCCACGAAGACTTTTTGAATTTGTTTATTATTTATGGAGAATATGATAAAGTAATATCAAAAACTTGTAGTACATTTGCTACTCGATATCCACAAAAACGAACACCGTCACCAAACACTGTAAAACGCATACTGGGTAATTTTAAAAACTATGGCTCTGTCAAGGCAAGAATTCAAAAGCGGAAGCCTATTGTTGATGACGAAAACGTAGAAATAGCAATTATGGAATATTTTCATGCATTCCTAATGATGTCATTAACACAAGCTGCTCTGGAATTCGGGACTATGCTAGGATTCAGTTCACAGAATCTTAATTGAACATAAATTTCACCCGTTTTCGTTCCAAATGGTTCAACGATTAAAAGAAACAGATTTCCTAAGAAGAGAAAATGTTTGTGAATTTATTCTAATAAGATCTGTAGGCGATAATTCTTATTTGGGAAATATTATATGGTCAGATGAAGCTAAATTTACCAAAAATAGACTTTTTAATCGACACAATTCGCATTATTGGAGTGACTCGAATCCTCATGTGTTCAGGGAGCGAAATTTTCAAAAAAGTTTTCTGTTTATTATTTACTGTGCCATAAAGAACGATAGAGTGGTGGCATTAGAATTTTATCAGGAAAATTTAAACAGTAAATTATAAAGATTTCTTCTTCTGCTAATATGTATAGTTAATTTTTTTTTTGTTTTTTTTTTTTTAGGTGAAATCTAAATATTTTACAAAATTTGAATAATAACTATTTAAAAAATTTACCTCTCTCCGAACATAGAAACATTTTTTTATCAGCACGACGGCGCTTCCCACATAACGCGTATTTGATAAATAAATTTTTACAAGAAACTTCTTACGATCAATGGATCGCCAATAATGGACCTTTCCTATGTCCTCCTCGCTCGTCCGATTTATCAATTTTAGATTATTTTATTTGGGGAACTATTAAAAATAAAGTTTATGAGAGCCCATTAACAACTATTGAAGATTGTATGTAGAGAGTAAGAAAAAAATGCATTTCAAAACTTATCACAGGATTCAATTAGAAGAACTAATCCGAAGGTGCGAAAAATGTGTGGAGGTTCGAGGGCGGAATTTTGAACAATTATTAAATTAAAATTGAATCATGTTTTTAGTTGATTTTATCTTAGCTATTTTAGTTTATGCAAAGTGTCTTTAATCCAATTAATAGGCACAGTGTTTAGTGTTATTTTCCGTGTTTGTGGATATCTAGTAACATATGTACTACAAGTTCTTGATATTACTTTATCACATTCTCCATAAATAATAAACAAATTCAAAAAGTCCTCGTGGGTGTAATTTAAACACGGTGGCATTTTTTGATATAAGAGAATGACTGACATTACTGATTGTTTCCAATCATAGCTAATTTGATACATTTTTTCTAAAAAAATAGCAAATATTTCAAAAAGTTGTAACTTAAACCCCCGCAATGCTATATTAGAAAACAAGTAATTTAATTATACATAACTTGTAAAAAATATAGGGTATTCCATTTGACTTAAGCAAGTTTTTGCGGTTTGAAGTTTACAAAATATAACGTCAAAAATGAAACACTTGGTATACTATTCTTAAGTTTCTTTAAACTGTGGAGTGTAGCTCATCTTATGGTCTTTCTGCATGCCAAAAAGTAAATGAGTATTTTCTACACGAAGAAAGTCATAATGGTTATTGTAAACCATTACACCTGTCAAAATTTTTTAAAATGTCAAATATCTCTGAAACGGCTGGGTTTAGGCATAGGGTTTTTGACTCATAATAAGCAAGTTGGTATCGACTTCCGGTATAACCGGCAGTGCTTGTAATTATTTTAGTTGGATTGGCCACACTGCCGTTAGTAGCTCCCTTAAATTGTCAAAATTTTCTGGTGCGTACTTTTCCCTATATCGATCGATGCAGTGCCTAGTGAGACACCCTGTATACATATTGCAACATTATTTTTGTTTCTGAATGTTGCATCAGTGACAAACTTAAAAAAAAATAATTGACGTGGATCCATGATTGATGTCTCTCTATACAAAGAATCGGTAGGATAGGTAGTAGGGCTGGGCGATTGTCAAAAGTCATAATCGATTATCGATTATTGAAAAATAATCGATTATTTCGATTAATCGATTATAATCGATTAATCGATTAATCAAATAATCGATTAATCGATTAATCAAATGATCGATTAATCGATTATTTGATTAATCGATATTTGATTAATCGATTAATCAAGTAATCGTATAATCGAAAATCGGTAATAATCTATTAATCGTGAAAGCGATTAATCGATTATAGTCGATTTTAACCGGTCTTAATCGATTCTCTTGCCCACCCCTAATTTACGGAGCTGTAGGATTCATCTTAGGGTTATTTTCAATTTTATTTACATACTGTTTATTTATATGGCTATAATACTATAATAATTGTATTAAGTAAAAAAATAGATAATGAATAGGGCTGGGCGATTGTCAAAAGTCATAATCGATTATCGATTATTCAAAAATAATCGATTATTTCGATTAATCGATTAATCGATTAATCAAGTAATCGGTTAATCAAATGATCGATTAATCGATTAATCAAATAATCGATTAATCAAGTAATCGATTAATCAAATGATCGATTAATCGATTAATCAAATGATCGATTAATCGATTGTATAAGAAGAAATAATCAAATGGTCGATTAATCGATTATTTTTCGATTAATCGATTATTTTTCCCAGCCCTAATAGGTAGGTTCTTTGTTGTACATTATTTTAATAATTCTTTTTTGAATTAACTCCAATTTATTTAAATGTAAGTTCAAAACACCTCCACAACCAATCGGAATGCGCACAAAAAAAATTAATCGTGTTTAAATACCGCGCAAAGGTCAAAAATAGTCTATCAATTAAACATGTAAAATAAAAACACAACGTAAATATACGAAGGCGTAGAAGGGCCACTGAAAATTTTATTTTTTTTTATTTCGACTTTAAACTCGCAATTCCGATTTTAAACTCAGAATCCCTTCGTATAAATAGGCGTTCTGTAGAAAAATTCACAGATTTCGCAATTCTTGCAACCATCGGAGTGCATTGAAAATGAATTAAGGAAATTTGGAAGAATAGAAAGATTGCAAATGTACAATTTTTTGGAAACTTTTTTCAAACCCTGAACAATCGTAATTTGCTTTTATAACAACTTAAAATTGTAAGCAGATATTTACTATCTTGTTTTATTAATTTAAATTAACTAAAATGTTAACAAGTCAATAAAAAAAATATACATTATTTTTGTGATATTTATTGATTACACAAAAAGGAAATACAAAGCAATAAAATAAAGTGTATTAAAAGCAAACTAAGTAATGTAATAAAAATTAGATTCGGCATACATAATAAAACAGTAATGTAATACAAAATAATGGGAGAATATATAGGTAAACCACCAAAAACTTGAGTTGGATCTGGACCAATACAATGTAAACGTTCAGCAACTCGATTTAACATATTAGCACTCATCATACTAACTTCATCAATAATAACAGTACTAACTTCTGAAAAGTCACATCGAATAGTTTGTAAAGCATCAGCTCGCAAAGGTAACCTCTTCTTACTATTAATTCCAATATTGAAAGCTATATGAACTGTGGTTCCATCAATATTCACTGCTGCCTTACCAGTTGTCGCACAAGCCACATAAGCACATTTATTTGACGAATGTCTAAGGGTGTGTCTATTGGCAGATTCCATTACAACTTTTAGAACAAAACTTTTACCAGAGCCAGCCGGACCACTGAAGAAAATTTGTAAGGGATCATGGGTGAGGTATACCAATCTGTTTAAATATTCCATTATGAAGACTTTTTGACTTTCCAGTAATGCCCGAACAGTTGAACAATATTGAGAATGCGGTAAAACATTCTGTACTTTTCGAATGATAGAATGACGCTGTACACTATCAACATCAATATCGTTGGGTCGTTGCTGTGATACAGAATTGTTGTATTCGGGGCATCTTAAATAATCTGTATCTACATTACGAACCAACGGACCTGCTAAAACATTTTCAGCATCATCAGTATTTTCATTACTATTTTCAAAATCTATAGTAGCAATTAAAACAATATTGTCCAAAGAAAGACCACTCTCATACATTTTTCGTTTTTCATATAGTGCCGCTTCGTTTTCGGTAAAAATATTTATATACGCATAAAATAATAAAAATTAATTCTATCCTCAGTAATAATATAATGTTTCCATCTAATAATTTTAGATTTACCTCGTTTACGATAGCGACAATTTCGTACTGATACTACTTCTTCACTATCCTCCTTATCTCCCTCTACCCCTTCATTATTTGAAGTGTCTTGAGTTTCCTTGATATTGTTCTCCTCGACACCATTATCGTCATGTTCTTTTTGTGGGAAACCAGATTTTCGAATTGTATCGTAATCTGCCACAAATTCTGCTAAACAAATATCTTCTAAATGTTCAGGGCGTCTCTCGTAAAATTGAATAATATTAGTCTTCCAAACATCCGTCGAATCATCGGCTAAATTTTCGTCATCCATTTGCTTTCTAGTTTTTCGTGAACGAAATCTTTCTGATGGATGCTGAGTAGGAATATAGACCACTTTACGGGACGACTCAGACATAGGCAAACGAAGAAAAAACCAGGCAGCCTCTTGTGTACACATTTCAACATTATTTAAAGTACGTTTACCCAATTTTTTCATACACATTTCATGGTCCATGTCGGGATACTTATCTCGCAACTCAATAAGTTCCCTATGCAAAGAACTAAATCCACGCTCGCTTTTATTGACATATTTTGCGACATAGGCAGCACACGAATATTCATCCAAAATGAATTGAATATCCGTAAAATATTCAAATATTCATTGTAACTTTCAATTAGATGAGCATCGAAGAAATGTTGAATATTTTTATATTCTTGATTTTCAAGATCAGCATGCAATGCATGAAAACGTTCTAACAAAGCTGCCTCTCTGTCGTACGGATTAATCGGAAACAAAATCCTTGTCTCATTCATAGGCCAAAAAGGAGCACCAAAATGACATTTTTTACTATTCTTCTTATAGCAAGTATGTGTGTGACGATGGGTTTGAAGTTCTCGACCACTTTCCAATAAAGTTTGATCAACAGTAGATAAGAAAGCAATTAATTTCAAAGTTTTGGGCATATCTTCACTTTTCACAGGTCCCTTTTTCGTGACTGCCAATATTGCATTGAATTTGGAATATGTTTTAAAAAGGATTCATTTCTCTCCACTGTCTGTTGAACAAATTCTTTATTTTCCAAATCACTTCGTTTTATTGAACCTACGTTAGTATTGTTGGAGCGAAACATAACGTTAAAACTGTCTATAATTCGTAAACGCATAATTTTTGCAGCCATATATAAAATATGATCAGCCTTTACCCCTCATCTATCTCGTCTTCGGATTTCACTTGTTGCCATTGAATATGCTGTGACTCGTGTTTTAAAATTTCTTTTGTCCAAAGTAAATTGTAGGAAATGACAATTCCTCAGCATCTGCATCAAATGATAAAGCCAAAGGCTGTACATGTTGTCCTGGAGCCATATTTAAGATAGTATCCTCGCCCCAGAATAATGTTTGTTGAATTAATTTCAACATTTGCTCTGGGGTAGCTTGCCTCTCATTTCTGAAACTGACAGTAACGCATTTTTCTTGTAACCTCTTGTCTACTTCCTTACGACTTCTTAGTAATTTATCAGTATCAGTTAAATTTTCAAAGAAAGCCGAATTAATTTCTATTTTATACCGCTTATACAGAGGAGTTTCCACTAATCGTTGCAACCATACCTTAATATCAGCTTTCGAAATACATCCGGCCAAATAGGAACTTCTGTTCAATAAATGTTTCTTCAAATTTATATTGATTACATAATCATCATTCAATTTTCTAGGTAAACTAGTAACCATTGTATTCACATCCACGGGCACATTTAGCACTTGCCCAATTAATTTTTTCGAACCCGCAAAATAGCGCAAATGTCGTATTTGCATAAAAGGCAAACGGGGAGATACTAATCTTTGAGATATTGGACATAATTCGGGCAGATCTGGAGGAATTTCAGGATATACGAAACCATTTATTGTGGCTAAAGTAGGAATTGTTCGTCGTCGAACAAATGTTAAACAATTTGAACATATTAGAAACGTATCATGTATATAATATCCAATAATATGTAAATATTCAGCTACAGCAGATTTCTTTGTAACGTTTGACAATCTACTTCGCCACCAAATACGATCGCAGACATGACAATATTCGTCTAAGCTATCCGAAAAGAAATGTTTAGTCATATAACTTTTAAATGTTTCCTCAGCCATTAATCTTTGTATTTTTTTCACGATACTTAGAAATTCGACTTAATGAGGAACTAGCAGATCGTTTCCTTACATTTGTGGCAGCCGTACTCGTAAAAGATAAAACCAAATCCTCTCCTTGTGGGATCCCTTTATCACTGTTATTATCCAAAATACCTTCTACATGCTCTTCTTCTATATGTTGATCGGCTGTATTATTTTCCTTTTCTAAAGCATTATTTTCGAATGAATTATTAGGACACCTTTTTGCCGTTAATGTGGTACTTTTATGCGTTGGAATCCTTACGCAATCATTTTTTAACATATTTTTCTTTTTTTGCGCGATATCTTCGACACCTTTCTGCATTTTTAGATATTACCTGAGAAGTATTATGCTTTGGAATTTTTACACAGTCACCTTCTAACAATTTTCATTTTTTCACGATACCGTCGACACTTTTCCGCATTTTTAGATATTAAGTGAGAAGTACCTGGAGCTTTATCACATTCCACCGATGGAGTTATATTTATTTCAGACTCCATTATCTGAAAATAATAATATTATATGTATTTCAGACTCCATTATCTGAAAATAATACATTTTACATCTTGTTAAACCCACTGCGCATCCATTATTCCCAAGGAAGGCTACTGCGCATCCTTTGACTAGGGAAACCTACTGCGCTTCCATAGTACTCGAAAAAACCTACTGTTCATATATTATTCCCAGGGAAGGCTACTGCGCATTCATAGTATTCGAGAATACCTACTGCGCATCTATGGTATTCGGGAATACATACTGCGCATCCATAGTATTCGGGAATACCTACTGCGCATTCATAGGACTCGGAAAAACCTACTGCACGTCCATAGTATTCGGAATTACCTACTGCGCATCCATAGCATTCGGGAATACCTACTGCGCATCCATTGTACTCGAGAATACCTACTGCGCATCCATAGCATTCGGGAATATCTACTGCGCATCCATTGTATTCGAGAATACCTACTGCGCATCTATGGTATCCGGGAATACATACTGAGCATCCATAGTATTCGGAAATACCTACTGCGGATCCAGAGTATTCGGAAATACCTACTGCGTATCGATGGTATTCGGGAATACCTACCGCGCATCCATTTTTCCCAGGGAAAACTACTGCGCTACACTTATACTCGGGAATACTTACTGCGTATCTGTTTTTTTTTAGTAAAAGCCACTACGCATCATACTCGAGCGCATCCATCCATTGTACCCAAGTAAAAACCACTCAGAATTAATCTTTCATACTAAATAAAAATCGATATCGAAATCTTCTAATTTGTTATCTGTATATAATTTAGGTATAAACAAGTAACAGTAAAATACAAGTTACGAACTTTTCAGAAGACTTTGCCACCTTGTATCTTACGTTCACAACTTACACCAAAATATCTAAACCGCTGCCTTTTACATTATGCGTGCTCAGACTGATATAATAATATGAATATGTATTATATGCCATGCCTGCCTATGATACACTATGCATCCGCTCTACTCTCGGTCCCCCACTAACTCACCAAACCATGTCGGTGTCGTGTCGCTTATAGCGTTACACTTTTCATCGAAAAACACCCATATACGAGAACCTTTGCGATCCTATAAGCATTTTCAATGCTAAAAACTACAGCGAAGTATCCGCACCGTTTAAATATGTGGAACGCTCACTCATGGACTTGATATCAGCACCTTTATCGGTATGCCCGCGTGAGAAGCCGTTATGCCATTGCCATTGAAGCAGCGTGTCGGAGTTGTTGTTAGTGTTTTTCGGTGTTGTTGATTTAAATCAGCCCCAGTTTAGAGGTGTAAAGGCGAAGTAGTAAGTAGAATTTTTATTTATTAAAAATAGTTTATTAATTTTGTAGTACGTATAAATCTTTTAAATATTCTTTCATCGGGGAAAGGCGATAAAGAGGACCTTTTTATTATTTTGTTGTGAAAATTGTCTAGTTTAGAATGCAGAGAACATAAGCAAACTTGTATACGATAGTGAGGTTAAATTCGTATTTTTCGGTGTTATAAAGTTATTAAATTTCATTTCAAACTGGTAGTGTCGACAATAGTGGCACAATGATGGAATGTTTTAAAAAAGATTTTTCTCTTTTGATTTGCGCCTTCGCATTTAATTTAATTTTTTTGTGGAGAGATAAACGAGCATATTATTTTCATACCTAAGATTCATCCTGTACAGATTCAGAAAAGATCTCGTGCTTATTAAAAACAAAAATAATTATTATTTTGTATTTTCTATTTGATACTGATCTAAAAAATCCTATTTTAGTTGTGCAAGAGAAAGCTATGAAGACTCGACCATTGGCTATGCCCAAGTTAAAAGAATAGGCAATAACTGCATAGTAAAAGCAAGAATTTGTTCGGAACATAAAGTCAGAGATAAACCATATGTTGTCACTGCTACTATTGATGAGGAGGCAGAAACCATAAAAGTGTTGCAGCCTTGGAGGAATGCAAACATGCAATATCGTTTTTAATGTGGTTGCATCGCAGATCTGAAGAGCCTGCCCCTACAGAAGTGGTTTGTTACTGAGAGTCAGTCTTAAGTTGAAAGTGAACGAGTAAAGAAGAAATAAGATAGAGACTTAAAAGTGTTTAATTGTGATTATAGTTAAGACAGTCATTAATCTATTGTTGTTAATTATTAATTAGTTAATAAAGTAGTGAGTGGGTGTTACCTGGACTTTCAATCAATGAATCTGCGAGTATAGGTGTTTGTGGGGATAGCAAACACGTAACAATATTACATTTTTTATAATCTGACCATGTTAAAGCCTGTTGTTTAGCTGAACTTGGCTTTTGGATCTCTATTTCTAAACAGTCAATAATTGACTGAACATTTGAAAAAAGTTATTCGAAATTGAATTTGAAGATTTTTTCTTATCGAAAGTTTGCTAGGCCAAAAAATTAATTCTTTCATAAAATGAGATAAGGCAATAGTGCTACGTTGGAATATCACACTTGCATATATTTTTTTGATACAATAAATAAATCATAATTTTTTTTAAATGAATCACTTGTCTTAATTTTATATAATAATAATAATAATAAAACGCCTTTATTAAATTAATAATTTCACAATAATTAACTTACTCCCTGGGCGAAGTTTAGCTTAGGGCTATTCTTACACTTAACCCAATGTAAACAATTACATAAAAAAATGTAAATATAAATAATAGTTACATTAAATTGAAAAGATGAAATAAATATAGTTTAAAAAAACTAAAAAACACTCTTTTAAAGCACATCAAACTAAAAAGTGAAAAATAATTATTAATATAAACTGAAAACAATAATGAACGAAAAATACTAGTATTATTGTGAAAAAAAGCGTGGGTTGCTCGATATACGAAAAATATGGCACAAAGCGCCCCACGCTTTTTTCACAATAATACTAGTATTTTTTCGTTCATTATTGTTTTCAGTTTATACTAATAATTATTTTTCACTTTTTTAGTTTGATGTGCTTTAAAAGCGTGTTTTTATGTAGTTTTTTAAACTATATTTATTTTTCACTTTTTAGTTTGATGTGCTATGAAAGCGTGTTTTTTTAGTTGTTTTAAACTATATTTATATTGCTTATTGATGCTGATATTATAACATATTACGATCCAACAGATATTTCTGAAAAAAAAAATATTCTTTTATTTCAGCCATGGGATTGGAACTCAAGCCCGAGGAGTCCGTCGTTTCGCGTCGACTGCCTTAGCCTGCTCGACCACCGACCTAACTGACAGTCACGGAATGTACATACATATTAAGCCTTTGCTCTCACGCAGAGGATACGTGAGGAAAGGACTGGCAATCCTGATCAGGATAATGATATAAACTTATCAAATTATTGTATTGCTATCGGTTCTTCGTAAGTGTACAAAGTTTCAATTAAATCTGTCCGTTTAAAGTGGGTCAAAATCGAGTCCAAAGAGTCGGTTACAAACAAACAAACAAACAAGCAAACAAGCCAGCAAGCAAGCAAACATACAGGTGAAGCTAATAAAAAAAGTGTTAAAAAAGAAAGAAACAAAGAAAGTAAAAAGTAAAAGTAATGAGTAGATTATCCCAAAAATTATAAACTGTATTTTTTTATTTTGTTTATCACTCCTTGGGTAACTGTTTTCACTGTTCCATTCAGTTGATTGCCAAATTTCCAAACTCGAAGATGCTTTCCTTGGCGCCTTTTTCTCTTAACTGCTATCACTATGCTGTGCTGTCACTGTTGAAATTTACGGGTTGTAGAATGTTAATTTCTGACATAAGTTGTTGAAAGTGTATGAGTAGTACTTGAATAAATAACTCCTGTTTCATATCAGTCTCTTAGTGTTTAAAATTGTTTCAATAAATGTGAAAAGTTGCCAGCAAGGAGATGAAGTATTAAGTGTTGATATTTATTAATTGGAAATCAAAGGGCTATAAAATAAAATAAATAACATAAATAAGTTGTTAAATATAAGAATTCATTGTAATATCAAATTAAGAGCAAAAAAAATTAATAAAAATAAAGTTGAAAGAAATATCCAGTAAAAACATAGCTATTGTCAGCTTGCTTATCAGTGCTAAATATAAAATATAAACTTTTTATTGGGTCAAATGTGCAGGTCAGGACCAACATAAATTATAATGGCTATAACTTGTTGTAAATTTAAAACTGATATAGAAAATAACGAGAATTATTTCGAATGTGTTTCATGCAAAAGGCCAGTCCATGTTAATTATTCATGCTCGGAGTTATCAGCCTCCTAAATAAAGTGCATGCAACTCAAAAAAGAATATTATACTTCTTATGTAATGAATGTAATAATGGTCTAATACAAATTCCTTCTCTTGTGCGATCAATAGAAGAACTTAAGACAGATATTGAAAACTTGAAATTAAAATATGACAAACCGTTTGATGGTAATCATTCGGTTCTGCAACCAAAAGTAAACGAAATAGCACCTGAGGATATCATCTCGGAAATGCTTGAACGGCAAAAAAGGGCCAATAATATAATGATTTCTAATCTGGATGAAGCTAATTCAAACACTAAGGATGATCTTACCTCTGTAAAATTAATATTAAAAGATCTAAACGTTGATATTGATAATATCAAAGTGATTTGAATTGGAAAGCCTAATCAACAACGGCCACGTTTAGTTAAAGTTATATTAAAAAACCCAGATGATGCAATAACAGTACTGAAATCCAGGAGGAATGTAAAGATGCCCAATATAAAATTTTTCAAGATCAGACTAAGAAACAAATACAGTATTATAAAGACATAAAAAATGAATTGCAACATTTAATTGATAATGGCGACCATACTAAAACTATAAGATAAATCAATAATAAACCTACCATTGTTACGAGAATGAATCAAAAATATTATTAAAGTACCGAAATAGTTTAAAGGCGAGTGATATTGTTTACTTAAACATACAAAGTGTAATAGCTAATATGTCTGAACTTAGAGTTAATGTAGTTCGTAATAGTCCCATGGTTATTTTACTTAGTGAAAGCAGAACAACGGAAGTTATTGAAGATGCTGAAATATATATACCAAATTATAATTGTGTAAGATGTGACTCATGTTTTCGACATACAGGCGGAGTGTTATGTGAGGAATGATATAAGGCATCAGGCTTATAAGTCTTTCGTTCTAGAAGTTAATTATTGGTGCACTGTGATTAAAGTAAAAATTATTAATAATTAATACCTAATAGGTGCCCTGTACCACTCACCAAATTCAAGTCATTCATTATTTCTGGAAAACTTTGAAAATATATGTGATGAATTATTTAATGACAAATCTAAACTCGTATTAGCTGGTGATTTTAACTTGAATTATTTAAGTAATGATTTTTTATTGTAAAAAAATTAAAAATTTGTTAAATTTGTATGGCATGCAGAATGTACACACATTTACCCGATGTACTAATATGAGCTCTACATTAGTTGATTATGTTCTTAATAACTTCAGCATCAAGACGGAAGTTCATGATATCCCTAAAATTACTGACCATTCATTCAATCATATTAATATTCATGAGGATAAACCCAAATCAACAAAGACAATCAAAGTATTTAGAAATTTATGTGAATTAAATATAAATAATATTAATTTAGAACTTATAAACTGCAACTTTTTATTAAACTCGTGTAATGTAGATGTTTTTTATAACGATTTTGCAATCAAATTTAGAAACATTATTGATAGTGTGGTTCCTATCAAGGAATATGAATTAAACTCTGATAGTGTGCCATGGTATGATTATGAAATAAAATGTAAAGCGAAAGAAAAAGATTTAGCATATCAATCATATAATAAGAACAATAACCCAACGAACTGGGAAAATTACAAAGTAAAAAGAAATATTGTAGTTAATCTGTTAAAAACAAAAAAGAGCAATTTTTCAAAAGATTGACCTTAATAAAAATAACCCATATTTGATGTAGAAAAAAGTCTTACCATTACTAAGTCATTAAACAATAATTTTGTAAATGGAATAAAATTTGAATCTAATGATAATTCTATAAAATTAGTACTAAATTTTAAGGATATTGCAGAAGAATTTAATCATTACTTTATCGATAGTATTAAGCAAATAATATCTAATATTGTAACTAAGCAGGACTGGATTTCACTTATTAATGTGCCCTCAAGTTTTACAAAATTCCGACTAATTAACCTGTCTACTACCTAACTATCGAAAATAATCAATGAACTAGACAATAAATTCTCTCCAATGGAAGTATTAAATGGAAAACTTTTAAAAGCACTTTTGGTGTTATTGGACATGTGCTATTGCATTTTATTAACATTTTGTTGGAGTACGGGCAATCCCTAGGGAATTAAAAGCTAGTGTGCTGGTACCCTATACAAAAGGTTAATAACACAATTAACTCATGGGAATACAGACCCATTAATACTTCACCTGAAATGGAGAAAATATTAGAAATAGTAGTGTATCAACAATTATCTGAATATTTAAATAATAATAATATATTAATTACAAATCAGTCAGGATTTTGTCCCAACCACTCATGTGAAGCATCTATACAGCTTACTGTAAATAAATGGAAACAAAACATTGATAGTGGCCAATATGTAATAGCTGTGTTTTTAGATCTTAAACGTGCTTTTGAGACCATTGATCGGGAAATATTAATAAAAAAAATTGGAAAGTTATGGTATCAGGGATATATTTCTAAAATGGTTTAAAGAATACTTAAATGAATGAAAACAAATTACTAAAATAAATAATGGGTATTCATTGGAAATATCTAATGATTTTGGTGTTCCACAGGGCAGTGTCCTGGGGCCACTTCTGTTCCTAATTTATATTAATGAAATCAACTCATATCATGAGTGTGACCTCATTAATTTATTTACCGACGATACATTATTATCTACTTCAAGTTCTGATCTACATGAAGCCATTAATAAGATGAATCATTCTTTAGCTTCCATTTTTAATTATCTCAATATGAATAAACTAAAACTAAATATACTGAAAAGCAAAGCAATGATTCTCACAACGTCCCATAAATACCATTTAATAGATATTGCTCAAGTAAATTTATTTATCGATAATAGTAAGATAGGGTTTACTTCCAAATTTGAATACTTAGGATTTATGTTAGATAATTTTCTATCACTCAATCCTCATTTTGATTATGTTTATAAAAAAATAACAAAAAATTGTATTTCTTCAGTCGAATTGCGCACAACCTATCAGTTGAGTGTAAGATTATTGTATATAATAGTATTATTCAACCACACTTCGATTACTGTGGTACGTTATTGTACTCATTTGACTATAATAAAATAGCTACTCTTCAAAAACTACAAAATCGTGGGATGAGAATTATACTTAAATGTAATCGATATACTAGTATCTCTTTAATGATTGACATGTTACAATGGACATGTGTCTCAAAAAGATTCTATTATATCGCAATGATATTCATTTTCAAGTTATTATATAATCTCTTGCCTTCTTATTTTAATGAATTCATTATATATAATTCAGAAGTACATAATCATAATACCAGGACTATTAATAACTTTCATTTGACTAGATGTAATTACTCTAACACTAGAAAATCTATATTCTATAAGGGTTTAACTGAGTATAACGTATTACCTGCATCTATAAAAATGTGTAATAATTTAAGTCAATTGAAAAGATCTATTAGTAAATATATTAAATCATTGTAGTGACATTCTTAGTTACTGTTTGATGTTTTATAATTAAACTATGTACTCTATACTTTATTTGTTATTTGTATGTATATTAGAAAATTCTAAATAAAAAAATAAATATTCTTCTATAACAGGAACGTCAATCAATGGGAGAGGGTGCGATATTCTGTACGGCTACTTTTGCTTGCAAAGATATCTTCACGGCCTTACTACGTTAGTGTGGTTTAGCTTGGCAACAAAAAAATCGGATTTGCAATGCATTAATCTCTCTGTCATCGATTAGATCGAAAGATGTATTCGGCTGTGGATCATCAAGCATATTTTCCTGATGTACGAGTATATACATTTCAGACTCATTTAAAACATCCGAAAATTTTCTTTTTTCGTTACCTTTTTTCACTACTTAAACGTGAATTAATTGTTTTTTGTCTCACTGACAAGTAAAAATATGAGGGACTATTTCATCAGACTTTATTCGAGTACGAACTTTTCTTAATCGACTCAAGATAATTTTCCATATCTTCTTTAAGCTGTAAAAATGTAGATATAATATTTGCTAATAATAAAAAATTGGGTATTCTTACGTTAAAATGGTCTTCACAGCAATAAAAAAGTAGTTTTTAGCGATACATCGTGTAACTACCTTCTGGCGGCAGCAAACCATTTCTTTTCCCGAGATAAATTTGCAGTACACCAATAAAAAACTTTCTCATTTGTATTTTTAGATGTATTGGTACTAAGGTTGCCACCTTTTGTTTGCCGTCCGTGATAATTGTAGTAATAAAAATAATAATAACAATAATTTTTATTTCGTAATAATGTACAAGGTATCTACAAATTTATAAAACAAATAAAAACGCTAAACATTTTCGACCTCCGTATTTTTAAACTTAAAATAATATATTGTATTTGATTTTGCTGCGGTTATTAACTGACAATATTAATAAATTCAGAGCAAGTGTACTTTATATTTGATCTGACGCACAATTTTACCTTTTCCATTGCCACACCAAGCCTATTTTTGTCATCAGTCTACAACTGATTTATTACACTAAAAATTTGTTCTACACAGGCATTACTACAAGGAATGGATATAGCACAGTTGATACAACGCACAGTCGTATTGGTGCTTCTGCCTTGGAAAAAATTCACACCATTTCTCTGCGTTAGTGAGGGTATTGTTATGTATAAATACCTCAGCAGAACTTTTCAGCATCACCAATAATACCCAAACTTGCCATAATATTAAGAATTTCTTCTAATGTTGGAATATTATCCTCAAGATTCAGGGTACCTGTAATGTGTTCATTAATTTATTTTGTAATTTTGCGAAATTTTACTGTACCAAATAGACAAAATATAGAATTTTCAAAATCAAACCATTTTTATGAATACTCAATTGCTCGTGTATAAACATTTAAAGCCTGTTGTGTAAATTTGTTTTGACTACTTTTAGGTAGACGTATAATGGCTGTTTGAAATCCAAAAAAAAGAGTCTTTTTGTCTCCGATTTAAATCACTCCTTAACTTTTCCATAACTTTACATACTTCTGTGGCATCAAGTTTTGTTTTTCAAGTGATTTTATGGTTACCTAAAAACCGATAGAAGATGATATACAAAAATGATATAACATTCAGGAAAAGTAGCATTTTCACTTAGTCCACATTCTTGGTCACCTATGAATTTCCAGATCACATTATCGCAATCGTTTTTACCATGCCCAATAAAATATGATTTTATGGCGTCCCAGTCTAATAAGAGACGATCGACTACTTGAAACTACTTGCTTAACTACCTGACTGATATATGCCGAAGTACCTGAAGATATTCTTGTTCGACAAATTCGAAAGATTTTTTTAAATTAGAAAAGCTTTAACGATTTTTGGTTGAATTTCTTATAATTTCTAAAAAACTGAACAATGACGACCATAATTTACGGAGGCATTGTCAGCACCAAATACTGTTACATTATTAATACTAAGGTCAAGTGAATTTATAACCTCCAATATACAATTTTTTATTGAAGCAGATGTTTTGTCTAGCTCATCATAAAAATCTAACAAATAATCTTGCACGCCTTCTTTTACTAAAAAACATCGATTAGCAAATGGAAAGAACTTCCTACTTCCTTTATTTGACGCGTCAGGCGCGATAGAAAAAGGAAGACAATTTTCTTTAAGTTTGAACCGTTCCTTTGTGTTTTAAAATGTGGCTTCTTTATTAAAAATGCAATTTCCCAAACGAATCTTTTTTTTAGGAGGAGTCTTTTCCTTCATACTAGTACTAGTTGAGTGTCCATCAGGCACTCCAGGCTCGTGTTCGTGGTCATCGTCACTCGCACTAGACTCACTACAACTCAGTCGGCAGGCACTACGTCATTATAAATTCTGTTCGAAAAAATACGCATTTTAAAATTTTCATTAAACAAAACATTTCTAGCGAAGGAAAACACTGTTATGACGAAAGGAGACATATGTATGTAAATTTATTTCGGGCCAAACCAACGTATCACCACTTTAACAAAAATATATGCTTAGCAAACACTTTGCAGACTTAGAAAATTTTCACTAACTCTACACATCATTATTTTCAAATGTCAGAGGCGAGCACCCCACTACATAACCAATACTAATTTCCATTTTTTGCATATTTTATATTTCCACTTTTAACTTAGAAAATTGTCATAAGGAGATTGTATTTTTTTTTTAAATTTTAAAATTTTTACCAAACTTAAAATATCATAAAATCACTCTTATAAACACACAATCTTTGACATAAATAATATCAATCAATCAAAATTATTAACTTTAATAAACCATACAAGTTACACGTCCCATTTTCAGTCCATCACCGTTTTCATGGTAGTTTCGAATTTTTCTTAAAACAGGCTCCTCGAGCCGTAAATATAAAAATACATAACAGGGACTACAACGTTACTTAGTATAAGCTCAAAGACATTACATTCACATGTAAATTATTTCAATTTAAGCCAAAGTCAAATTTTGCTATACTTTTCAAATTTGAATAAAAAGTAATTAATATCCCAGACCGCTATTAAGTTAATTAAAATCTCTTTATGTAGGTTTATTTCTCTAACAACCTTTTACACTTTCTATACATTCAGAACGTCCAGCATGTCATTGTGCCACGGCACGTGTCAACTTTACAACATACACTGTACATATATGCCACCGCCGCGCCACCGCCTCACCTCACCTCTGCTACACAAGGGCAAATTTCGAGTTAAATAATTTTTTAAGACAATCAAACTTATAATTGCTTATTAGTAGACATTCAACCCTACATATTACCGCAAAAATAATAATTTTATATTTTATATTAAAAATTCTATTGGATTTTTTCATCGGGACGCGCAAGGCCTAAGCGCTTTACCTCAGCATTTTGGGCCCGCACAAGGCACAGGAGCGCGACTTCGATCCGGCAGTCGGCCGGTTCGGTGCCGCGTGGTAGTTGAAGGGTGTTGGGGTATCTCTGTGTCTCTTCTGAGTGGTCCGTCTTCGCGGCCCGGCTGAAGGGAATTGCCTCGGTTAGCTGTTGTCCAGGATCTGTTGCCTCGGTTTTTGTACCGCGGAGCTTCTGCTGGATCATAATCGACAGTTCGTCTGATCAGCGGATTCGCATAGGTCTCCGCTCATACGAAGATCTTCTTGGCCCGATCCTGGATGATCTTCGACACTGAGGTGTATTCCAAACCATGGTGCATCCATAGCGCATCTCAGCGCCACGTTTTCCACGGCCTGTATCCTCTACTTGTGCGATTCGGTGGCGTACCCCCAGGCCAGTGACGCATACGTCAATTGCTGCCAGAGTACGGTCCTGAGTAGGAGTAGCTTGTTCCTCAGATTGAGTTGACTAGTTCTGCCCACCATCGGGTAGAGTCTGGTCCTCACCGCCTTTGCTTTCCTGACCACTTCGTCGGTGTTATGTTTCCATGTCAGCCCTCGATCCAGAGCGACACCTAGGTATTTGGCGATGTCGGTCCACCGGATCGGGTCGCTGTTCATGGTGACATGTCCCACCGGGATTTGAGTCCTCTTCTTTCGGAACAGGACCGCACTGCTTTTCTCTGCGTTGATTTGTAGTTTCCATCTGTTGCACCATTCTTCCAGGCGGGATGCTGCTCCCTAGAGGTGAAGAGTCACTTGCGCTGCCTGCCAGGATCTGGCGACTAGAGCTGTGTCGTCCGCGTAGAGTGCCAGGACCGTTCCTGCTGTCCTTGGTAGATCTGAGGTGTATATGGTGAACAGGTGTGGCGAAAGTACTGTGCCCTGCGGTACTCCTGCTTCCATGGATCTGTAGGTCGATAGCTCCCCGTCTACCTTCGCGCAAAGTTGCCTTCCCCGTAGGTATGATTTGGTCAGCTTGACGATTGCTGCCGGGTATCCTGCATCTAACAGCTTGGCTAAGAGTCCGGCATGCCAGACCCTGTCGAATGCCTTTGCGACGTCTAGTAGGATCGCTCCCGTGGACTGGTTTCTGTTGAATCCATTCACTGCATATTCCACCAGGCGGAGTATTTGCAGCTCGGTCGAGTGTCCTTTCTTGTAAGCGAACGGTTCGTCCTATATGACTTGAAATTCTTCGGAGTATTCTTGCAGTTTGGCCAAGATTATCCTTTCGATTACTTTGCTCATCGCCGGCAATAAGCTGATGGGCCTATAACTAGAGGGATGGATCGGATTCTTGCCTAGTTTGAGAATCAGGATGACATCCGCTCTCTTTCATCTGTGGGAAGTATCGGAACCTCAGGGTGGCGTTGATTATGTTGACCAACGCCACAACTCCTTTGCGTGGCAGCTTTTTCAGTGCCAGGTTTCCGATCCCGTCGCTTCCAGGTGCCTTCCTGTTTTTGAGACGTCTTAAAATCCCTTTGACCTCCTCTGTGGTCACTGGTCTGAATTGTTCGTCATCTGGCGCGCTAGTCTTCGAACCCGTCTCTCAACAGCGTCCGTCCATTCCTCGTCCTCGTCTGGGAGCTGGTTTTCTCTACACTGCAGCTATAGTCTGTCAGCGAATGCTTCCGCCTTTTGCTGCCTAGTAGAGACTATACCGTTTGCTCCGTGGATCGGTGGCATCGGTTTCCTTGAGGTTCTCAGGGCCTTCTGAGTGTTCCATAGGCTGCTGTCCTCTGAGTTGAGTGACTCCAGATGGGTTTGCCATCTTTCCTGACAGTGCACTTCGAGGGCTGTCTTGACTCTTCGGTATAGTTGGTTATATTCCCGCTTATCCTCTCGGAGTCTGGTCCTCTGGACTCGTCTTTTGGCATTTCGACGGTTCTTTATTAGTTGCTTCGTCTGTTCTGGTAGCTCGCCTGCTGGTGATGCACCTCGTCGTACCGTCGTGTCTGTCGTGCTGACTTGTAGGGCTGCTTTGATGTCACGTTCTAATGCGAGTATCGCTGCCTCAACCTCGTCTTCGCTCTCAATTCTAGAGATGGGTGGTATGTTCCTTTGCATTTCTGCTCGAAACTGCTCCCAGTCCGTCCTTCTTTTGATGAATGTCTCTTCCTCGTCCACTTTCTCACCCAATTGGAGGAGTATTGGGTTGTGGTCCGAGGAGCCCTCATTCAAGGTTCGGAGCGTGAAGCCCATCCTCATGTTTTTCAACATGGCGATGTCCAGCACGTCAGGTCTGCCTGTACCCCCATAGTGCGTTGGTTCTTCAGGTCCTATTGCCAGTATATCGTCTCGTGTGCATTGGTATCTCAGCAGCGCTCTGCCCCTGGTGTTCGAGAGTCTGCTGTTCCACTCTGGCGACTTGGCGTTGAAGTCTCCGATGGTCACGGCCTGCTTGCCTCTCTGGAAGAGTGTTGCTAGGTCGCCTTTTACTATCGGTCTTCTTGTCGGTTGGTATCCTGAAGCTATTTTGAGTCTACCGTGTCCGTGGGTTTGCACTTCTACGGCAGTTACTTCCAGGCCTTCTTCCAGCTCTGGCGTCACTAGGGGGTGGTGGTCTGTATTCTTCTTGACGAGCAGGGCTACTCCTCCTCCATTGCCTATAGACTTCGTAGCCTAGGAACTTCACCGATGTTTCAGCCGTGAGCTTCGTCTCTTGCAATGCCATAACGTCAATGTTGTATCTCTGCAGGGACTTCGGCTTCACCCTCCCAATAAACATTTTAGTTCACTAGGTTTGGCATTTGGGCGAAGAAGGCGCTCATCGCTGTGAACATCTTCTGCATCTACGCCAGCGCCGCCGTGAGGTTGCTGGCGTTCAATGCAGCGGGGGCCATTTTCTGCACTTGCGGTGCGGCGGCTCTCCTTTGCTTCACGGCGTCTGCGAAGCTCCTCCCTGGAGTTGTGTTGCTGTTGTTTGCTGGCCTAGCCTCTGGCTGCTGCCTCCTTGGCGCTTGCTTGCGGCCGGCTTCTTCGAAATCTTCGGGCATCCTCTGTAACTAGCTGGGTGCGCTCCCTCACAGTTTGCGCACTTCGCTGGCGTGTCCCTCCTCTTAGTGCAGTCCCCAGAGTGGTGAGGTCCTCCGCACTTCACGCACTTGGCTTGTGCGGTGTACTTGCCTTGCGCATGTCCAAACTTCTGGCATCGGTGGCACTGCGTTGCCACCTGCTGGACCTTCTGCCTCTCCACTCGTACCACCCCTGAACAGCATCTGGTTACTTTTAGAACTTCCTCTTGTTCTTTTGGTACTTGCACTAGTACCAAAGGCATCTGGGCTTTGGTCCGCCTGCTGGTCATCCTTTGGACGGATGACGGCGCGATTCCTTGCTCCTCCAGGTCCCTTTGGATATCGGCGTTTTCAACGCTCATGGGGATCCCACGTAGCACCACTATAAGCTGCCGCTCTTCGGGAAGTGAGTACGTGTGGTGCTCGTGCTTCTCCGTTGTCAGCAGCGTCGTTAGCTTTCTGTAGTCGTTAGCTATTGATGGTTCGATTGCTATTCAGTCACCGGTTAGCTTGGCCTTGTTATAGTTGATCCGGGCTTCCTTTAGCCGCAGACTGACATGGCTCCATGTCTCCTTTTTCCGTAGGACCACTAGTGGGACCTTTGCCGCTTTTGCCGCTGGCGCGTCCTCCGCCGTCGCCTCGGTGTTCCTACTGGTGGTGGGCCTGGCCTCCGGCCCCTTCTTGGTTGGGGGCTCCGCCACGCCTACAGGTTCTCTCCTGGCCTTCCTGCGTATGCCTTCCTCCGCGGAGTTTTGGCTGTCCAGGCTCTTCTTCCTCTTTTGCGTGGGCGTGGGCGTCGTAGATGGTGGCTCGATATCCGCATCCATTGATTGATGGGTCGCCTGGACATTGGAGTTGGCGTTTTGCGCTGCGATGGTGGCTACCAGCTTCTTTATCTCCTCGCGGAGTCCTGCTGTCTCCTCGCGGAGCCTTGTTGCCTCCTCGCGGTGCCCTTCTGTATCCTCACGGTGTCTAGCTGCTTCCTCATTGCAGCGTCTAGTTACATCCTCTCGGAAGGCCCTGAACTCCGACAGGATGGACTCCACCTGGTTTTGGAGCCTCTTATTCTTATCTCGGAGGGCCTGCATCCTTGCTTCACGTCCTCCGCGTTTCCTTGGCAGGGTTCTACCACTGACTTCGGTGTCAGTGTCCGAGGACACCGTTGTCCTGCTTTCCTCGCTCGTCATTCTGTCCTCCACAGAACGCTGTCCTAAATCATCCGTCTTGTCCTTGCTTTTCCTGTTTTTCCTGTAATGAGAAATTGTTATTATTATTGGTTACTCAAATGAGCACACCTTTTTATTCTGAAAAGAACAAAATTTCTTTTCGTAATGTTTATTGTTCTAAAACGAACAGTTTCTTCTCTTATTTGCTTTTGCTCTGGAAAGAGCAGGTGGCTTAATCTCAATTAGCCCCACCGCGCCAACCGTTGCTTAACTTTCGTTAGCTCCAACTGCGCCGACCGTTGCTTAACTTCGATTATCTCACTGTACACTTTGCTATTCACTCGTGGCTGGTCTCACAGGTAGACCGCACATGTCGACTGCTCGTTATACTATGCTGATTTCAATCTGCAGTCTCACTCAGTCTCAATCACGATAACCAGTCACCAATCACACTTCGCCAAAACGACTCCAGTCTTTATACTTCCAAAACTACAATCAATCGAAGTTTTTCAATTCCACAAGCTAGCAAGTCTAGCCTCTCCAGCGGAACAACTGGGATTTCAACAAAAAACCTCATTTTGCATGTCGAAAACATTTTCGCCTGACTGGGAACAGCATCAATCAACGAAATCCATATTCAACAGTGTTTTCCGACGCCGAAAAGTCAGAAAAATCCTACCGCGTTGCCGATCTCACTGCAGAAAAGAAAGTAGTAAGAGGTCTGTGCTTTGAAACAAGAGTGCCCAAGGACGATTGACTATCCAACGAGGGATCGGTAAGATCTTATTTTCTGTGGAAAATTTTTTGCAAATAAGGACAATTTTTGCATTTTGAACATTCAAGTTAAAACAGTTTAAAAGGCTTTGCTGTTTATCTATATATACTAAAGGTGCTCATGAACTTTGTAAATATTTTTTGCATACTTAAGACTCTCAGTTAGGGAAATTACATATTTGAGCCTAGGTCAATGACCTTTGTGTTTTGATTTTATAAATATCGTAAACAGTAATATATCATATTTTATTGTCATAAAATTTAATTCACGACTTTTATTGGTATTGTTTTGCACTTTTCAGGACTTTTTAATCAGTGTCAAAATTTCAGAAAAGACTCAGTCATGAAGTAAAATTTTGAATTTTTTTCAGAAAAAATATTTAAATAATCAAACTTGAAATAATTAAAAAAATTCAGTTAAACAAAATTTTGATTAAATTAAAATTTTGAAAATATAATAATCAAAAAACTTTTATTCAGACAATATTTTTAATTTGGAATTTTAATCAGGACATTTTATTAATTTTATTTTGTGTGTGAATTTAATTCATGAACTGTGATAAAGACACAAAAACAATTTTATTTAATATTTATGTGCTTTGACATTTTTATGAACATTTTATTCTTGTGTTTACTCTTGTGTGTTGTACCCCAAGTGGTGTAACCCCGAGTGGCTTCCCCATATTTCTCTTACCGACAATTTTAAAACAAAATGTATTAGGCTACATTACCCTCCATCTTGGAAGGAAATAAATATTATTTGGTGTTTTAATACCTTTTCCTTCCTTGCCACTCGGTCACCACAGTGACATCAAGAACTTATATAAAAACATTTTCGACGAATATTTTCACAACGAAAAAATCTTCCAATAAACCATCTTCGAGGCTCACAGCTTCGAGCTAGTCGGCTCACACTGTCAAAAATCGACCTTAGAAATAACTACCTCTGCATCACACTAAGTTGCGAATTACGGCCAGCATCGAAAATTTACCAAATCTCAATTTTCACGTGCTGGGGTCTTTGGCGCCCTAGGACACTCCAACATAACAAATTTGAGGGCCTGCACGCTCGAAAAAGGCACCTGAGAAATAAAAAAAGTCATCCTCACGTAATTTCACTACTTTCCACAGAGGAGCGCTGTCGTGCAGTTTTATAATTGACAATAACTTTGAGTCTGTATTACCAACCCAAAGAAACTGTAATTTAAGAAATAGGTACCGGCCTAAACGAACTTATCGCTGGCAGCCGGTCTCTAGAATGAAATGCCGGTCAAGTCGACTGAATGTTGGTGGCAACCCTAATTGGTACATCCAGGAACAAAACACCACTTATTTAAGTTTATTATTAACTCGACACTCGCACCACAAGCAAAGCAAAACTGAAATGATTTCATAACAGCTTAAAATAACACTGTAAACACGGGTTCTCCTGGTTCTCCGGTGTTCTATAAAGGGTCTGACGTTGTTGTAGGACACTAATCCGTCAACAGGCACTTGCACGAAAATTTAATTTTTAACGTAAAACTCGACGAATACAAATATCATGTAAAACAGGTATAACAAGCGAGGAAAACACTGGAATAGACACTGTATGAACTTATTTTTAGCTTTCCCCAAAATCTAAGCAACAAACATATCTGCAAAATTTCACTTTAAATAAATCTTACAAATTCACACACACACATATGAGCAGCCAGCGACAGAACCATTTCAAATATTTTATAGCTAAAAATGTTAGCCTTACCGAGACTCTTACATACTGTCTATTTATTTTTTATACAGAAAAGCTAGCCACTTAAGTTAATTAATCTTATTTTCAGTCTTCGCTTTTAATATAAAACCCTTTATTAAAATTTTTCTTTCTAAAAATAACTTTTCGAATTTTATTTTCGGGACTAATTTAATATAAACTGATTATCGAATATTACTGTAATACATTCAGTATAAATACTTACAATAATAGCATAAAACAGAAATCTTTCCTTGTCAAAGTCCATCTTAAATTTCACTGCACCTTCGAATTTCACCGAAAATCAGCTCCCTCAAGTCTCAGATAGATAGAAAATCAGCAGCGACGATAGGGAATAGCAAAACAACATTATACAGATTATCATACGAAAAATATTCATTTTTTAAGCAAAGTTAAATTTCATGATACTTTCGAATTTTTTTCAAAAAAGTTTAAAATTAAATAACTCAGGTGTCTACAACCCTTTCAAAAATTTTTTATACAGGCCTTCTCTAATTACCTTGGACTTTCAGATCTATATACTCAGCTCACCCGGTTCGCTATCATGCCGCTGCTCACACATGCTTTCATTACACATGGTATACCTATACCGCCGCCACCGCCTCATCTCGCCTCTGGGACGAAAGTGAAGATTTCGAGAGAAGTAATTTTCAAAACCAATTAAATAATTGCCAATTAGTACTCATTAAACTCTGTATTTTACCACAAAATTAATAATTTTATCTTTTAAATTAAAAATCTTATTGGACTTTTTCGCCCACTCAGTAGGGAAATCTTATAAGATTTTCTGTTCAACGATCAATAACTTCCTTATTACTTAGCCAAATTTAATGAAATAAAAATAGAAACGGAGCTCGAAATCTAAGCTTGCCACAGGCCTACACGCAATTATTACAAGCCTTCAGCTTAGTTTCCGAGAGAGCGCGGAAACAGTACAGCCATAAGACTCTAGCTAGGCAATATGGGGCCCGCATCAAAACTTCCGCCAGACCTAAAAAACTTAATCTTCGCGTTTTATATCAAACATCAGTCGATTCAAGCCATCCTATATGCCAATCACATCATGTAAAAACCACATCAGCTTTTATACTTATTTTTCAATTCCTCACGGCTCACAAGCCAAACAAAAGTTAAGCAACGGTTGATGTGGTCGAGCTAATAGTTAAGCAACGTGGGATAAAGAAAAAGCCATCTGTTCTTTTCAGAACAAACAGTAAATCTTTAATAAAGACTCCCACATTAGAGTCACAACCTCCCCATTTCTCTACTAATCAACAAAATAATTATTTCCAGATATAATAAAAACTCTTATTTTTCAGATAAACCCAAGGGGAAACCTACCAGACATTTTGAGGAGGACATGCAACATCCTCCTCCACGGAATCAGAGATGAGCAGCAGGACCAAATCACGCAAAAGAAGCGGAAAGAATGTGAAGATACAGAGTCTGATGGAAGAAAACACAAGGCTCAAGAGACAATTAGAATTAATGCTGGAGGAATTCAAGGCCTTTAGAGCAGAAGCCAGGACAAGACAAGAAGAGGACAGGAAACGACACGAAGAGGCAGCAACACACATAGAGGAGCTGGTAGCCATCATCAAGGAAATGTAGAGCGACAAAGAGCAAACTGCAGCCCAAATAAACTACACGCCCATGGAAATAACAGAAAAGGGCAATGAGCAGCCATGGAAAAACCATCGCAGAAAAGGAAGAAACCAAGGAATGAGAACAGCCAGGACTCAGATAGCGAGATTGCAATCAGGATGACCCGAAAAGAGCCGGAGACACCTACAGGCAGCAGTAGTCCGAGTCAAGAGGGAAGCCAGGAGGCAGAGGTTAGCAACGACAGCCAAGTACCAGCGGAAGCATCAGCAGTGAAACTGCTGCAAAAATACCTCCAGTCATCCTGAGAAAAACGGAAAGCTGGAGTCACGTTAGCCTGCGACTCAAGGAAGCCAGGATCAACTACGTAAAAGCTAAGTTGATGAGTGACGGGATAGCCATCGAGCCAAGCACCTCAGATGACTACCGGAAACTAACAAGACTACTGGCCGCAGCAAAGCACGAGTACCATACGTACTCGCTGCCCGAAGAACGACAGCTAAGAGTGGTACTGAGAGGAATCCCCAGCAGAGTGGAAAACAAGGACATGGACAAAAGCCGTCAGCCATCCACAGGATGACGAGCAGGAAAACAAAAACGCAGTTGTCGCTGGTACTAGTCCAAGTACCAAAAGATCAAGATGCCATCCTAAAGATCACAAGATGCTGCTCCCTAGTGATCCGTGCGGAACTACAGAAGGCACAGCAAGAAGCGACACAATGCCACAGATGCCAGCGTTTCGGTCACGCACAAGGAAAGTGCACCGCACAGGCCAAATGCGTCACCATTCTACCGAATGCAAAAAGACGAGAAAGACACCAGCAAAGTGCGCAAACTGCGAGGGTGCGCACCCAGCAAGCTACAGGGGGTACCCAAAGTACCCCCAAGAAGACATCAAAAGCGGCACCCACAAAGTCGCAGAAGCCAACAAGCGTGGCACCCAAAGTCCAACCAGGAACATAACCCCAGAAAGGAGCTTCGCGGATGCCACGAAGCAAAGAAGAGCCGCCGCACCGCAAACACAAGAAACGGCCCCCGCTGCACTGAACGCCAGCAACATTTCAGCGGCACTGGCTCATATGCAGCAGATGTTTACAGCGATGCGCGCCTTCCTCGCCCAAATGCCAAAACTAGTAAATTAGAATGGTTATTATGAGGGTGAAGCCGAAGTCCCTGCAGATAGCCTCATGGAACATCAATGGCCTACGTGGCAACAAGTACGACCTAGAGGAGGTGCTAGCGAGATACGACATTGACGTTATGGCACTGCAAGAGACGAAGCTCACAGCTGAAACATCGGTGAAGTTCCTAGGCTACGACGTCTATAGACAAAACAGAGCAGGCAACGGGGGAGGAGTAGCCCTGCTCGTCATGAAGAATATAGACTACCACCCCCTAGTGAAGCCAGAGCTGGAAGAAGACCTGGAAGCGACTACCGTAGAAGTGCAAACCCACGGACACGGAAGACTCAAAATTGCTTCAAGCTACCAACCGCCAAGAAGACCAATGGTGGAACTCGACCTAGCAAAACTCTTTCAGAGAGACGAGCAGGTCGTGATCATCGGAGACCTCAACGCCAAGTCGCCAGAGTGGAACAGCAGACTCACGAACACAAGGGGCACACTTACGCACTATGGGGGTACAGGCAGACTTGACGTGCTGGACATCGCCATGCTGCAAAACATGAATATGGGCTTCACACTTCAAACCTTGGATAAGGGCTCCTCGGACCACAACTCAATGCTCCTCCAATTGGGAGAGACATTCATCAAAAAAAGGACGGACTGGGAGCAGTTTCGAGTAGAAATGCAAAGGAACATGCCCCCCATCCCTAGAATCGAGAGCGAAGCCGAAATTGAGACAGCGATACTCGCGTTAGAATGCGACATCAAAGCAGCCCTACAAGTCAGCACAACAGAGACGATGGTACGATGCGGTGCAGCCCTGGCAGGTGAGCTGCCAGAGCAGACGAAGCGACTAATAAGAGACCGTCGAAGTGTCAAAAGACGGGCGCAGAGGACCAGACTCCAAGAGGATAAGCGGGAGTACAACCAACTATCCCAAAGAGTCAAGATGACACTCGAAGTGAACCGTCAAAAAAAGATGCCAAACCCATTTGGAGTCGCTCAACCCGGAGGACAGAAGCCTATGGAACACCCAGAAGGCCCTGAGAACCTCCAAAAAACCGATGCCATCGATCCATGGAGCAAACGGTATAGTCTACACTAAGCAGCAAAAGGCCGAAGCATTCGCTGACAGCCTGGAGTTACAGTGTAGAGAAAACCAGCTACCAGACGAAGACGAAAAATGGACGGACACTATTGAGAGACATGTTCAAAGACTGGCGCACGCGCTAGACGACGAACAATTCAGCCTTCTCCGGGGTTGCTGGACCCCGGAGAAGGTCAAATGGATCTTATGACGACTCAAAAACAGAAAGACACCTGAAAGCGACGGTATTGGAAACCTGGCACTAAAAAAGTTGCCATGCAAAGGAGTTGCGACGTTGGTCAACATAATCAACGCCATCCTGAGGTTCCGATACTTCCCAGACAGATGGAAGAGAGCGGATGTCATCCTGATTTTCAAACCAGGCAAGAATCCGATCCATCCCTCTAATTACAGGCCCATCAGCTTACTGCCGGCGATGAGCAAAGTAGCAGAAAGAATAATCCTAGCCAGACTGCAAGAGTACTTCGAAGAATTGCAAATCATACAGGACAAGCAATTCGCTTACAAGAAAGGACACTCAACCGAGCTGCAAATACTCCACCTGGTGAAGTACGCAGTGGATGGATTCAACAGAAACCAGTCCATGGAAGCGATCCCAATAGACATCGCAAATGCATTCGACAGGATTTGGCATGCTACTCCTACTCAGAACCGTACTCAGGCCACAGCTGACGTATGAGTCAGTTGTCTGGGGGTACGACCCTGAATCGCACAAGAAGAGGATACAGGCCGTGGAAAACGTGGCGCTGAGAAGTGCTGTGGATGCACCATGATTTGTAAAAAATATTGACATCTTCAGGGACCTGAAATACACCCTAATCTCGAAGATCATCCAGGATCGGGCCAAGAAGATCTTCGTACGAGCGGAGACCCATGCGAATCCGCTGATCAGACAAGCTGTTGATTACAATCCAGCAGAAGCCCCGCGGTACAAGAGGCGTAGGCTGCAGATCCTGGACAACGGCTAACCGAGGAACATCTCCCTCAGCGCGGCAATGAAGAAGGACCACTCAGAAGAGACATGAACATACCCCAACACCCTTCAACTACCACGCGGCACTGAACCGGCCGACTACCGGATCAGGGTCGTGCTCCTTTGCCCAGTGCGGGCCCAAAGTTCCACAGTGAAGCACTTAGGTCCTTCGCTTCCCGAGCTACATAGCTATACCTCCCACACACCCACTGCCGAACTACACAGGCAGGAACATCCCCCAAACCCGTTAAACTCCCAAGGCAGGACGGCAACAGTTGCCCTGCCCGCGACATGACGACGCTCCCGTGAGCAGACAGCCGATGAAGAAAGAAAACTCAAATTAAGAAGAGCGCCAGAAGAGAAAGGCCCAAGTCGGCTGAGTCCAACAAACCAGAACCAGGGGAGGTCTGCCAAAACGACCACACCGTTCGCATCAGCGGACGGGGTTGGAGGTGAAGCAGGCCCGCCCCTTACGAGGTTGGTCTGGGCCTACAGCGATGCGTTAGGGTAAAGGAGTGTGTAAAAACTTTCCGACCCCTGCCATTCGAGGTCACCGTCATACTAAAGAATATTGGCTTGTGCACAAAAATCCTCGCTTCAACAACTGAAAACATAAACGGGCAACCGCGAAATGACGTTAAATTCGAAATATGTAAAAGTACCAGTGTTTTCCTAGCGCAAGTAACAAAATTCAACCGCGCCGCGAATAAACTACCCCTTTTTCCTTTCCTGATCTTCCCTCGAAAAATAAAGAGTGCCAAACCAAGTGCTTTCCGATGCAGAACTTCCAACGCTGGATTGGTGAGAACCTCATTTTTCACAGACAATTTTTTGGTGAAAATTTCAACAAAGACAATTTTTCAAAGTTTTTCAGAGACATAGCTGTTTATTTTTTTGACAAAAAAAATTCAGTGCTCGCATATGTATAAACATTCAATTATTTTTCAGTTAGGGAATAAAATATTTTAGTTTCACATTTTTTCCATCTTTTGTTAATTTTTTTGTTTATTCAATATATATATTTATCTTTATTCTCGTTTCAAAAAGGTATTTGTTTTTATTTATCTCCCCACTATTTAAGAGTGTTAAGAGAACTTTTTTTAGTGATTCAGAGCATTTCATTAAAAAACTTTATTTTTGCCAAGCAAACTAAAACAATTAATTTCAAATCAGACAATTTAAATTTTCAAGTGATCGTTTAAAAGTAAATCTTTTAAACTTAACAAGTTTTTTTTTCAAGTGAATAAACTTTTTTTTAAGCTCATCAAAAAGACACTGAACATTTTCATATTTCCATTGTGTATTTACTATTGTGCATTGTGTTACCCATTGCGTGGTTTACCCGAGTGGCTCACCCCATATCACAATTTTAAACAAAGAAAAGAAAACGCATTACGCTGCATTCCCTCCAGCTTAGGAGGAAATAAACAATTACTGTGTTTTACTACCTTATCCCGTCCTTTAGCCACTCGAACCCACATAAAACATTCGACATTAAGAAACATCAAGGAATTCATAAATTTTCTTGATAAGCATGCGTGTTCAGTCGACTTACCCTCTCTAATTCCAAATTGTTGTGTTGACAAAATATTGTGTTTATCTAGAAACTTCAAGACTGGTTTTTAATGCCATTTAGAAAAATATATTAACGCTTGTTATAAGAGAGATTGGCCTATAATTTAAAGCTGTTTTCTTCATCTCCACCTTTATAAATTGGTTTTACAATAGATAGGTACTTTAAAAAATGTCCGGACAAATACCTGAACTAAGAGACTTATTTATTAAGTATGTAAGAGGTACGATAACGTATTCTGATATTTCTTTAAGCGTTGCAGATTTAATTTTATTCATTATTTTTTAGTTTGTTTATATAATCCTTTATTTCAGAACTGGTAAAAGGATGTAAAAATATAGAATGTAAGTTTATTTTTCTTTTTTCATTATAATTTGCATTCCTTTTTATTTTACTGGCAAGTATTTTTCCTATATTTATAAATTAATTAATTATTATTAAATATTTTACACATTTCGGATTTGTTTCTAGAAATTTCGTTTTGCTCATTTTTTATTTGTGTTATACTTTGGTTTTGTTTGTTGGTATTTTTGTTTTATAATTTACTGTATCCCATAAAGCTTTCATGTTGTTTTTACTTTTACTATTTCGTTCTTGTAGAAATTATTCTTGGTTTTTTTTATTAACTGCGTTAATTGAAATTTCAGTTCGAGTAACCAGAAGCCGCAGTAAGCAGTTATCTGTTAGAACCTGAAGATGGCAGATGAGATTCTGCCGAAACGTCGTTCAGACAACCACGGTCCCTCTCGGGGCCAATCACCTACGCGGGAGTATACCCGGAAAACGAATTTAACATTCACCACCCGCGAAAACCTGAAAAACAACATATATATACATATATATATATATATATATATATATATATATATATATATATATATATATATATATATATATATATATATATATATATATATATATATATATATATATATATATATATATATATAAATAAATAATACTTCTGTTATGACAAAATTTAGATAAAATTTATCAAAAATGGGGGAATTTTATTGTTATTTCTCAGAATATGGACATAAATGATTATATCCTCAAAATCATTGAAAATAAATATCAAGTATGGTAGGTCGTCGGAAAGTTCTTGAAATTCTCTAATCGAATATGAAATAACATACAGAGTGTTCTATTTGAAATAACAGAGTTATGGAGGTTTTTAAATCTTCAAGTTTGACATAAAATTATAGACATCCTGTAGAAAAAAAATGTAAAACCGGATACATGGTTTGAAAGCCCTTTTCAATTGTAATTCGTTACCGCATCGAAACATTTGAAAGCATTTCAAAATAGAAGAATACAACGTTTCTTGTTAAGGTGTACATCCCTCCAAATTTCTATATAATTTAATAATTCCTGAACTGCTCAAAGAAAGTACTTGTTATGGTAGTTCACTGAAAAGTGAACTAACCCAATATACAACAACATATAGGGCGTTTCCTTTAACTTAACAAAGTTGACTACTATCCAGCCAAAACGAAACATCCCGTATGACTAAAAATATTTGTTATGCAATGATTGCTGAACAACTTTTGTTTTCACTTTTTTTCTATCTATAATAGTTACAAAGTTATGGAACAAATAGGCATTAGGTGGATACCCTGTATATGGTATTTAGAATGATTCATATATTTTCATTTTTCGATATTACTAACAGAAAGATTTTAACAGCGATTTATAAATTTAAGTTGGATATCTGGTGAAAACGAAACCTTAAGTGATGCTACATCTGGCAAATGGTTCGAGGTCGAGTGTCGCTATCACCTGCTGTTTCAACTGTGTTGAATGTTATTTATGCTACTTCGCTTGCTTTTTTGCTTACAAATTATTATAAGTCAGTACAGCTATGCAGTACAGTAAAGGCGATTAAGTATATACAAAGATGCAAAATAAATTAAATGTAATGTTCTTAACAATTTTTATAACATACTTACGTTTATTATTAATTTAGTAATTTTAGTTATCATACTCAATAATTATAATCAATATTAAAGATTATAAGTGTATATAATCTTTGGTAATGTAGTAAATAATAACAATTCCAATAATTTTTCACGTGAAAAATAACAAAACTATGTAGGCGGTATGTACCGGTACTAAAAGTTTTAACTCTGCTGTGACACCAGGCAGTATTTGTATATTGTGTTTGCCGACACAATTAGTTCGTCAGGATCGAGAGCAAAAAGAATGCACTTGTAAAAATATTCACTTTATTTGTATTAATCTATTTTTCACAATGTATACAATAACGGTAGGCTACTACTGGTAGAGCTCTAGCTCCTTAGAAATAAAATGATTAACTAACTTTGATTTCAAAGAGTTCGTTATTATATATATATGGAGGGAAGCCACTTATCATTTTTTCGTGCAGGATAACTTATAAAATTTATTAAAAATATTTAGAAACATGATGTATATTTAACAAGGATAATATGTTTCAAATCTGATGAAATATTTTTGTTGCGAAAATATACTTAAATTTTAAAATATTAATTATTTTATGTAAAGTACAAAATGCTCCTTGTACGGTTATAAGAAAACACTTAGAAAAATGGATCGGCGGCATTGCGCAAAACGTAAATAGGAAAGAGTTGGAAATAAACCAAATGATTTAAGTTCAGATATTTTCTGACAGATGAAAGAATGTAGGAAGCTTGATAACAGCCACTACATAAAGGTATAAGTAGGTAGTGCATACATTAGGTCAATTTTGAAGCGTAATTCTAATTATTATTACACTGCTGCATACAAACTAAATGATCGATCAGTATTCATTTTCATGTAATTCATTTAATTGTATTCCAACTATTGTCATTTGTGAAATTATAAGCATTGCGCATTGGTTATTAATTTCGATACTCTCTTGCAGTAATTAAGTGCACTACGCATGTCTAGAAGTAGGTAAACAGCTACTGATTTGTTTTTGTCTATTAACACAGAATGTATTTTTCTCTTCTTTTAATGCAATATAAATAAAATGATAGAAAATAATCAGTATACTCTAAAGTAAACGGACATGCGATGATAAATTGTCGCGTTAAAATTTATAAAAATAACTTCAATTCCTTTATATTATTTTCTCTATATTTTCAGTTGAATAATTTTTTGTAGGGTATGTATACTAATTGTGACTTAATATTTTCTAATAAAAAAAATATATATCATTATTTATTTTTGTGTGCAAATAGTGAAAAATATTTGAATCATTTGTATATATACTCGTACATAAATAGGTACGGGGTGTATCACTTAAGATATAAGTCCAAATAAAAACTTTATTATTTTAGATATATAAAAATATATATGAAAATTTGATGCGAAAATCAATCAATTGGACTTGAAATGTATTCAAAACTTATGCAAAATTTTCAAATTTTCATAGATCAAATAAAGTTTATTTTTTTAAATGGAATAACCTATATATTATTACATTTTTGGAATTATTGAGACAAATGCTTTTCAGAAATATAAACATGTTGGAGTGTATCTCATGAAATACAGAGTGCTCAATATTTTAAATCTATACCCTTCACTTGTCATAAGCCTAACAAATTATGTTTATTATTAAATATACGAAAAAAGAAAACAAACTGATTTTGCTGTATATCGATTGCAATACAAATTGATATAATAGTATACAATATAAGCTATTACCTTGGCTACGGCATGTAAAGGGTGGATTTGAGCACTCTATATTTTATCAGGCATTGAGAGTACACCCCCAACATATTTATATTTTATTTTTCTCAAGGATTCCAATAATATATTGTCACAAATACAAGCAAGGTATTTTTTGTTTAAAGGGCTTGTGGTTTTTTATTTCTCCCTAGCTGGGCTATTATACTAAGTTGGGCGCTATCTGACTTATTGCCACGAAAAATAATCTGAAGTGTATTGCCTTGGTATTTGATCGTGGAATGAAATTTTCTCAAGGTCGATTTTTTTGATACGGAGAGTAAGTTAGCCTGTTCTTATCCTCGTTGACTATTTCTGTGTGCCTTTGGCTACTCTAGCAGAGCTGAGCAAAACTTCAGCAACTCCTCTTCGGCGGTCCTGGCTTGAGAGACCTGTTTCTACCTTAGATTTTGTAGCTGAAGGATTTAATCAAGCGGCGTATACTTTTATCTATTTAATTAGATCAAGAAAAAATGTGCACAGGGGGTCGCTGACAATTTGGCTTTTTTTCTAGCCTGAAAATGACTTTAGGAAAACTGAAAATATTTTTTCAGTTTTGATGCAAAAATAAAATTGAACGCGTCTCTACAAAAAATGATTTTTTGCTTCCCTGAAAATGACTATGAAAATTGAAATTTATTTTTGCAGTCGCTGAAGGCCAAAAAAAATTTGAACAGAGGGTTCCTTACACAATTGAATTTTACTGACGAGACCAGGTGATTTGTGAACGTGTAAAATTTTTTGTGATTACAAACCACTTCTTAAAAATTTCTGAAAAATTTTTTGAAATCCAACAGACCGGACAGCAAGTTGACCTACAACTCGGATCCCACTAGCCTGGCAAAAAGTTCGAGCAAGACTTCACGACTTTTCTTAATAATGACCGATTTATAAAAACCAAAAAAAAAAAAATTATTAAACTCGGATTCAAAAAAAAAATTGGTTTGAGCAGTGTATCTTTTTTATGCTTAATTTGATTTTATTAAAATTAAAATAAATTAAGTTGTTATAAAAATTTTGAAATGAATTTTTTCTATGTTCTGGTGGACAACAAACTGTTTTGATGACAATTATTTTTTGTAAAAATTTTGGCCGTCGATTCTTAAAACAAAAAATTTCAATAAATTCTGAAACTTGTATGGCAGTCTAGTAAGCACTCGGGAAACTTAGAACTAACCAAATTTTGTTAAAGAAATGAATTTTAAGTCCAGTTGAGCTATTTTAAAACAAATTAAAATTTTTTAATGTAAAATACGGTTCGAGAACGTTTCTCATAAGCCTAGCCTCGCAAATAATAATTTTAAAAAAAATTCTTAAGTCTCGGAGTGTGCAAATCACTTACTTACCTGTCCTCGGAGATCTCTGAAGAATATGTTCTTTTTTTTAATAACGTTTGATTTGTAATTTTTTGTTAGTAGACAGCCTACGTCCATATAGGCCTGCTTTGAAATTTCTAAATTAAATAAATAAAAAACAACGTAGTGTTTTACAATAGAACCTGATGACGGAAGACCACTCAAGCCAAAATCCACGAATGATAAAAGCTGTCGGAGAAGTGCTTCTATTTTTCTGCGGTAAATGTTGTAGAAATATTTTATATGTAGTGGACGCCGTCTTCCTATCTTGAATACAAAAAAATAACCCAGCCTCGGACGTGGAGAAATTTCTTATTACATATCTTAAGACTTCTGGGGCCCCCTGAGATCTAATTACCTATGAAGCTGCTAACGAAAGACTGCTTTTAGGGCTTAAGACCAGTTGGTGGTAATTAATAGGGTTTACAACCTATTTAAAATTAATTAGTTTTCGTTCCCGAAGGAACTGCAAATCTATTAACTTGTTTGAAAATTTGGTATTTATAAGGGTGGTGTCGTCATCCACTGAGATGTTAACATTGTCCTTGCAAATTGTCCTTGCAAATATCCTGCTCAAGGCACGTGCGACTAGCATCGTTCGAATTTTATTTGATAAAATACTGAAACTTAGCTTTTACTATTTTAAAATCTTATAGGGCCTCTCGAGGGCAATTGTTCAAATTGTTTAGATCTGTCTGTAATTGATGTTTATGCTGCTGTTTTTTAATGAAAATTAGTTTTATTATTTTGCTTTTAAAAAGCAAAGAATTGAGATAAAAAATTGCGGTTTGAGTTTTGAATATGATTTTTTATTCTTTATCTAATTTGCTTAAAAAAAAGTGAAGTGACATTTTGTACTTTAAGCTTTTTGTAATTTTTGTCTCGGGCATTTTTTAAATGTTTCTTATGGCTGAAGGCCTTTTATTTGATCTGGGTGATTTTTTGATAATTTCATTTGTTCAATTTTGTCCAATTTTTTATAGAATTTTGGTTCTACAACAATATTAATATATAGGGTATTCTATTTAAAAAATAGAACTTTATTTGACCAGAGAAAATTTAAACGTCCTGTATCTCATGAATACATTAGTTTATAGCCCCATTAATATACAACAACTTTCGTATAAGAAATTTTTCTGTATTTAAGATAATAAGGTTTTTATTTGGACTTGCATCTTAAGTGGTACAAATGGTACATATTTTATCCATTGTTTTTTATATGCATATCCGCCTATATTTTTTATTGAAATCGATATAATAAATAACACTTTTTTTTCAAAACATTCATCATTAAAGATTTTTCTAAGAACACTATCAAGGTATTCTAAGGACCTTATATTTGCCTTATAATTTTTTATTAGCTCAATAAATTCTAAAAATAAATATACAAAGAGTATAAAGTTTTTAAACAAGTTTCAACTAATAAATTACACAATTTTATATGCTTAGAAAGATTATTAATAAAAAAACAGATTCTGGAATTTAGGGTAGAATAGAAATATTGAAACGGATATTTTCAAATAAAGGAAAAATTAATATTGTTTGATGTAACCTTAGAGGATAAATAAAATATGATTGTCATATTATTTATTCTTTATTAAAAATATTTGGAGGGTTACATGCTCAATCAACTTATTTTGAAAAGTAACCCAGATACACATATTTTTTTCCAATTAAGAAGTATTAAGTGTAATGCATAATTCTATTTATTTTTTTATAAAAATATGTTATACTATCAGATCATTAAAAATAATTAAGTAAAATATCAAATAAGCTTTGTGGCTTCGTGGTCGAGTGGTAAGGATAATTGTCTCTCACCCAGGCGTCCCGAGTTCGATCCCCGGACTGGGAACTAGGATATTTTAAACCAAAAATTAATCCTAGCGTACTCGAACATTGGGTGTGTGTCCCTTGTCTCTAAATGTGTAGCCCTCTCCCACACACGGTACCTTGAAGTACCTTCAGGGCTACAGGGGTTATATTACCTGTGGTGTTTAAATTAAAAAAATAAATTATATTTTCCTAGTAATTCAAATTTTCATAATAATTATAATTATGTTAACAATATTTTTAAATTAACATAGAGATACATGGGCGTCCGCAGACTTGTAACTAGGGGGGAGGGGGTCAGCCTATTGAGCATTGCAAAAATATCAACATGACAAAAATATTTTTTAATTTTATAATAGCAGGTCCAATGTAAATAGCTGAAAACAAAAATACATTTGTGTGTGAAAAAAAAACAAATCAAGATCAAAACAGAATAACGAAAAAATCCGTCTTTCTTGAATAAAACCGTGAAAACGATTAATAATTTAACATAAATAACATTTAACAAAAAAAAACCTCTCTACAGTGTATTCGTTTCAAGTTCGACCACCCTCATATCTTCGTTATTATAATTGAGATGTGATTCAAATTTTAGTGACGTGTATAATGCTACAAAACTAAATATTTTGTGTTAACAAATTTGTTTTTATAATATTTATCAATTATCCAATACATTAAAAAATATATTAATAATCAAAAATTTTTTTATGAAACAGTATAAAGGAGTTTTTAGTACGGAGAACACCCGATTCCAAAACCGTATTTACCATATCTTTATCGCTAATATGGGTTTTGCAAAAATCGCATTTATTTTTTTCGTAGTAGGCGCGTGTCTTGTGGGAATTTCTTATCAACAGTAATAATGAAGCTGTTTTGTATTGTATTGTATTATATACGTTACTAAAGTTTGAAACACATCCCTATGATAATACCGAATATGTGTGGTGGAACTTGAAACGGGACACACTATATGACTGAAAAATGAGCTCCTACTCACGTTGAACTAGATCAACATATTAATCGTTTTCCTTTAGATTTTCCTTAAATAATAGTTGGATTTTTGCCGAACTCGTCCATAACTGTTTATAAAATTACAGTTAAGAGCGGAAATTTAAAATTTAAAACTTTAAGCTGTTAACTTAATTCGGATATTTTAAACATAGATGAGTAAAAACAAACATTTGAAATTTGCAGGGATAGTTTGATCCCTCTGTGGACGTCCATGCTAATCTATTGGTAAATGGTAATTGTAATGGTAATGGTGGGGGAGGCTGACGCCTGGCAAATAGGCCACAGACGGGCCCTTTTTACCAACCCCCAGCTGTCCCCTCAGCCATGTGCTTCTCTTGCTCCCCCATCGAATCTTTCCGACCTTCTGATGAAGGTCAGGATGTCACTCATTGCGAGGGAGCTCATCTCCTCCCTTAGAAGCGCCTCAGAACCGAAGATACTGTGTCTCAGGCGCCCAAACGCTTAACATTGTGCCAGGAAGTGGTAAGATGTCTCTTCATCACTCCTGCATCTTGGACACGTAGGGTCTTCCTCAATACCTATCAATGATAGATGACACCTAAGTCTGCAGTGGCCTGTCAGAACACCGATTAAGAGATTCAGAGTTTTCCGACTCCGTCCCAGCAACCAGGCCGATCTCGATTTGTTCGGCCCCGTCACAAAATCTCGGGTTTGCCTGCAGGCCCTGTTGGTCCTCTAGTGCGTCCTCAGTGTCTCGTGGGTCCACTCATTGAGGGCCGTTATGACCTGCCTTCTTGAAATACCTAACATAGGCTCAGGCCCGTGACAGGTTTTCTCGGCTCCGAGTCTAGCCAATTCATCGGCCTTCTCGTTGCCTGGAACTCCCATATGTCCCGGGACCCAAACCAGTCTCACTTGTTTATGCCTAGCCAGCTCTTTTAGGGCATCCCCACACTCCTGGACAAGAGCCGATCCCGTCCTGGGAGAGCACACCGCCTTTAGAGCAGCCTGGCTGTTGGAGCAGATGTATATTATCTGTTCCGCCCCATTCCTAACCTCAGCCCTACCTGCCACCGCTAGTATAGCGTAAACCTCTGCCTGGAAGACCGTGGTGTACGAGCCTAGAGCAAAACTCACCTGTACTTCTTTGCCTTCCAGATATATTCCCGCCCCGGAAGACGGTCTAGTGGCCATCCGAGATCCGTCTGTGTAACACACCAGAGAGTCCGGGCGGAAGTCAATTCTTCCTTCACTCCACTCCTCCCTACTGGGAAGAGTGAGAATGTAATTCCTTTCCAACCTTAGCTGATCTTTCGCTTCTCTCACCTTCAGGACAGAGAGAGGGATTTCCCTCTCGGTCAGTCCAGCAATTGATGCGTGACCTTCAGCTCTACATGAACACTGCCAGCTCCCAAAATCCCGCATTTTCAGATAGGCCGCCATAGCCTCCCTCTTTAACCACGAGGGAAGCATTGGCAAGCCTAGCAGAACCTCCAGAGCAGCTGTCGGTGTCGTTCTCATTGCGCCAGTGATCCCTAGGCAGGCTAGTCTTTGGATTTTTGCCAGCTTTCGGGACGTAATCGCTCTGTCCACGCTCGGATCCATACTGGAGCCTCGGCCTGATGACCGCCGTGTACAGCCAGTGTAGGATCCGTGGGTTAAGGCCCCAGTTCGTACCTACCGCTCGGCGCAATTGCCAGAAGGTTGCAGTCGACTTTTTGATGACGTTGTCGATATGCGGCCCCCATGACAGTTTGTTATCTAGGGTCACTCCCAGGTGCCTAACCTCCTGCACAAGCGCGAGAGGTTTACCGTACATGGTTGGTGCCCTAGAATCCTCTATTTTTCTTCTCTTGGTGAATAGGATCATCTCAGTCTTAGATGGATTGAATGAGAGATCTGTTTCGCCGCACCATATTTCTATTATTCTACAAGCTACCTGCGTTCTGTTGCAAACGACATTTAAGAAGCGGCCGGTCACTAGGACCAGCCTGTCGTCCGCATATGCCTGCGCATAAAATCCTTCCGAAGTTAGGCGCTCCAAGAGACCATCCATTATTAGACACCATAGATGGGGTGATAGGCAGCTGCCTTGTGGACAGCCGCCCCTCACCCCGACGTCCAATTGGCAGTCTCCCAAAGCAGCACTAACTCGTCTCTCTTCCAGCGCAGATTTCATCCATCTGACCAGTACTGGAGCAGTACCTCTAGTCCGAAAGGCATCGCAGATAGTAGTAGTCCTTGCTTTATCAAAGGCTCCCTCTATATCAAAAAATACTGCTAGGGTGACCTCCTTATGCAGGAGGGCCCTTTCTACCTTATGCACGACGGCGTGAAGGGCTGTCTCCGTGGACCTCCCTCGCCTATATGCGTGCTGATTCTTGTGGAATGGTTACCTGGCTATGTCCCCTTCCAACAGATATTTGTCTACTATCCTTTCCAGTGCTTTTAGCAGGAAGGACGTGAGACTGATCGCCCTAAATGATTTGGCAGCTGTGTAGTCCTGTTTTCCCACTTTGGGGATGAAGACCACTTTAACTGACCTCCAGGTCAGGGGAACATATCCCAGTGCCAGACTGGCCACAAATATTCCTCTTAAATGCGGTAGAAGAATATCCAGGCCCTTCTGAAGCAGAGCTGGGAAGATCCCGTCTGGCCCGGCTGCTTTAAAGAGCTCGAACTCATTCACTGCCCAGACTATGGCTCCGTCCTTTACAATCTCCTCGGCAAGCCGCCAGTCAACTGGTGGCATCGGCCCCCTCCGAGAGTACTGCAACGGCAGGGCATTCGCCCGGGAAGTGAACCTCTAAGAGGTGTCTTAATAACTCCTCCCCAGAAGTAGTCCAAGTCCCATCTTACCTTTGTAGTGATCCTATTGTGTCCCTTGTCTCGCAGCTGAGTATTTTCATCAGTCTGGCGGTTTCCGGTAGGGAGGTCATTTCCCCACAATACTGCCGCCAGCTTTCTCTCTTGCTACGCCTTAGTTCCTTTTTAAAATTTCTCCTAGTCTCCTTGAAGTCGTCTCATGAGGAATCCGTCCCTCTCTTGACGGCTCGATTGTTAGCACGTCTGGCCGTCCGGTGCAGGTCATCAAGCGATCTACTCCACCATCGGGCCCTACGTACTCCCACCGCCTTTAGTGGGCAGGCTTCCTCATATGCTGAGACTATGTGACTTTCTAGGCTGGCTACCTTTATGTCCAATTCCTCAGGGGTGATAATCCTCCCCCCCCCCCCCCGGTTCGGCTTGAAGACTTGCCAGAGTAAGGAGATACCTCTCCCAGTCAGTTTTCCTTGGATTTCTTCGGAGGGTGTCCTCTGTCCTATCGGACCCAATCTCGAATCTAATCATCCTGTGATCGGACATCGAGATATCCTGAGTTACCCTCCAATCAGAATTTTTTTCCATCAAACTTTGAGAGACCAGCGTAATATCTATCACCTCCTGGGGATACGGTTGATAAACGTTGGCTCTTTTCCTCTCATAACCTGTAGGTTCGTCGACGCCAGGTACTCTAGTAGAGCTTCGCCCTGGGTGTTGACGTCGGAGCTGCCCCACACTATATGATGAGCATTGGCGTCGCATCCAATTATTAATGGAAGACCTTCAATCCTTGCAAATGCGACTATATCTTCTAATTCCTAAGTAGGCGGTAGTGGCGCATTATCATATGGAAGATAAATACTGCTAACTACTACCTTACATTTAATATTTCTTACCTTATATTCTAGGACGACTGTTGTAGCATCCTTGGTTGAAAGTTGGGGCAGTGGCACCAACTGCAGATCTTTGGAGGATGCTATACAAGTTCTTAGTCGGTCGTCCCCTCCTTCCTTTCCGACTATCACCTGATAGCAGGACATTCCCAATCCCCTCACTCGATTCCTAAAAACGTAGGGTTCCTGAATTAGTACAATTTCTCCAGTTTTACCTGTCAAGATGTTCACCAGTTCCCCAGTGGCATCCTGACTGTGCTGGAGATTTATTTGACTCACCCGCAATAGGTCCATGGGGGGATCTGCATGGTGCAGGTTTGGGTGACCTATTTCCCTTTCTCCTCGGTCAGCCTCGACATGTCGACCCCGGAAGGCCCCTGGCGAGTGGCTCCACCCCAAGCCGATAACCTGCGCACTGTCAAAGTTACCAGCTCATAGTAGTGCACCAACCCGGCGTCCTCCAAGTGTCTGATCGTGTCTTGGCCAACCATGAAGATCAGGTGCCACCCAACAGGACCTCCTGTTGTCTCCAGATGCCGCCATGTCCCAATGTTGAGAGAGTGGTGCTGGAGAGTCAACACTCTAAGGACTCGGCTAAGGTCGACCTCTTGGCTTCTCAGCCAGAAGCCAACCCTCTCCGGCCATCGGACATCAGCCGTTCGCAAAGCGCGGAAGCTGACGTCTCCCTCGACCAGAGTTGTCCTCTAGGAGCCAACATCTGGTGGTTTCATCCTCGGCAGATATCAGGAACCAGCCCGGTTCTACCCGGCCCGAGTTCCTGAAATGAAGTTCCGGACCCTGAGGACCTCCTTCGGGGCCCGCCATTGTCCGCAACATCTCCTCCACGAGATGTCCTCTCGGACGCTCTACCTCTTCAGGTGTGATAATACCAGCCTCGCGGCTAGACATTATAACGACCTGATTTTCTCTCCTGGCAGCAGAACTATAGCTAGCCAGTTGTGACCCGGCCCCTGAAGCCCGCAGGTTTGCAGCCCCTGTGCTTCCCCTAAGTAAGGGAGACACACGGACCGCATCACTTGCTGGCCTCAAGGGTGTCCGGAACTCCCTGGCCCGCTTGTTCCGCCGCTCTGGAGGGGTGGTCTTCTCTGCAACCCTCTGCCGCTTGGAGCCCTTGGTCGGAGGCTGAGTAGTTGGAGGTCTTTGCCGACTCCCAGGTTCCTCTACCCCCCTCACCGAAGCAGGAGCAGAAGGGAGTGAGATGGGTTGCCTTTTGGCTTCCCTTTTTTCCTGCCTTTTTGCCCACCTTGCCTTAGGGCCCCTCGTGTTAGAGGGTCGGTCTCTATACGCCTGCCTACCAGTCCGGTGCTCCTGGCTTTCCTTGACGGTAGACCTAGAACTCGGGGCCGGTTGGTTGGCGCTCGCCGAAGCAGAACAGCCCTCCAGCTCTACCGGTCGAAGTGAATCGCCCGGCACTGAACTTTTGGCCTTCTCCTCCTTCCTCCTGCTTCTGACTTTCTTCTTATATGCCTTTCTCTTTTCCCTCTTGTTTCTGAGGGCATCCTCGGTGACTTCGTCCATGGTAGAACCTTTCGGTCCCTCCTTAGACTCGTCACTAGGAGACCTCAGAAGATCTTCCTCCTGGTGAGGTAGCGGCTCGGTGGCCACCACCTTCACTTCTGAGCTAAGGAGCTCTGATTCAACGGGTACGTTTTTTTCTTCTTTTTCTTTTTCCATGGGTTTTTTTGGGGGGAGTTTATGTGTCTAGATATCTCTGTGTGTAAGTGTAGGTGTGTGTGTGTGTATAGTGTTGATGTATGTGTATGCTTAGGCTGTCTGACTCCTCGGATTCTCCCTCCTCCCGGTGAAGCACAAGGCTAGGCTTTATCCCGGCGAGGAAGGTTAGTAGCCACTAGTGAAGCCCCCCGAAGAAAACAGCAGGGCCCTATTCCAGGCGCCACATGGCACTACTACAAACTCCGAGATTATACACCGGGTGAAAGGGCAGCCCCCTACGCTGGCTATGCAAGGGTGGGCCCCTATACTATCCTGCGGCACTGGGTGTACCATCCCCAGCTTCTTTCACTGTTACCTCTCCAACACGATCCCAATCCAGGAGCCCCGCCTCGAATCTCCCCCCTGGAAGAGGGCGAACCCAGGAGTCTTTCTGACCAAGCATTTGTGTGTAGGTGTAAGGTGTATATGTGTGTGTGAGTGGATCTCTCTTAGTCTGGCTCTTCCCCTCGGCCTGTCCGGCATAGGAGTCCTTACCGGTAGCTAAGCTACCGCCGGCATAGCCCTCAGTTCATTAAAGTACGCAAGCCCCCTCACCGCGAGCAAGGTGAAGATCCTTCGAGGGAGAGGGGCTGTAAATAATTCGCTGGTATTTATCATATAAGATCCAGAATAATGGAAGGGCTATCAAGCATTGTAATGAGAAAATAATACTAAGAAATCGACCAAAAAAAAAAAAACGATAATATAATAATAATAGACGTATTCATGACTCATTTCAATTTATGTTTTTACCAATTTTGTCAAACAATACTGACCTTAAAAATGTCCGTACAGCTGTTCTGAGCAAGAAATAGATGACATTTTTATTATTTAATGTATTGGACGCCCTGTATAACTTAGGTCAACACAAATATAAAATTATGATTTCTCACCACAAGAAACCTACTTGTACCGGTTTTGAATTTGATCCGTCAAGTAGAGTTGCACCAAAAAAAAAATATTTTAACACCCTGTATCTCATTAACTAGGAACTTTTTAATTTCGGTGATAAAATTCGTTACTGACATTTAAAAGCATGTCAGGAGTCACACTCTGTAGGGTGGCAAAAATTTTAGCACGTAACTCTTGCAAGGCACGCGCTCGCTCGTGTTCATGTTTATAAATTTGCAAGGTTGCATATCCCCACAAAAAAAATCGTTAGGCGCCAAATCGGAGTATCTTGGTGGCCATTTTATTGTGCCTCTTACACTTATAAAAATATCGGGAACAGTGTTGTCTGAAAATTCTTGCACCCTCCTTGCATTATGAGCAGGAGAGCCATCTTGCTGTTACCAAATCTCCCCGAAGTTGACGTCAAGAGCTTGAACAGCCGGAATAATCGCCGCCAATATCCATTTGGCTTCAAGACGGTCTCGGATGCTAGGGCCAGGCAGGACTATTGCCGTTTTACCCTAGTCATCGCTGTAGACCTGGACCGGCCTCGTGCAGGGCGGGTTAGCTTACTTTACGAACGACCCCACTCACAAATGTGAGCGGTGCCGAAGATTTCGACCAACCTCCCTGACTCCTGGCTGATGAACCCTGCTGGCTAGGGCCTCTTCTGGCGCTCTTCTGTCTTCGTCTTCTTTCTTCGCCAGCTTGTTACCCCCGGGGGTAGTCATCGGACTGTCAGGGACTGTGCGGATATTCTGTGACTTGGGATTGACTGCCAGTACACAAAGTGTCAATTGACACATTGTCATCTGGATCAGCGGACAAGGTGAGGATGAACTATGTAGCTCTAGGAGGTGAAGGCCTAAGTGCTTTCTTAGCACTTTCATCCTTCACGGAGCCAGGGGGACAACGGGCACTGGTCGGTATACTGTCCAGCGCCCGTAAGGTTTGTGGGAAGATGGTTGGTTGCGTCATGTCTTTTCCGTGGGTTGGTCCATCTGTAAGGAAACCGGAATAATCTGTATCTGCAAAATGTTTAAATATTGTTGGCATTTAAGTTACCGTCAATGAAAACAGGACCAATGATATGATCTGTCATCGGCTACCCTAAGCGGCTCGCCTCTGATTGACTAGCCACCACAAAAGAGGCTTAGCCCAACCTTTGCAAAACTATAAAACATTAAACAGCCTCTATTCTTCTTCTTATCTGTCTTGCATTCGAAACGGCACTATCGCGTTTTGACATTTTTTAGCTTCTTTTCTGCGTTTGGCAATCTCTGCTTACTGTACATCCAAAACATCTGTATACGTTTTCGGCTGCTTTTGAGAAGTTTATGTTCAAGTCTCTAAGCCTTCAGCAATATTAACTCGCATCGTGCCTTGGAAGGGCCGATGTCACTTTGTCACTCTGACCAGTTTACGCCGTATTTCCGACGAGCCCGCCAAAGTGGCACACAGTCACTTTGTCTTACTGAACCCTCAGAAATTACTACAAGACAACGCTGGTAGCCGACCCTGTTCCTGCATTATATGTGTGTGTGTGTTAGTAATAAACAGTTTTCTGAACGTAGTGCCTTTCTTTTGCTTCTGTGCCGCTCGCTTCCCCAGTGCAGCCGCGCCTTGCGACTCGACGCAGACACCGGACACAGAACTCTCAGGTGAGCTTACGTATCAGTGCTTTATTGCTTTCACGCCAGGTTAGACTCTGCCAAAGACAATAAGCTCAGCCGCTTCACGACGGGCGCTACTCATTTTTAGTGCACTTCCAATTTCACGAGCCAAGTCGGGTCGCTGTGCGACTTGCTTGCCTCAGACCAGCCTAACTTGCTTTTTAGCTTACTTTTTAACTAGTACAGCTCTAGCTAAAGACAATAAGCTCCGCCGCATCGCGACGGACGCTGATCCAATTTTAGTGCATTTTTCAATTCTTGTACCAAGTCGGGTCGCTGCGCGACTTGCTTGGATCTGAACTGCTTAACTTGAATTTGTGTGAGTTCTCAACACGGCCACGCAGGCTCGCCGCTCCACGGCGGGTTGGTCCAGTTTTAGTGTACTTCTAAATTTTTTGCAAGTATAAACAGAGACTATCACATTGCAGAATCAAAGTGTACCATATCAGACTCTAGTATAGAACTTTATTCAAGTCTGCCGACATCGCAATAACGTTTTTTAACCCTTTCACACAGTGCAACTTATAGACACTCTAGTAATATTAAGTTTAACATTAGTAGATGCCAGGAACACATCCTCACATAAGTCACGAGGGTATTAGCGTTCTGTACAGTACTTATCTACTAACAGCAAAGGTATAATCGTCTTAGCACCACTGTTTACTAACCTTTTTCTCACCTCGGAGAGTATTAGCGCTCTCTCGAGCCCTTCTCGGTCCAACTCTCGGTGTCCCTGGGGTATGAGCGCCCTGGAGCACCAATCACTAACAGACTCTGGGAAGTGTGAAGAGAAGATAGAACACATGGAGCACCCGAGGACTACGGTGACCTTCGAAGCAGGCAGCCTCACCACCATAGTCACAGCTGCCCCCTCCACTGCCACCATCCTCGTACTGCCACTGGCACTCCAGAACACGCTATCTCGGGCCCATACACTGCGCTCCACGAGCGCCCCGACCACGACCTGCCTGAGATGGTCGAATTAGAACAAAGGCTGCAAAGTCTTGACATCATGACACGGGAAAGCCGCGAGCTCTGTGCCCGCAGCGGCTCCGTTGAGGACTCGCCCGACGACGGTCCGCGGAGCACTCCCGAAACCGTGGACATATCACCTAAAATGCCGGCCCAAACATTTACTTTTTGTGGATATTGAGTACGTAATGGCACTCAACTGTTTATTTTCTCTGGACCAATATCGAACTACAGAAGGATTATGTCGGCCATGTATGAAAAAAGATGTTTCATCAGTGAATAAAATATTCTTGATGAAATGTTCATTTTCATTAGCCTTTTCCATCATGGCTTCACAAAAATCCATTCGTTTCGTACGGTTTTCAGGGAAAATGTCTTGTGTAGTCGTAATTTTGTACCAATGGTACTAATTTCTTTTCAGAAAATTCCGCACTGTTCGCTCTTGTACACCAACTTCTTGCAAGATTTGCCTATTCAAACAAGGTGCATTTACCTTCGCGAAACTACAGACATTAGTTTCCCGCCTTTCCCGACCTTCCCTTAAGTAAACTGTAGGCTCGTCTTAGTCATTTAAATGACTACATTTTCTGCAATTTGTCGCACATCCCACAGACTCAAACTTATGAATGATGTTTAATACAGTTTGAACCGTCGGGGCAGGACGGTTTTTAAATGTAAAAATGAATCGCCCAATAACTCCCTCAGCAGTATTACCGCCGTAATACCAGTTGATTATTTGCACCTTTTCTTCAGTTGTATAAACATACATTTTTAAGTTAAGGAGAAATGCCAGTTTAACTTACCACGCCAACGGCTGACGCAATAATAAAAGAAATGAGACAACAGCAACGTGAGAGCAGTTCACAACGTGATCATAAAATTGTTTATTGCAGTGTTGCCAGATTGTGAAAGTGTGATTATCAGACAGTAACAATGAAATTACCAGATTTTAGGAAAAATTACCAGATACTCAAATAATACGCCAATATTCAAAAACTTTATTATAAAAAAATAAATAAACAAAAGTAAAACAGTTACAAGTATATTGAATAGAAACTTTTCAAATAATAACAATTGGCTGTCAAGTTCGACTTCAGAAATTATATTATCATCTTCATTTTCGTTTATATTTTGTATATTATGGAATTTTATGATTTTTTTCACGCATTCTGAACTTAAGAAAATACCATTTGCTATGTTCATCATTAATTGATTTTTGGTTATAGGTTTGATCTTTTTGGTTTTCATTAAATTACGTTAACCTTTGAAAACATGCGTCCACATATAGTACTGCGTGCAGTCTGCACTCATTGCAGAAAGGGGGGTAGAGCTCTCATTTTTCGTGCAGTGTATAGTATTTCCAAAGTCAGATGAAACACTATAAAAACGCCGACAAAGGATTTTATCCATTAAATGAGTAAATCCCTTTGTCGGTGTTTTTATAGCGTTTCAACTGACTTTGGATATACTATACCATTTATTTTATAATTATAAAATAAATGAGCGTAGCTGCATGAACAAAATCTCTACTAACTAGATGTCGCCAAATGTTCATCGCAGTTAGTAAACTGGAACAGTATTCATTGCATATTATGTACTTTATATGAAACGGTTTTAGTTATTTCTCAAGGTGTAAATAATTTATAAAAAAAGTGACGTTCCCAAAAAAAATTATCGTCGATTATGCCATTATTAAAGGTTCCATTAACAACTACCAGTTAAAATTCCAAATTGTAGATTTTGGTAAGTATCAGGCATCTGGCACCTGTTGTGTGTTCTATCTACAATAAACTTCTCGTTACAATAAACCCTCGTTACTTCGTAAACATAATAACGCAGAAAAAGGCAACAGTGATACAGTCTTTTTCTGTCGCATACATTACTGCTATTTTTATTCTTTATGCACACACACAAAGCAGGCACTCTAAAATTTTTCCAATACTGTATATCAATCAAAATCTCAAGGTCAAAAAAAATCACGATTACTATACTTCCCTATATTAGGTACAAGAAAGTAAAAACGGAACATACATTTTTTCATTTTTAATAATTGTGCTTTGTTAAAATAAAATTTAATTTAAATTCTTAACTGATGACAGAATTGACTATGATATACTATGAAATAAGTGGATTAATTTTGGATCCTCTCAAAACTGCTTGAGGTTTTTAAAATCTTATTTTTCAAATAGGATCCAACATAGTATATCGTGGTTGCAATTTTGTCGAAGTATCTGCTACATCGGGCGTTCCCCAGAAATCAATATTAGGATCTCTATTTTTGTTTTATTTATCAATGATGTTGTTGATAGCTTAACAGTTTCATGTCTATTATACGCCAATGATTTAAATTTTTCTTACAGAAATGCAAGTATAAATGCCTGTCTCGAACTACAGTCAAATTTAATTGTCAGTGAATGGTGCAAAAAAAATAGTTTACCTTTAAATGTAACGCAATATCCGACTTCACCAAATCTTTGATGTGTTTTGATTATTCTATAGATCTAGATTTTCTGTTATTTGGGAGTTATTTTTGTAAAAAGGTTGTCCTTTGACAGTTACATATATTGTCACAAAGACTTACAAAGTTCTGGGACTTATTATCAAAAACAGCCATTTGGTGTCCTAATTACGCTGCATATATTGATAATTTGGAAGGAATTTAGCGCATATTTTTAAAACATGCCAAGTTTAGAACACATGCTATTTGTTTTCTCTTATACGAACTTCTCGACTCACTTGAGCATAGACACATAAATGCATACCTATGTAATTTTTTACACAAAATTGTTAATAACAATATGAACTTTAGATATATTAAATTTTCATACTCCTAGACAGACAAATTATAACAATTTGAATTGCGCAATTGCATTGTATCCTGCAATATCGAGTCAATTAAAAAGCTGAATTTATAGTTAACCCATTTCTTTGCTTTTTTGTTGGCTATGTTATTATTATACTTTTCCTGATCTTTTCCTTTTCTTCGACTTTTTCGCATATTTTTATCTTGTTTTCTTTATATATACTTATATTTAATATTTATCTTGTCAAATATTAGTTACATGGATTAAACGTATATTTCCTTTTTTAAGTCGTTCCTATTATATATGGGTTCCATACAACCTAAGAAGGGCCCCTCACAATCGACCTCAGTCGGATGGAGGTCAAGGACAGATGGGAGGGGCCTTACCGGACGGTCCTAACGATGATGAAAATGAAACTGTACATGGACGCTTTAAGTGGACGAGGGAACCTCGGGATGACTTGCTGACCTGCCGCGAGAGTAGCGAACCTGAGCGAAGGGGATACATGGTGCGATTGCATGCACTTTGGTGCGAAATGCATCCAGAACATCGCGCTTTCTCTCAACAACACCTGTGAGATCAAGTATCCTTTCTGCTCAGAACAGGTTATGTAAGGACACCCCGTCAGCCGGAAGAACTGCCAGCCGCAGTCCCACTGCGGCAATTATCAGCTGATGGGGAAAATCCTTTAGAGTTCACCGACTTAGACTTAAGGACGAAGGTTAGCCTTAAGACCAGGGCTAACCTAAAGCCACAAGACCTGGCTAGAATGGACGTGGTCATCGATGAGGAAATTCCGGAAGATGCAGACATCTGGCAAATCAACTGTGCCGTGTACAACGCCGCGAAGCAACTCGTTCCCCGTGAGAGGGTAACCAATCACGGGGACGAGAAAACCAAGCGGCGTGTACAGAAAATCGAGGGCAAGATACAGTCGGCCAGACAACACGCTTCTCGGATCCAGAGTGTGGTGGAATATAAGACGACTGGTAGAGTTTTTACTCCCAGAATCCGGCGCATAGCAGCCGGATTAAGACGTCAACACCATACTCTAAATCTGACAGTGATGCTTACCATCAAGCAGCACTGTCTAGATAGGATCCGAGCGCTCATAGCGATAAAGAAAACATTGAAGAGGCGGGTGAGGAGTATGGAACAAAGCAATTCGTTCCGTACGAATCCTTCTCGCCTCTTTCAAGAGCCACAGCGTGTTGTAGATAATCCGCCGACTGTAGAAGATGTCGAAACTTTCTGGAAGGGATTCTACGAAACAACGCGTCCATTCAATAGCGACACTCCATCAATTGCACACTTCGAGGCTCTGTGTCACAGACATCTTGAAGAGCCAGAAGAAGTGTGCCCGGCAATCAGTACGGAGGAAGTCCAACAAGCACTTGTTGGTACCAAGAACTTCGCTGCCCCTGGCCCAGACGGCATTAACAACTGGTGGTGGAAGAAATTTCCTTCCACTCACCGCTGTCTGGCGCGAGTTTTCAACTCATGGTTGAACGAGGGGCAGCAGATTCCAGACTGGTTCGTCGAGGGACGTACTGTGCTTATCCCCAAAAAGGGGTATTTTTCCGACCCGAGGAATTATAGGCCGATCACTTGCCTCAACTCCTGCTACAAGATATTTACAAGTATCTTGTATGCTAGGACACTGAGGTCTGTTGATTCGGTCTTCCAGCAGATACCCGAACAGCGTGGTGCCAAGAAGGGCATGGCAGGTTGCAAGGACAGCCTGCTGATGGACCGCTGTATTACACAGGATTCTGTGCAATACAAGCGGAATCTATCGATGGCCTGGATTGATTACCGCAAGGCAGTTGATACAACATCACATGAGCTATTGTTGTACTTGCTCGAATGTCTTGCGGTACCAGCACCACTAGTGAGATGCATAGAACAGCTGCTGCCGCTCTGGAAGACCCGCTTCACCATAACATCAGGTGCACAGCGGGTCACGACAGAGCAGGTGGCTTTTAGGAGAGGAGTTTTCCAGGGTGACTCCCTGAGTTCTCTCCTCTTCTGCATCTCACTGCTGCCGGGTTGGGCTCCGTCAAACCCGCGGATATCAATGTGTGCCACCCAGCGACCGGAGGCATAAGGTCACCCATCTATTTTATATGGATGACCTTAAACTTTATGCCTCCGGAGAGCGCGAACTACAAAACGCTCTTAGGGTGGTCGAAGAATATACGCGAGCAATTAGTATGGAGCTCGGGTTGGACAAATGTGCAGTCGCCCACCTCAAGAGAGGACGATGCGGGGAATTCTATGAAGATGCGCAGCTCGCAGACGGAAGCATCCTAAGACATCTGGATGCCGGAGAGACCTATACATATCTGGGTGTGCAACAAAGGTACATCCATTATGTATCACAAATAAAAGATTCTCTCCGCGGCAAGTAGAGACACCGCCTCCGAAAGATTTTGTCTTCCGAACTTTCGGGGAAGAACAAGGTGTTTGCAACTAATATGCTGGCCGTTCCAGTTCTGCTCTACTCCTTCGGAGTAGTAAAGTGGACAGTAGAGGAGCTGCGTCAATTAGATAGGGATACCCGCAAGATGATGAATATTCACAGAAGTATTCATCCTAGATTGTCCGTTCCTCGTGTGTACCTCCCACGTCAACTGGGGGGCCGAGGATTATTGAGCCTGGAGTGTACGCATAGCAGAGTAGTCCTGAGTATGGCATGTAACATACTCAGGAGCTCAGATCCACTCTTGCGGTCCGTAAAACATCACGAAACTGTAGGAGTGGCAGCAGGATTGTTCAAGGCAGCAAAAAGAGCCGCAGATGAACTCGGTCTCGCATTTGACATCAGGCGAGGAGGCCGGCGAGGTGCTGATGTTGAGTCAGTCACCGAACTTCAGCCAAATCGTCTGAAAGCCCGAATCAGAGCTGCCAAACAGGAAAAACTGTTTCGGCGGCACGTCGATAAACTCCAGCATGGTGTCTTCTATAAGAACATAAAAACACTGGGTTTATCGACCAGGCTGACCTTCGCCTTTCTAAGGTCAACAGGGCTTAAGTCGGAGACCGAGGGATTCATTATGGCCTGCCAAGATGGTGTTATCAACACCTTGGTCTACCGTAGCCGCGTGTGGCGTGTAGAGGTTCCTGATATCAACTGCAGAACCTGCCATCAGGCGCCGGAATCGCTCATGCACCTACTTTCTGCCTGTCCCGTATATGCGATTTCGGCCTACATCCACCGGCATAACGCGGCGTTACGAGTGCTATACTACCATCTAAGGCACTCGTACGGGGTAGACCAGACACAAGTGCTGCCTTACGTCCCCGGAGATATTGAGTCCGTTGTCGAGAACGAGAAATGCCAGATTTACTGGAACTACTCGTTCCCGACTGTCAGGCTAATCCAAGCCAACAAGCCTGACATAGTCCTCCTCGACCATCAACTCTAGGTGATGTATGTCATCGAGTTCTCGGCACCTGCGGAGAAAAACATCACCTTGAAGGAGGAGGAGAAACGGATCAAATATCGCGATCTCCGATATGAGCTCCAAGTGCTGTACCCAGGCTACTCGGTAAAAATGGTCGTCCTTATAATCGGTGTACTCGGAGGGATAAAGCCTACGCTGCTCTCGGAACTGAAGATCATACCGGCCTGCCAAAATCAGCCGAGTGGCTGGCAGGCCAGATGCAGAAGGCGGTCATTCTGGGTTCTCTCCGTCTGCTTAGGGCACACTCTGGTATCTACAGTCACTAATCCTGCGGGATGTGGGGAGTGGCTGTAGTTAATGCGCCAGCGCGACTCCCGTGAGACATCGGATGCCACGGGAGGCCCGGCATCGGAATTTCCGAAAAAAAATAATAAGGGGTGCAAAGGACCGACAATCTCCACGTGGTGCACCCTGGTCAGGCAGGGGCAACTCTGCCTGATGAATGTAGGTCGGGGGGTACCAAGGCTAACCACCTAGTACCCCTAAACTTCTGGTTCCATATGACCTTAGAAGAAGAGCCCTTCACGACCGACCCCAGATGGATGGGGGTCAGAGGCCTCACCGGAACGTCTCAATGGTAACGACCGCAACGGACAAGGACGCTTTAAGTGGACGAGGGAACTACGGGATGACTTGCTGACCTACTGCGAGAGTAGCTACCTTGAGCGAAGGGGATACATGGCGCAATTGCATGCACTTTGGTGCGAAATGCATCCAGAGCATCTCGCCTTCTCTCAACAACACATGGGAGATCAAGTATTCTTCTTGCGCAGGACAAGTTACGTAAGGGCACCCCGTCAGCTGGAAGAACTGCCAGTCACAGTTTCACCGTGGCAATTAGCAGCTGAGGGGGCACATCCTCTGGAGGTCACCGATGTAGACTTAAGGACGAGGGTTAGCCTAAACACCAGGGCTAACCTGAAGCCACAAGACCTGGCTAGAATGAACGCGGTCATCGATGAGGAACTTCCAGAAGATGAAGATATCTGGCAAATCGACTGCGCCGTGGACAACGCCGCGAAGCAACTCGTTCCCCGTGATAGGTCAACTAATTACGGGGTCGAGAAAGCCAAGCGGCATGTACAAAAAGTCGAGGGCAAGATATAATCGGCCTGACAACACGCTTCTCGGATCCAGAGTGTGATGGAATACAAGACGAGTGGTAGAGTTTTCACTCCCAGAATGCGGCGCATAGCAGCTGGATTAAAACGTCAACACCACACTCTAAATCTGACAGTGATGCTTACCGTCAAGCAGTACTGTATAGATAGGATCCGAACGCTCATGGCTGTAAAGAAAACGTTAAGGGAGCAAGTGGGGTGTATGGAGCAAAACAATTTGTTCCGTTCAAATCCTTCCCCCCTCTTTCAAGAGCCACAGCGTGTTGTAGATAATTCGCCGACTGTAGAAGATGTCGAAACCTTTTGGAAAGGAATCTACGAAACGACGCGTCCATTCAATAGCTACACTCCAGCAATTGCACACTTAGAGGCTCTGTGCCACGGACATCTTGAAGAGCCAGAAGAAGTGTACCCGGCAATCAGTACGGAAGAAGTCCAACAGGCACTTGTTGTTGGTACCAAGAACTTTACTGCCTCGGGCCCAGACGGCATTAACAACTGGTGGTGAAAAAAATTTCCTTCCACTCGCCGCCGTCTGGCGCGGGTGTTCAACTTATGGTTGAACGAGGGACAGCAGATTCCGGACTGTTTATCCCCCAAAAGGGGTATCTTTCCAATCCGAAGAATTATAGACCGATCACTTACCTCAACTCCTGCTACAAGAAATTTACACGTGTCTTGTATGCTGAGACACCGAGGTCTGTTGATCCGGTCTTCCAGCAGGTACACGAACAGCGTGGTGCCAAGAAGGGCATGGCAAGTTGCAAGGGCAGCCTGCTGATAGACCGCTGTATTACACAGAATTCTGTGTAATACAAGCGAAATCTATCGATGGCCTGGATTGATTACCGCAAGGTATTTGATACAACATCACAAGAGCTACTGTTGCACTTGCTCGAATGTCTTACGGTACCAGCACCACTAGTGGAATGCATAGGACAGCTGCTGCCAGTTTGGAAGACTCGCTTCACCACAACATCAGGTGCACAGCGGGTCACGACAGAGCATGGCATTTAGAAGAGGAGTTTTCCAGGGTGACTCCCTGAGTCCTCTCCTCTTCTGCATCTCACTGCTGCTGTTGTCTGTTGGGCTCCGCCAAACCCGCGGATATCAATGTGGACCACCCAGCGACCGGAGGCATAAGGGCACCCATCTATTTTATATGGATGACCTTAAACTTTATGCCTCCGGAGAGCGCTAGTTACACGTTTCGCGGTAACAACTGTTTTTAAAAACTATTTCCAAACTTTACAATAAAAGAATTGAAGTATTATAGTAAAACAGGGGACTTTATTAGATGAACGACAAGTAATACGTGAATACAATATGCATAATAAAGATATATATTCATATGGTTATCTCCACGTAGTGGGATGTGACAATATCATATTTCTTAACCCTGGAATGCTACTAGGGATACAGGTGTAACCCAGCCTCTTTTAAAAGTCCCCCCCAATCGGAAGTAGATGGAGCTGCGGTCGTGGGCTCTTGAGTACTTTCATCACATTATGCGTTAGTTCATGTGTAAGATTGGTGACATCAGTGCATTTCTCATCTTAGAGATATTCGATATTTGGGTACAGATGTGCCCCAGTGTAGCAGAATAAAATATTTGTTTTCGCATGTAAGTATATTAGCTCATATATTAGTTTTACTTATTTATTTATTATTATGTTAGGTTTTAATTTATTTGTTGTTTTTCTTTAGATCACACAAGTAATGGCTTCTCAAAGAAAGTTTTTTGACCTCACAAATCCTGATGATATATTTGAACTGAATCGTATCGTCTTCGACTCTGAATCCGAGGATGAGGGTTCTCAGAACGACAGCCATGAGGACGATGTCATTATACCAGATTTTAAAGATGACCACCCCGATGAGGACGAAAAGTCTGAAAATGAAGACGAGGACCCCGATGAGGACGAACAGTCTGAAAATGAAGACGACTCTCAATCTGAAGATACCTTACCACTCGCCTCTGATTCTGAAGACGATGAGCCGTTGGCACAAATACAGCTGGCGGACCGAGATAAAGTTAAAGTTTTAAAGGTTCCCACCAAACTAAGGGGTAAAAATCGTTTCAAATGGTCAGGCGTAAAAGGAGTTTCAATTCGCCGTACACCAAAAAAAATCTCGTTTTGCGGAAATAAAAATGAGTCAAGACAAATAAAATCAGGAATAGAAGCGTGGCATTTATGTATCACCAGAGAAAATCTGGATAAAATTACAGAATATACCAACAAAGAAATAACAATTCAAAGACTGAATTATGCCAAAAATATGAACAATAGTGATACCGAAGATACATCACGACCTTCCTACACCAAGGACACCAACAATGTTGAAATTCAGGCTCTCTTTGGCTTATTTTATTATGCCGGCGTAATGAAGATGAGTGGAGTATTTACCAAAGAACTATTTGATAAAGACAGTGGTATACCAATATTTCGAGCAACAATGCCCGAAGCACGGTTTAGATTTTTATTAAACTGCCTCCGGTTTAACGATAAAGACACTAGAGCTCAAAGAAGAGAAACCGACAAACTTGCACCATTTCGTGAGGTGTTTGAGAGATCTATAAACAAAATGGAAAATCCATATGTACCTTCAGAATACACCACGATCGATGAACAATTGGTTGGATTTCGAGAGCGATGCCCTTTTAAAATGTACATTCCTTCAAAACCCGATAAATATGGGATTAAAATTGTGATGTGACGTGATGCTAAAACGGCTTTTGTACTCAACGCTGAAATTTATATAGGCAAAAACTCCACACCAAATGATATTCCTGCCGCCCAGTATTATTGCGATAAATTTACCACTTCTTTTCAAGGAACAAATAGGAATTTGACGATGGACAACTGGTTCACATCTGTACAGACGGCAAAGAACCTTTTAGAAAAAAAATTACGGTTATAGGTACCTTGAGGAAAAATAAAAACGAAATTCCTCCATCATTTTTGGATCTCAAGGCTAGGCCGATAAATTCTGCCATATTTTGTTATAGTGAGAATCTTACACTATTATCATATTGTCCGCCAAAAACTAAAAAAAACTGTTATTATGCTCTCGACTATACACGAAAAAGGTGATGAGCCATATACCATCAAATTACCACAAATTATAAAATTTTATAATTCCACTAAGGGAGGTGTGGACACTTTGGACCAACTGTGTCACACTTATTCTACTGGTAGAAAGACACGTCGTTGGCCATTATGCCTGTTTTATAATTTGTTAGATATCGTGGGCTATAATTCGTTGGTTCTGATGCACCGGATAAAGAAATCATCACCAACAGAAGAGCTTACTTGAAAAAACTTACACTTGATTTAGTGAAACCTCATATGGAGAGTCGTTTGGAAATTCCAACTTTGAGGCGTGAACTCCGCCAAACTATCTGCAATGTACTAAAAATAACCCCTGCAGAAGAAGTACCAATAAGGCCAAAGGCCACATACTACCACGGGTAGATGCACATTTTGTCTCAGAAGCAAAGATCGAAAATCCAGGGTCAACTGCGCAGTATGCAAAAAATTCATTTGTTTGGAACATCAATAGAAAATTCCAACTTGTGCCGAAATTAATAAAATATTTCTGTGAAAAAAAAACATATTTTCGAATTATATTTTTAGTAGTTGTTCTTTTAGTTATTTTCAAATAAAAAATTTTTTTTGACAAAAATTAGCCAACTTTTATTTATGGCTACGCCTGCACCCCAGTGTAGCTGATTAACTTCTGAAAATAAGTGTAGCTTTCCAGGGTTAAGATTAAGGAGTATCTTATACATAACTCCTCCAGGCCGAGATGGAGCAATAGCCTTTTTAGGATATGCGAAATGGCATTTCTTTTAATTGGGTGGCCTTCTCTTCTTTATTCTTTCATGAGGTCATTGTCAAATATAATTGTTTCATTCTGGGGAATAATATATAAATTGAAATTAATATGATTACAAAGTAAATAATTAAATTCCAATAATTAAAATGTTTACTAACATTATTTATTTCTAATAATTGATATTTATTTTTGTTTATCTCATCATTTAGTTTGTTAATATCATCCAAATTTATGTGAGAAATTAAGCTTTCCAAAGTTGTTATCAATTTCAGGCAAGTAGCTATTTAATCGATTGATTTTTACTTCAGATTTATGTAACTAAATTTTATAATCTTTAATATAAATTATACATTTTGGTTCTAACTACCGTGAATTTGTGTCGTTTTTAAATTATTATTACAATTGATTTTTGCAATATTTTTATATGGTGAAATTATTATGTGGCGATTATTCTCAATTTCTTTAATTTTCATATCATTTAAAGTTATTATATGTCTACTGCAATTCAAAGTATGTGCTTTTAATATTATTTGAATTTCACATATTTCATTATTAACATGCTGTGTTTCTGAACTTTTACAAAAATAATTCTTATCACTAAGTAACATACATGGTTTGTCGAAGAGACAGTACGATTGATCAGAAAGTACAAGGAATTTGAATTTTGGGATTATAACATTGAATTGGTTATTTTCGGTTAAAGTAGGTAAGCCCATAAATGGAAAATGTTATAAATTTCGTTATATACTTCTAATATAAAAGTTATGGCGTTATTTACTTAATAAGCCTTAATTTCAGTAATCTGTTCGTAATATAAAATGTTTTGTGGATCAATGGTAATTTATCTGGTCCTTGTAAAATATTAGTTATTTGTTGAAGGTCGTGTTAAAAGTCCTCAGGGTTAATTATGCTGGGGTGTAGATATCCAATTTTAGCAAATGTAACTAAGGTTTCTAATTCATTGAGTAATCGAATTATTTCATTCATAGCGAGTATCAGCTGATTATGTGTGCTATGAAGTAATTCAATAGCTCTACTTTGTGTAGAATATATATCTTGTTTTTTCATATAGGTTTCAATTTGCATAATTCTGCTTGTTAATATCAGTTCGTTATCTTCTAAGGTATTCATGGTTTTGCTAAATGTTTGTATAGCTTTTTGCATAAAAGATATTTGATTTTCGTTTATATGGGATATTTTGTGTTGATTCTCTTCTGGTTTTTCAAATTTTTCTTCAAAGTATTCTCCATCTTCTGCATCCAAGTTTCCAGTAAGATATTTATGAGTCCTCTTTTTGTTTTTTGTTTAATAAATGATTAATTAAGTTTGGATTCTAATGTAGTTAAAATATTTTCATCTATAGCTAAGTAAGTTTTATACTCTTTTTTTGTACGTGTGACCATATTATGTATTATTATAAGAGTTATGTAGTTTATTAATTAATTTTCTTATACTATTGTAATAACTTATCTAAGTTTATCCTCTTAATTAAAGTCCATTTGTTGCGTTGGATTTTTGTTATACCTAAATGTTGGGGGTAAATTCCTGGTATGTCATTTAGATTTTCTAGCTCTAGTCCTCTGATGATTCTAAGTCGGAATCTGAAACATTAAAAGAATGTTTTAGATTGTCCATATGTACTTTGCATGTTTAATTATTTTTCTCATTAAGTAAAACGCATGTTTTATCTGGGTTAATCTGCTGAATTGTGTACGGTCCAAGAAAGGGGTTAGTAGCTTTTGATCTACCTCGTACACTTTTTACGTATACTTTGTTTCCAACTTTATACTGTTGTATGGTTTCTTTGTAACGTTTTAAATTTTGTTGGTGTACAAGTTCTTTTTTCTGTCATTAAGTTTTTCTTTACAATTTTATATTGGGCTTGGGCTGTTTTTCTTATTTCATCTATTTAGTACTCATATTGTTTATATTGCACAATCATAGAGAATGGGTTATTGACATTTGTTTGTCCTAATAAAAGCTCATGTGGAGTAAATTTCGTGGCTGAGTGAATTATATGATTATATGCTATAATATATTGTTTTATTCTTGTTGTATTCTTGAGATCAGGGGTAATTAGTTTTGTTACTCTATAATGTTCTATAATTGTTGAATGTAGATGTTCAATTAAACCATTTGATTTATGATTTTGTGGAGTTCTTATATGATGATTAATTTCATATAATCTGGTAAAATCCTTAACTAATCCATTGTCGAATTCGGGTCCTCCATCTGTCGTAATGTTTTTTGGTACACCGTAATGCATTACAAACGTATGCACAAATTTCAATGGCATTTTTCGTTTTTATCTCATATATCATTCCATATAGGTGTCGCAGGGGTTAGTGTTAAATTTATATTTGCGATAGCTGGTGTTCTATCATGTTCCGTTAAGTTGCATGTTTCACAACTTTTAATAAAATCTGATATATTTCTGCCCATAAGTGGCCAATAATATGTTCTTTTAATATGTAGTGCAGTTGGTAATACTTCTCTATGATTATATTTTTCGTGTTTCTTTAACGATTTTAGTTCTTTCTTCTTTATTCATAACATAAGTTTTATGTCCAAGGTATCTAAATAAACGGGATTTATTAGTATGGATTAGATTTATATAGGCATGGCTGTATATAGTTCATCTGCACAGGTTAAATAGTAATTTTCTTTAGGTGCTAAATATTCTTTCATCCATTCTTGTAATTTGTTTTTGTCTTTGGGTATATTTATTAAATAAATTCTTTTCTTGTCATATAAATACACTTTTGTTGATGGTTCGGTTATATTTGGTATTTCTGTAAACCATAGTTGTTTAGGTTTTGTTTCTATAGCATCTTTGGTTATTGGAATCGATTCTTGACTATCTAACTGTGAATGTACTGTCTGATTACTGCTAGGGGGAAGTGGTAGATCTAAAAGCTGTATATCTTCGATTTCTGGTTGATTTTCATTGGGTTCTAATAATCTATCAATTTCGCTTGGCGTAGGTGATAGAAAATCTCTTGAGGTTCCTGCTTGGGCAATTACTGAGTGATCTGAGTGATAAATTTGTATGCGAGATAAGGCGTCAGCTGCAACGTTACTTTTTCCTTTTCTGTGCACAATTTTGTAATTAAATTACTCTAATTTGAGTTTCCATCGGGTTAGTCTAGATTACATTCTTTTAAATTGGCTAACCATAATAATGGCTTATGGTCAGTGACTATAGTTATTTTTCTGCCAAAAATGAATGGTTTGTGGTACTTTAATGAGAATATTATTGATAATTCTTTTTCAGTTGTGCTATACTTTTTTCTCAGTTCATTGAGTGTTCTAGAGGCATAACATATAGGTAAATCTCCCAATTTTCCTTGCGAGTGGATTGATCCTAGGGCCACATCCGATGTGTCAGTAGTTATTATAAAAGGCTTCTCGAAATTTGGATATTGTAGTATGGGTGGATTTATTAAAACTTTACATTTTTCAAATGCATTGATAAAATCTTCGTCGTGTACAATCTTGGTATTTTTCTTTAAACTTTTAGTTAGTGGTTTAGTAAGATGAGCAAAGTTTTGTATAAATTTTCTATAATATCCAACTAATACTAGAAATTGTTTAATTTCTCTAGTAGTGTAGGTATCGGGAACTTTTGTATCGCTGAGATCTTATTAGGGTTCGGTTTTGCTCCATTTGGTGTAATTACGTGTCCAAGGTATTCGGCATATTTTTTTAAAAATTCTGACAAATCCAGCTGTATTTTAAGGTTAGAACTTCTTAGCCTATCGAATACTTTTTTGTAGTCTTTCTAAGTGCTCATCTAATGATGTAGAAAATATTATGATATCGTCAAAATATACAAGACAGATATTGTTTTGTAGCCCTCGTAATACATGATCCATAATTGACTGAAAAGTGGCTGGGGCATTACGGAGGCCAAAGGATATTCTTTTAAACTCTTAATGTCCATTATCGACGGTAAAGGCGGTTTTTTCAGCATCCTGTTCGTCCATTTCAATTCGGTAAAATCCGCTAGCGAGATCTAGAGTAGTGAAGTATATGCAGTTACCAAGTTTGTTTAATAAATATTCGATATTTTGTTTTGGGTATTTGTTTTCTATAGTCTTTTCATTTAGTCTTCTGTAGTCGATGACGATTCTAAATTTTTGTTTGCCACTGGCATCTGCCTTCTTCGGCACTATTCATATTGGTGAATTACAGGGTGATATTGATTCTTGAATTGTATTAGTTTTCAACATTTTGTCCATTTGAGTTTGAATCTCATTTTTATATATGTGTGGCTAGCGGTAATTTTTTGTATAAACAGGATGTTTATCTGTAGTTAGAATTTTATGCTTTATTTGGCTCGTAAATGTTAGAGGTAAGTTTTCTTGGTAAAATATATCCTTATATTTATAGCATAGTGTTTGAATTTTCGTATTTTCTTCGATGTTCAGGTGAGATGTTCTTAAGTTATTTTGCAGATTATTAATTAATATTTCATCAATGCATCAATGATCCATTGATATATTTTGTTGTGTTATTTAGGTGTTATATAGAAATTCTCCTGGAAGTTCTTGTACTTTTAATGGGTTTTCTATTTGTAGCATTTGGGGTAATTCGCTATTGTTAATTACGGTGGTTATAATATGATTGTTTTCTACTTTTATTGGAGCAGTAGGTATTTCTAGTCCTTTCTTTAAATTTTGGTGGGTGATAAATCCTTCTTTAATATTCGTTTTTTCTACAGACAACCTAATTATCATTTCCGTTCTCGGTGGTATAATAATTAGTTTTGTATTCGGGGTTGCCAGATGTAAACATATAATGTTTTTCCCATTATTAATTTATTTTTGTTAATATTTATTTGTGCTCTTAGTTCTTTTAAGAGATCTATACCTATTAATCCTCCAAATTTTGGATTGAAGTCAAATAGATAAAATGCGTGTTCTTTATGTGTGTTAAATGTTCTTGGAAGTTTAATTTTTACACTTTCTTGGTGGGTGGTTATACCATGTGCTGTTTGTATAGAAAATAGGTCCGATTTTATTTTATTCTTAAAATGTTTTTCGGCTAATTCGGGTTTTATTAAACTTTTGGTAGATTCGGTATCGAGTAAAAAGTTTGTCTTTAGGTCTTCTATGTATATGTAGGGTAGTTGTCTTTCGACAATCGAATAAATTTGCATTATTTCGGTATTTTTGTCGACGGGTCCTTGGGAAAATCCTGATTTTCGGGTTCAATAAGACTTGCATGTTGCTGTTCCTGTATTGCGAATATTTCTTGTTCCACGTATTGATCGAAATTATCCATATCCGACCGACTGGATCACTCCATACTGCTAAACAAAATGTTTGTTTTTGGTTTTTCGCCGTCTCTGTTATTATTTTGTCATGCTTATCTTTCAGATAGAAGGCAATATGTTGCGTATACTGCTACATCCGGAGTCCCACAGAGGTCAATTCTCTATCCTCTGTTGTTCAACATATTCATTAACGATATTGTGAATGTTATTGATGTGTCCTGTCTACTTTACGCTGATGATGTCAAAATTTTTAAAGTAATTTCTTGTTTGGAGGACTGCGTTTTTCTGCAAAACAGCCTTTTAAACTTATTTAATTGGCGTGTTGAAAACAACTTAAATCTGAATGTGTCTAAGTGTAACGTTATGACCTACACAACTAAATCCGAGGCTGTTATGTTTAATTGCAGTATTGACAACGCAGTCCTTCAACGACCTTCTACTCTTGCTGACCTTGGCGTAATATTCGATGGCGAACTTTCACTTATACCTCACATAAATAATTTAGTGACTCAATCTCCTCAGACTCTTGGGTTCCTAATTAGAACTAGCAGAGACTTCTCGAATATCAGTACACTTAAAACTTTATACTTTGCTTTTGTTAGGTTTAAACTTGAATATGCGTCTCTTGTTTGGAACCCTCACGACAGAAATCACGTAGATTCTTTGGAGAAAGTGCAAAGACGATTCTTAAAACTATTATGGCTTAAGTCTGAGGGAACATACCCATCTATCGGTGTTCCCCAACAAGAGTTGTTGACTAAGTTTTCCATGACATCTCTTAAAAATAGATGCGAATATTTTTCTCAAGTATTTCTATATAAAATCTTACACAATCAAATTGACTGCCAAGAATTATTAGGGAAATTAAATTTTCATGTGCCTAGTGTGAATTTTCGGAGAACACAAACTTTTTACCTCTCATTTTCGCACTCGAATATTCTTAGATTCTCTCCTCTATTTACTATGTGCAACAATTACAACAACTGTGGGCAGTTTGATATTTTTCATTGCACCCTTAATTTTATTAAAAAATATTATAATAACTAAGTCTTTGTTTCTCTTTTTTCTTTTTCCGTCTTAAACTGTCTGAAATTATTTTGTTATTTTTATACAATGTTTTATTGTTATTTTTATACAATGTTTTTTTTCTTTTTAAATATCTTTTCTATATACTTATACTGTATTGTATTTTTTGTTTTGTGTATTTTCCTGCTCTAGAAATGGGTTCACCTGTTGAGCAGTGTATGCAAATAAATAAATAAATAAATAAATAAATAAATAAATAAATATGTGATTCATATGCAACATAATAATCGTGTAAACATGACGCAGTTGGCTCATATTGATCTTCGGGCGGGTATTGATCATTTTGATAATAATTATTGTCCTGATTTATGTCGGTATAGTGAAGTTCTTCCCAGGTGAAATTTGGTTTCTGAGAATTATTTGGTCTCTGGACACTAATTAGTGTTTCCTGATGATGTGTCCATAGGGGTAGGATAATTTTGTGTTCGTCTTTGCATACTTGAGTTTTGAAAATTATTTTGTGGTCTAAATGGTTGTTGCATTCTTGACATAGATTGATTAGGTGTATATCATTGCCAATAATTTGGTCTGCTGAGCTATTGATAATGTCGATTTTGTTGCGTAAAATTTGGTCTGTTTGGTGTAAAGGGTGGTCCTGTGTTATACATAGGCATAGGCTGTCTTCTTGGAAGTTGATGGCTTGCTTGTGTATTTCTGTGGAATGCCGGTTGATTGTTGTAATTATTTGTCAATTTTCTGATATAATTTAGATTATTTTCCTTGGAAATAATGTTTATAGCTTCTTCCAATGTACTTGGGTTTCTGCGTCTTACTATAAGACTGTATGGTCTTTTACTCCTTTTTACTAAAGTTTTTACAGCTAAGTTATTGTATATTCTGATTTTTTTCAGCTCATAAAATTACACTTATATCAATAGAATTTACGTTTGATAATAACAGGCTAAGTGTATCTTGGCATTTTCCTCCAAATCGTAGGGCTGTTTCATTATTTTCCTGTTTTAGTGCTACCAGGTCTCTCATTAGAGCATCTTCGTCACGTTGGTCGCCAAAGGTAAATATTATAGCTTCTTTTAGCTCGGGCCATGTTCTTAAATTTTGTAGAGATATTAGTTGTGCTGTTCTTCCTGTAAGCTTATTTCTTATATGCGCCATTAGAAAAGAGTTAAATACATTGTCGGCGAGTCTTCCTAACGAGTCGAATATATTTTCACAGGCAATTATGTAATTTGAGATGAGTACTGGATCTCCATTAAATGGTAGAATGGTGTCCAAATAGTCTCTGATAGAAGGTTGAGCCATTTTTATTTGTGGTGGACTTGTTAATTCGATTCTTCTCTCTGTTATATTTCCAAATTGACCTACTAAGTCGTCAATACCTTGTGGTTGGGACATCCAGTATAATATGTATATTTAAATATTAAAATTTATTACAGTAGTTATTAGTACATCATTTTGTTTTAGAATCGTAGATGGTTTTTATAATGTGACGTAATTTGTATGTTTAATCGCAACGAAGGATTGGTCTTGAACTTAATCAAGTAATTCTCTATCATAACAATATACAAAAATTGTCAGCGGGACTGTAGAATTTTAAAAAAATTTTAGTTTAGTTTTTTGTGTTAAGTGTGACTCAGTTTATATGTTTAATTGCAACGAGGGATTGGTCTTGAACTTAATCAAGTAATGCTCTATTGCAATAATATACAAAAATTGTCAGCGGGACTGTAGATTTTAAGTTTTTATTTTAAATATTATTACTAGAAAGCGTGTTAGTGTTTATGTCACAAAGTTGCTTTCGACCTACTCAGTCCAGCCAAATACAACTTTGAAAAACATAAGAATAGAAATGCAAAGCTTAAAAACTAATATATAAAAAGAATAAGGTGGGCAAAATTTTACTTGAGGATTTAAATCAATCGTACTTACATTAAAATAAAAATTAAAGATGTCTCCATTTCCATAAAAAAAATTTAAATTTTTTTTTTGATTCTTCCTTAATTAGGAACTACTTTTCTCCTATCCAACATTTGGAATTGACTTGGAGATACTTTTTCGTTCTCAGGGCGGATACGTCGAAGTTAGTGGTTAAAACCAGCGTTTTCTTTCAATTTTTGGACTCTTCTAGCATCCCACTTCTGACACCAGTTACGCGTTTCGCGGTAACAACTCTGTTTCTAAAAACTATTTCCAAACTTTACAATAAAAGAATTAAAGTATAATAGTAAAACAGAGGACCTTATTAGATGAACGACAAGTAATAAGTGAATACGATATGCATAATAAAGGTATAAATTCATATGGTGATCTCCACGTAGTGGGATGTGACAATATCATATTTCTTATACATAACTCGCGAACTACAAAACGCGCTTAGAGTGGTCGAAGAATACACGCGGGCGATTGTTATGGAGTTCGGGTTGGACAAATGTGCAGTCGACCACCTCAAGCAAGGATGATGCGGGGAATTCTCTGAAGATGCGCAGCCCGCAGATGGAAGCATCCTAAGATATCTGGGTGCCGGAGAGACCTATACATATCTGGGTGTGCAACAAAGACACATCCAGGATGTAACACAAATAAAAGATTCTCTCCGCGGCAAGTACAGACACCGTCTCCTAAAGATTTGGTCTTCCGAACTTTCGGGGAAGAACAAGGTGTCTGCAACTAACATGCTTGCCGTTTCGGTTCTGCTCTACTCCTTCGGAGTAGTAAAGTGGACTGTGGATTAGCTGCGCCAATTAGACTGAGATACCCGTAAGATGATGAATATTCACGGAAGTATTCATCCTAGATCGTCCGTTCTTCGTGTGTACCTCCCACGTCAACGGAGGGGGGGTGAGGACTCTTGAGACTGGAGTGTACGCATGGCAGAGTAGTACTGAGTATGTCATGTAACATCCTCAGGAGCTCAGATCCCCTCTTACGGTTTGTGAAACATCACGAAACTGTAGGAGTGAGAGCAGGATTGTTCAAGGCAGCAAAAAGAGCCACAGATGAACTCGGTCTCGCATTTGAAATTAGGCGAGGAGGCCAGCGAGGTGCTGATGTAGAGTCAGTCACCGAACTTCAACCAAATCGTCTGAAAGCCCAAATCAGAGCTGCTGAACAGGAAAACTGTTTCGGCAGCATGTCGATAAACCCCAGCATGGTGTCTTCTATAAGAACATAGAAACGTTGGGTTTATCGAGCAGGCTAACATTCGCCTTTTTAAGGTCAGCCGGGCTTAAGTCAGAGACCGAGGGATTCATTATGGCCTGCCAGGATGGTGTTATCAACACCTTGGTCTGCCGTAGCTGCATGTGGCGTGTAGAGGTTCCTGACATGAACTGCAGGATCTGCCGTCAGGCGCTGGAATCGCTCATGCACTTACTCTCCGCATGCCCCATATATTGAAAGTACTTACGAAAGTGAGGTTAAAGTTAAAGTTACATTCATTGAAAAACTATAAAATCCTGACGAATTATAGAAAATATGCTTTACGTGTGATACATGGTTTCCAAAATATTTTTTCTCGCTGAGCACGAATCCGGTGTCAGAATTGCTCAATCACCCTTTAGTCTTCGGTAAGACGCTGATGAATCTTCAGAAAAATGAAACTTTTGCACTGATGATTTAAGTGTTATATAGTATTTCAAGCAATTTTTCATCATGATCAAAATATTCTAACATTGTTTAATCTTTGGAAAAATGATAATGAACATTAAGAAGGTAAAAGATTTCACTTATCAATTTCACGTATAAGACTATATACAGGGTGGAGCAATAGTGCGTCGGACCTCGATATCTCGAGTTCTACGATAGCTAGAAATTTTTTAAAAAATTGCAAGTAAACCTAAATAAAAAAAGTCTATAACCGGAAATTATTTTCGAACATACAGAGAGAGCCAAGACGAAATTACAGGACCAAGTGCCTCTTTTTTAAATGGAATGCTATATATATCAGTACATTTTTTGAAGCCTCTTTCTAGGCTCTATTCATTCCTATATAATTATTGGCTATCACCCAACCACTTTGATGTAATGAATTTTTTTGTTGAAATAATGCCATCTGCAGATGGATATTAAAAAAATCACCACAGTCACAATTATGGGTTTTAAGAAAAACTTATGTGAATACCAGTTACGAGACATCTAATTAATATTTTTAAATCATTTTCATTTCCTAAACATGTACAGGGTGGTGAAAAATTAGTATTCAATTAAGAACTTTTTAAATTGAATTTTCTCAATTTTTTCAAATGGAACACCCTGTATATTTTTCAACAATGTGATGTAAATATGACAAACGAACATTTTTTGTAAGTACTTCCCTATGGCTAATTGCAATCATTTTCGTTTTATAAATAAATAAGTGTTTATTTTTCAATTAAGAACTTTTTAAATTGAATTTTCTCAAGTTGTTCAAACGAAACGCCCGGTATATTTTTCGACGATGGGATGTAGAAATGAAAAACGAACATTTTTTTGTAAGTACTTCCCTATGGCTAATTGCAACCATTTTCGTTTTATAAATAAATGTGTCAAATTCAAGAATAAACTTAAAAACAGATGTTCTCTCAAATAAATCATTAGAAAAATTTATAACAGGTGTTCGACGTGTTGCCCATTTTGATTGACACACGTCTTCATGCAATTTTGAAATGAGGTCATTTAGTGGAACCAATTTTTTTTAAAAATGTCTAGCTATCGTAGAACTCGAGATATCGAAGTTCACCGCACTATTGCCCCACCCTGTATATAACCTAATTGCCTTTATTTAAAACAGTGGCCCCGGTAATTGCCAATTCAATGCGGCAGAGCCTGGAAAATTCTGAAAGGTGAAAATAAATTTTTTTGTAATAAAGGTAAGGGCCAAATATACCACATTACAATATATATGAAGTTTTAGATGAAACATAAGACCATACTTAACATATATACAATTTCACATGAGACGTACAAGGCTTGATATAATACAATGACCAATGACATTCTGACCATTGTTTATGATACACACAATAACTATTTTGTAAAAGATACTTTTGAATTTTGCCGCTTTATCAATGAATTTCAATTACCAGATAATTATGTAATAACCAGGTTAGATGTTAAAACTCCATTCAATAATATCACTTTACAAACAGCTTTAAATAGCATAGAAAATCACTGGAATGCGATACAGGCACATTGTGACATTTCCAAAAATCAGTTTTTAAAATTAGTGGAATTTTTGTTTGATACAACAGTGTTCAGTTACAATAACACAGTGTACAAACAAAAACTTGGTATGCCGATGGGTAGTCCTGTGACCCCCATAATAGCACAGTATGTTATGGATGATCTGTTGGATAATTGTCTTGGCAACATTGACTTTGCAATCCCCTTTTTGAAAAAATATGTGGATGACATAATACTAAGCGTTTCAAGAGGTAGTACTGAACTTTTGTTAAATATTTTTAACAATTATAATACATATTTAAAGTTCACGATTGAAGAAGATACAGTTAATAGTGTTCCTTTTTTGGACACCTGATAAGATAATAAAATAATTACGACTTGTTATAATAAATCAGGTGCCTCTGGTCGCTTTTTACATTTTGAATTCAACCACTCACAAAAGATGAAAATCAACCTAATAGTAGATATGAAAAATAGGGTGATAGTTACAAGTCATACATCGCTTAAAATACACAATTTAAAAAACTTTCCAACTTTTTTATAGACAGTGGTTACCCACCACCGTTAGTTAAAAAAATTATTGTTCGGCAGATCATCGATACATAATGTGTTTTATGATTCTCAAAGAGTCCAACAAAACCCGCCTCAAATCATTTACTGCTCACTTCCGTACATTAGTCCACTTGAACACACATTTAAAAAATATTTTCTAAATTTAATAATATCAAATTCACCTTTAAAAACAAACTAACAGTTAACAATTTTTTTCAAAATTAAAAGATAAAGACGATATTTTGGCGATGTCCAATGTGGTGTATTGCATACCATGTGATGATTGTAACAAAAAATATGTTGACCAAACTAGAAGGAAAGTTAAGGACCAGTTATACAAAAGTGACATCAGACTTAATAAACAGTCTTGCATTTTAGCCAATCACACATTATTACATAATCATAATGTTAATTATAATAACGTTCATATATTAGATTTTGAAATCAACTATCACAAACGTAGTTTTTTGGAAATGTGTCACATTTTCAAAGAACCAAATACTATTAATGTACAGAAAAGATATTGATAAGTTAAACATAATTTATACTTACTACATTTCAACCATATCCACATTGATGAAAACACCCTGTATAGTATGGAATAATAATTAATGTCACTAAATATAGGACATCTGTTGTCATTGTTCTTTTTTTCACACAAGTTACATGTATCTAATCCAAGTGTACCTAGATTGTACTACTTGCCTAAGATACATAAACCAGGAAAGTCGGTACGTCCTATTGTTTCAGCAATCGGATCGCCGACTTACCACCTATCAAAATCGTCAACAGAAGAGTTCGAAAATATACCTATTGGCACCATCTAGTTTCTCTGTGATTAATTCCAATGGTTTCATTAATAAGGTGAAAAATATTCAGTTGCAAGAAAGTGAAATTTTGATCTCCTTGACGTTTGTTCATTGTTTCCAAGTGTTCTGATACCATAGACCTTAATGATCTACTCGAATTAAACAACCTCAGTCAAGATGTAGTAAAAGAATATCTTAAACGCACTAAGCTTTGCATGAAACAAAATTGTTTTCGATTCAACGATAATTTCTTCGAACAACATGAAGGAACAGCAATGGGTAACTGTTTGTCACCATTCATTGCCAGTCTCTTTATGAACAGTTTCGAGATGGAAGCAAAAGAAAAATTCGAGTGTTTCCCCAGGATTTGGCTTAGGTATGTGGATGATGTTTTTGCAGTGTTCGATACAAAAGTCGCTGTTATTGATAACTTTGTATCTAAATTAAAGTCGTTTCGCGTCAGTTAAATTCACATATGAAACTGAAAACTCTAGGCAACTACCATTTTTAGATGTATTAATAATTAGAAATAGTGACAATAAGTTAGAATTTGATATATACAGAAAAGATACCAGTACTCTAAGACATATCCCTAAGGACTCTCACCATTGTGCTCAACACAAAATGGCGAGTTTTAATTTTCTAGTCCATCGTCTATTAAGCTTCCCCCTCAATAAGGTGAGGTATGAAAAAGAAAAGGCATTGATTAAGGATATATGTAGCTACGAGTAATTGATATTCTGTTGAATGGAATCGATACAAATTTCGGATTTTCTCTTTCATTTTTGAAAGGTCGAGGAATTTCGAAGCGACTCTTTAAACTTTCGTTTCCTAATTATTTTATCAATTAAAGTTTAAAGAGTCACTTCGAAATTCCTCGACCTTTCAAAAATGAAAGAGAAAATCCGAAATTTGTATCCATTCCATTCAATCTTCGATTTATCCATGGTATTGGTAAGATTTTTAAAGATATAGTGGTTCATTCATCGGGAAATAAACTACAACAACTTTTAGGCAATCTAAAAGACAAAATTGAAACTAACGAAAAGTCGGGGATTCACGAAATTAGCTGTAAGGACTGTAATCAAAAGTATGTTGGACAAACTAGACGATCTATTCAAACTAGATTCAAAGAGCATATGGCCCATCTCAAATATGGTAGAACAGATAAGTCTAGTGTAGCCCAACATGCGTTTGAGAACAACCATGAAATAGATACTAGCAATTTAAGGTTAATTAGGAATGTAACAAATACTAGACAGCTGGATGCATGGGTATGGGTATGTGCGCGCGTGCGCGCGTGGCTGCGTACGTGCGTGAATACGTGTGTGCGTGCGTGTGTGTGCGCGTGCTTGTGTGTGTGTGTGTGTGTGTGCGTGTGCGTGTGCGTGTGCGTGTGCGTGTGTGTGTGTGTGTGTGTGTGTGTGTGTGTGTGTGTGTGTGTGTGTGTGTGTGGGATAGTACTGGCCCCAGAAATGAACCTTGTGATACACCAAATTCTATTTTTTAATTTATTGCTACAGACACTTCCTCTTACACGTTGATTTCTATTAGATATATAATTTTTAAATAGATTTAAACATACTTGTTGAATAGTGTAAATAAAATCAATACATAAATAAATATAAAATTAATTTCTGCTTCTGAAATATCCCAATTCTTCGGAGGATCGAACCCGTGACAATGTGAGAGGTGTTTTACTGTTCAACCACGGAGTCATATTTAGAAATATATAATTTTACAATGTAGGTTTCTAAAAAAAAAGTATTCTTGGTAGCTGAAACTATTATCATTAAGCATAGTGTGCTATGGAAAATAAAATACACTGTCTTATTAAATGTGAAATGCAATTTAATATTTTCAGTTAGTATTAGTGCAATTTTCTCAATTTCTGAAGCATCAATAACTAAATTAATTTGACAAAAAATTAATTGGCAGGGCTGGTATTATTGCATGGTCACTCAGTCTTCTGATTTGAAAACCATGTATTTCTACTTTTGTTTTAAACATAACCCTGCTTCCAAGCACCTTTAGCAATGCCTAAGAATTTTTCAAAGGCTTACAACCACATTAAAATCTTTTTTTAAATGATTTGCACAGCTCTGTTATGGCGGTCGATTGAGGCAAGTAATTCGTAGTGAACGGGAATTTAATGAGGTGCATATGCTAAAAAATTGTATGAAAATGCCGTAAGTTTGTTTTACAATTATTGACAAAATTTATGGAAACAGGTTCTGGAGGACACAAAAAGCATGAACCTCAGCGACCGATTAGGAATGAAGTAGACGAAGTGGCAGTTCTGGGTCATTTTCAGATGGATAATACTCAATCGCTCAGGAAAGTAGCTGAGGCTTCCGGTGTATCACGAAGCAGTGTTCATCGAATTGTAAAGGCCCACAAATTTCATCCATATAAATTTAAATTGGTACACGAATTAAACGAAGATGATCCCGATCGTCGGCTTGAATTCTGTGAGATTTTTAGTGAACAATTAAACGGTAATGCCAATCTACTGTACAATACGTGTTTATCTGATGAATCGACATTTTAGTTAAATGGGGAGGTAAACAAGCACAATTGTAGGTATTGGAGTGAAACCAATCCACATTTGTTCATGGAAACTCATACCCAAAGGCTTCAGAAGTTAAATGTTTGGGCTGGCATCTTAGGGGATCATATTGTCGGGCCGTTTTTTTATTCCTGACAATTTAAATGGCGAAAGGTACCACGATCTGTTAGAAAATAACATCGACCCAATGATTACCCACACCCTCGAAGAAGATGATAATCTTTTAGAGGGCGAACTATTTTTTCAACAGGATGGGGCACCCCCATATTTTGCTATAGCAGTCCGTCAATTTTTGGATAATCGGTTTCCTGAGCGATGGATTGGAAGAAGAGGTCTTGCGGAGTGGCCCGCTAGGTCACCCGATTTAACTCCCTTGGATTTCTTTCTGTGGGGACATTTGAAATCGAAGGTATTTGCAACCAAACCCGCATCTCTGGAAGAGTTACGTGAAAGAATTGTTCGAGAATGCCGTTTATTGACTCCAGATGTGTTCAGATTATACTACTGTATGGAAGTCGGTGAGGGTCATTTTGAACAATACATACGATAATTTAAACTACTTCTTTTATTTTTATTTCCCGAACCAAAAATAATGAAACAATTATTTCTCAGGAACGAATCGATAAAAGTTTTAAAAAATACACAGTTATGTAGAGAATTGAAAGACCTTTCAAAAGATGTATCACTCGACCCCTTTTGCCATTTGAATTTTTTGAGGGGTGGCCGTGTAGGGCTGATGATAGGTATACAAGTATTACATTAAAATATGCCCCCTTGGAAACAAGGTCGGCGTGTTTCACCAATTTTCCAAAAAAAATTTTATCCCCAAAGTTATTCAAGGTGCCTGTTTTTGGTTGGGACACCCTGTATACATGGTAAAAGTTGGTTGGTTGGTTTAGATGCTTTTATACCTTGAAAAAGAATACTTCACTACAAATATTAATGTATTTCCAAATATTACACATGGGAATATTGTTAATTATTTAGTTTTTGAGTGTAGTGCCTACACAAAGGAAGAATTGTGTATGTTTGTGATTGGGTGAAGGAGATCCCTTGTAAGGGATTTTCCGCAAGAGAAGCTTGTTACAAAGGTAAGAATAAGTTCAATTATCACTTACTTTTACATTGTAATTTATTATAATAAATTGATTATATTTCCATTTTTAAATTGTATAAAGCTCACAAGATGTAAATATTTTGAGTTCTTCATTTTGTATTTGTAAGAGTATTTGTATTAATATAATTCCACAAAAACAGAGATATTATGAAAAATAATAAATTTAATGATTTTGTGGAAAAATGTAAATCAATCATCATAAAACCTGAACAAATACCATTTTGGTTCCTTCAGTCTGAGAACTGTGACGTCACGCGCACGTGACCCATCACGTTGATTTTTTTTATTTCTTCGCTTTTTAGTGTGTATAAATACAAAATGCATTAAACTAAAAGAGATAAAGGAAATGTAATACGATACCCACCGATAAAGGAATGCTGCACCCGCTATACCTCCTCCACATTGTGCCAAAATAAACAGAACAGTTCTCAATAATGAGATTCTTCGTATTACACCCATTGCTATTGAAACGGAGGGGTTCACATGAGCACCTGAAATTAAATTTCAAATATGTATTAAGCAACTGCGGATTGAGATATCAAAGAAAATCTTTCAGTATCAAGTTATAAATACCAACCGGTGTGATAGCAGTCAGTTTACCAAAAGTACCCAAATGTCCATAGACCTACGTAACACAAATGCTTATGAAACAGTTTTAAATAAAAAGAAAAAGAGAAACGGAGTTCACATTCGGTATTTGTACAGGGTATGTAACAGAAGTGATATGTGAGATTTCCAAAACGAGTAATGGATTAAAGCTTCCCTAATAAATAAAAAAAAAGACAGATGCGAAAAGCAAACTAAATGTCAACATCAAAGGAGTGAAAATATAGAAAAAATGGTAGGGTAAGATGTAAATTACATCTTGCCCTATCAGGCAGGCCGCTTAAGAGGTGGAAACAACCCTGTATGAAATAAATAATAAATGCAAGAAGGAAATGAAACTCCAACCTTAAATTTATACAAGAATCAGAAAATAAATTATGGAATAACATACTCGGAGCTGATGTACTTATAAGCCATCTAAGGAGTGGATACACACCCCGTAGGTTGTACAAATTTTTATAAACATGAAGAGGAAAGAGGAAAGCCAACTTTAATTAATACTGCAGACAGAAAACATGATAAGGAACAAAATACTCAAAGCTGATGTACTTGCAAGCTGTCTAAGGATGCGCACCGCTATATTTTGAAAATATTCATAAATAAGAAGGAAACGGAAAGCCAACTTTATATTATCATAGGAGGCAGAAAATATGATAAATAGGAATATACTCGGAGCTGGAGCTGCAGTTGTAAGCCGTTCAAATGGTAGGAACACTCATAAATATAATAAGGAAATGGAAAGCCAACTTTAAATTAAGCAGCTCTGAGTGTTGTTAATTCATGACATATTTTCTGTCACGTGTGCTAACAATAATAATATTAAATAATTAAACACAACAGAAATTAGACAACCCCGAGTCCAAAGCCAAGGCTGCACAGGCGATGGTTATACTGCCGAAAAAACACACAACCATTCCTACTAACATTGCCAGTGACGGTGGTGGGAATCAAACCCGCAGCTACAATGGAGAGATTATCTAGTCAACACTTTCCATCGCGCGTTCTAGCCAACTACTCCACCGAGCTAGTATAAAGTTGGTTTTTCGTTTCCTTATAATTATGAATATTTTTTTCAATATAGGGCTATGTATCTACCCCTTGGAGGGCTTGAAAGTACATCATCTCTGAGTATGTTGTTTCTTATCATATTTTCTGCTTCATGTGTTAATTTAAAGTTGGCTTTGTTTGTTCCTTATATTTATGAATATTTTTCTTATATAGAGATACATCAGTCCAACTATGTTGTTCCATAACTTATTTTCTGCTTCTTGTCTAAAATTTGAAATTTATTTTTCATTTTCTTCTATTTATTATTATTTATTTCATATAGGCGTGTGTTCTCACCCAATTGACAGCCTGCAAGTGATTACATCTCATCCTGCCATTTTTACTATATTTTCACTGCTGTGTTAATTTGGATGTTGGCTTTCAGTTTGCTTATTACATGTCTTTTTTTTTATTACACGGGAAACATATCTATTATCCATTACACGTTTTGGAAATTTCATATGCCACTTCCGTTACATATCCTGTGTAAATGCTCAGTGTGAACTCCGCTTTTCTTAATTTATTCTTTTTTCAGATTTTTTTCATAAGCATTTGTGTTATATACGTCAATGGACATTTGGGTCTTTTCGGTAAATTGGCTGCTAACTTCACACCGCTAAATACTAAACATTGGTCACGTTGTACACTGTATTAATATTAGAGATTGGGAGATAGCGATAAATTCCAGAGACGACTTTTACTTGCGTATGTATGTAGATAAAATATTATCTTGTAAATACCTAATGAAACATTCTCAAACAATATTAAATGATAAAATATTCTTACATATGTAGGTATTATTCAATAAATATGTTTTCTTTATAAAAATACGAACAAAACATTAAAGTTTTTATCAGGTAATTGGATAGCTGCTGCTATAAAAAACAATTACTTACTGACCGCCATCTTGAAGGAGAAAGGCTTGGTCTTGATATCGCCGAGAGTCGAATAACAGGCGCCCGCTTGCGAGATCGCTTGCCTATCACTTTTATTCCCGCTGTCCATAAATATTTCTAAATAAATAGTGTTTATAAAACGACTATATAGATAACACGTACATAGATATATAAACAGTGCGAAATTAAAGACATCGAAGGTTAACTTTCTTAAAATGTCTTGTTTTATTCCTTCAGAGGATAAAGTGAACTTGTAGATTAGTGGTTTCCCGGATTTGCAATTTAACAGCACACAATTGTACTTCACAAGCTGTAAAAAAGTGCTTTCATAGTTATATTCCTAGGATCATAGAACGCTTAAGTATTAAAAATGCTGCCATAGCAGCTTTGTTAGATCAGAAACCATTATAAACAGAGCCAATGTATATGCAATAGTTTAGTCTTGTACTATCTTTTGCCTTGCAACCCAATAAAGTGCTTTTTAAAGTGTCTCATTCACTTCAAAAACTTATTGGGCGCAGTCGGTAGGATTTTGTGATCAAAAACTCATGGCAACAAGTAGGTGAACTGAGTAGCTTACAAGAAGTCATCAATGAAGATTTGTCCATCGTAAATCAGAACAGATTTATCCTGTGAATCTCTTCACCATTAGAACAAGCAAAAGCAGATGCAAGAACTTCCATGAAGCCTAGTGAATAGAGGTACTAATTTTAAGAAAATTCCAAAGAAAACTCCCTAGGAATTTCCCGAAGCAAACGTAGGTTATGAAGCAAACAACTATGAACAGTCTCTGGACAATTTTCCTAATGTAAGTTAGTTTAATTTAGTAAAAATTGAAACTGCTTAAAATTCACAATTTCAAACCAGTTACTGTTCAGTGTCCAGCAACACAGAAAATCTAGTCATTAAGAGGAAAACATTTTCATTTTCATTTTAAACAATTTCAAACATTTCAAGCATTTTTAATTCTAAAATCAGTTTATGACTATAACACTACCTTATTAATTTTTTAAATTAATACTTCACATTTTATTAAATTGATAATAAACTAATTTTAAAAAACACATTCATTCATTCTAATGAGTTTGCAGCATTCTATTAAAATCACAAATTTTAATAAACACTTTTAAAACGAATAGTATTATAACTTTTTACTTTTAAAAATCACAGTTTATAGAGCATCGCCGGTTTTCTAAATAGTCAACGATTCCTCGTTATTCATCCAGAATTGCTGAAATAAAATAAAATTTCATAGATGCTAAACTATTCTATCTTATCACAAACTTATCATCACATAAATAAAAATACAAAACAATAATTTTTACAAACATTCTGTAAACTGAAGGAACTTTTAAGTAATTTCATAATTTAAACCTGAATTCATTAATAAATACAGACGAATCTTTATCATATAATTTAAATTCAAGTTCAGAAACAAATTAGGCCCTACTAAGATATCAAGCGGACAACATTCCATTGTTCGATCATAATTCAAAACTGTTACAACGATCTATTACAGCATCTGAAAACCTTCTCAAGGCATTTCAAGATAGAACGAATATAAATTATGCAATTATTAATATTTGTTTGTTAGACACAATATTTTCAAAATTACATGGAAGAGCGGCAAATTTAATTTGTCCAAGAAAAGAACAAGACAGTCGAGACCTAGTCAAAAATACACTAGCATTAACATTCTCTGATCAAAGAAATATCGATTGCTTAGTACAAGAATTAATACCACTAAAGTCTATTAAACAAGAAAATTTAATTGATTATGCTAATAGATTACAAAATCTTAAGAAGTGTTAATATATGCAATTCTAGCTAACTCTGTACAATATTAGTTTCAGTTGGTAACACTGACCCATAAAGGGTTGGTAATACAATAATTATTGTTTTGTACAAAAACTCGTGTGTTGAAAGTGACAACCGTTTATGGCGTTTGTATGTTTGATCGAGTTATAATAAAAGTTTATCGTTTTTCTGGAATTTTATTACAACCAACGAAAGTTAATAGGTTATGGGCCCAGTGTGCAGTGGCAATAAAAGCTGTGAAAAGAATAAAAAGTGGAAATAACTTTTAAGTAGTGAATACAGTGGAGTGGCCTGCATAAAAGTGAGAAGTCTGAGAACATTCAAAATGACTCTATCTCAAAATAACACCATTAAACCATTTGATGCTAACGGATATTCTAACTGGGAATTCCGAGTAAAATTACTGTTGGAACACCATGGAGTACTTGATATGTTAAATAATGATCCACCTACAAAGGACACTCATTTGGAAGTCTTCAGGAAAACCGACATAAAAGCAAGAAATCTTTTAATAAATTGTCTTGCTGATAATGTCCTAGAAATAATTAAAAGTAAATCAACTGCCAAATAAATCATAAACACTTTAGGAGGGACATACATGAAAACGGGAGTACCAAACCCGGTACATCTTCAACGAAAACTACGGAATCTAAAGTTTTCAGGCAAAGATTCTTTGAATGATTTTATAATTGATTTTGAGAAAACTGTTTTTAAATTGCGAAATTGTGGTGGTCCAATTCAAGATAACGAGGTACTATCACAATTACTAGCCATGATGCCAGATTCATATCAGGGTGTAATAACTGCTCTAGATGTGTTTTTTTCTGCCAAGGTAGTGCAGTTACTCTAGACTTTGTTAAAACTAAACTTTTAATGGAAGAGGCAAGACAAATGAAAAATCAAGATAGTGAACCAGGTATGTAGTTGAAGTTAGTGTTTAGTCACAGTTATTGAATTTAAGATTTTTCATCATATCTTTATTAGTGTATTCAGCATGTTATAAATGGCAAGCTAGGGTCCTTTGACTATTAGGTTATTGGACATGTACAATCAAATAATGCCCCCAATAATATCTTTACTGTTAAATTTCAACTATTTTAATTTTAGGTATTTTCCGACATCAATACTTCTTCGAAGATTTTAGTTCTTATTGATAAATAATATAATTCAATGTTTAGACTTGATTAGGGAATTGCCGTTATCAGTTTAAGTAGGCCTTTTTTTATTAAGAAACGAGTGCAACATAGCACTGCATCAACCTACAAAAAAACAAGTGCAACATAGCAGTGCATCGATACAAAAAACGAGTGCAACATAGCAGTGCATCAATATAAAAAATGAGTGCAACATAGCAGTGCATCGATATAAAAAACGAGTACAACATAGCAGTGCATCAATATAAAAAACGAGTGCAACCTAGCAGTTCATCAATAAATCAAGAAACGAGTGCAACATAGCAGTGCATCAATAAATCAAGAAACCCAGGAGAGCAACTGTAATAAAATAATTAACTACTATAAATATTCAAGTAAGTGTTTCCTTCACATATTATCCTTAATACCATTATATTCATTTTATTTACGTAATTAGCTTCAATTTGCATTACTAGAATGGAAAGTTCAATTTCGCAAAGAGCTCAGCTAAAGTCAAGCCTAACAAGGCTAACAAACTATTTTTATAAAATTTCAAGTAGCGAAGTAATCAATGATGACCAATTAACTAATTTAAATAAACATCTTACTCACAATCAAGATTTATTAAAAGAATATAAAGCTATTCATTCAAAAATAATTAACATATCGAGTGATCGAATTCATGAAGACGATTTAAAAACCTTTGAAGACACATTTTATGATATTACAACCAAAATTGAAGTGTTTATTGAAAAACATAAACATTGTAGCACTAATGATAAAAAAACTACACAGTCGCCCAATATCGACTCATCCGATCTGGGGGAAAGTTTTCTACGTTTACCTAGTATAACTTTACCATCCTTTAATGGTGAATTTGAAAATTGGTTAGAGTTTCGCGATGCCTTTGATTCTCTTATTGATAAAAATTCTAAGCTATCAAGCATACAAAAATTTTATTAGTTTTAATGAAGTACATGCAATTGACATATATTGACTTTATTTATCATTATTCTGGAACACACATCTTGCCAACCTATTTACTACAACTACAAACTAACTATATGCTTGAGTGGTTCTCAAACAATGACAGAGGCCTTCAAACAACCACATATGACATCTCCCCCCTGAGGAAAGTGACAATCTACTATGTTAATTTATAATCAGTAAATCTTTTAGGCAGTCTAATAACCCTATTGCTTCTTCTGTAACTGTCATGACCATTACATTCATTATATTGCTGTTGGGTTTCCTGACCTACTTTTTCACTGTCTGATATAGTTTCTATTAATTCTTCCTGTCCTATCCCATTCCATCTTGGCTCATATTTGCTTTGTGAGGGTCTAATGTGAAAGCTATTTCTTCTCACCACGCTCCCATTATCCTTTCCCACAATATATGATCTGGGTATATTTTCCATTTTCTGCACAATTTTTGCCGGTTGACATATACTTCTATTCCTCACCACTATATCATCTTCCTTCTCAAATTCCTTTCTATTCATGGTAGACCTATCATAGTAATATTTGTACATTTTTCTCTTGTGTTCTAATTTTTTTTTCTCACTACTATAGTCTGTCTGTTGTGGCACGAGAAACTTGTTTGGAAGTGGTAATTTGGATCTCAAACTTCTCTTATTTAGCAGCTGAGACGGTGACTTATCCGTTCCAGTGACAGGAGTGTTCTTATATTCTAACAAGGCCAACTGAAAGTCATGTCATCACATTTACGCAGCCGTTTGAACAGCACTCTCAGCTAACCCATTTGAGCAAGGGTAATGAGGGCTCGATGTGTTGAACTTAAAATTCCATTTCCTACTGAAATCTTGACATTCCTTAGAGCTAAAAGGCATATTGTCTGAAACGACCTCTAAAGGTATACCATGCCTTGCAAATACTGACCTCATTGCTTTGATAACTGACTGTGACGTCTTTGTTTTCAACGAAATGACTTCTAGCCACTTCGAGAAATAGTCTATAATAACGACGTATGAACATCCCCCAAAATCAAATATATCGCAAGCAACTTTCTCAAATGGTAACGTGGAAAGTTCTCTAAGTATCAAGAGTTCTTTGACATTACTTTTATAGTATTTCCCACATCTAACACATTTCCGAACAAGTCTTTCAATATCCTGATTTATTCGAGGCCAGCATAGAATGTGATGTGTTTAGCTCTTTGCTGGGTTTTGGTGATGCCATAATTATTTTCATGTAAAAGCCTGAGCATCTCTGGTCGTAGGGACCTTGGAACTACTACTCTGTCATTAAAAAATAACAAATCATCGAATACATGCAATTCGTTCCTAATACAATAGTACAATTTTATGTTTTCAGGTATTTTAGTAATGTTACTTGGCCATCCCTTCATACAATATTCTTTTGCCCTTTGTAGCCCCTCATATTTTTTTGTTTCTTTTCTAAACTTTTCTTTCTTGTCGGAGGTCATATTAATAGAATGTACAACTTCAGTAATGAATTTATCATCAGCAGGTTGAAATTTCAAATAATTTCGTGAGAGAAGATCTGCAATATGCATTTCCTTGCCTGGTTTATAGGTTACCGTTAAGTTATATTTTAAAAGTTTAACTTTAATCCTCTGTAACCTAGGTGATGGTGTTGTAGGACACGAGTACCGCATCCGATACGTAAGACATTAAAATTTTTTCAAAAAAGAATTCATTTTTTGCATAATATACACCAACAGCTCCGAAAACACTGGCAATCTTACAAAGAAACTACGAAAAAAATTAATTTTTCCAAATTTAAAATATTTTTCAGAAAATTTTCAGTTCGCCTGAAAATAGACTAATTTTCAGTGACCCATATATGGCAGATGTAAACAAACCGATTTTAACACAAAGTCAAATTTCATTGCACTTTCCAAATTTTAATTTTTCAAAATTCTATAACTCAGACCGTGATGGATATTTTTCAAAAATCTTTACACAAAATTTTAACTAATTTTTTACACTAAATTTACAGCACAGTCAGAACGACCGGTTCATTATCATGCCGCAGGCCCTCAGCACTTTCAATAGACCATGTATACTAAAACCGCATTCACCACCGCACCTCACCTCTTGGACTTAGGCGAGGATTTTACTTATTAAAAATAACTTAACACTTTAAACTAAAAGTCCATTAAAAGATTTAATTAAATAGATCATTTTAAGCCAGAGAAATTAATTGAAACATTAAAAAATAAATAAATTATTTAACTTTTACTGTAGTTCATATTAGATTTTCATACAAATTAACAAATAACACACTGTAACTTTCTTATTAATTAACCGATTTTAATAAACCAAAAACAAAAATATTCAGTAGAATCCAAGCTGTCCAGAGGCATAAATACATTCAGTATAACTATTAACCACAGTTTCTAAAAAAGCGCGGGAAAAGGATCTTGGTATGGGTTGAGCTAGGTCATACGGGGCCCACTTTGCTCGAGCGCTCGGACAGAAAACGGCGCTCAGACTTCCGCCAGACCCGTATTACTCTGGCAAAACCGATTTTTAATTTATACCAAGTAGTCTGGCTAGAACACATGCAAAGCTACGAACTAACTTCGACCAATCATCACACTGTATTCAGTCCAAACCTTTATACCACCGCAACTTTAACCAATCAGAATTTTTCAATTCTTTTGGCATTAATAGCACGTCCCACACAGCCAGCCAACGCAAATTCTACAAGATTTCTCAAGTGCGAGATTTCATTACACATTCGGACGACCGCGAAACGACGTAAACCTCGAAATACGTTCAAAAGTTTCAAAGTTGCCTGTGTTTTCGTTGCGAAAAAGTAAAAGAAATTCTACCGCGACGGGAAGAACAATCATTAATCATAATTTCGCTAATAATAAAGTTCCTACAAGACCTTCCGACGCTGGAGGGGTAAGAGACATTTTCACTGATAGGGAAACTAGCATTCAACGTTTCCAGAGACTTTCCATGGACTTTTGCTGATTATCTTCGCTCTGACAAAGCTCAAGAGCCAAAAACTGTATAAACTTATTTTTTCAGCTAGGTACATCAATACTTAGGCAGGCAGATTATTTTAGCAGAGTATTGTTCAGTTTATAAACATTCTAAAACTGTTAACATTAAAAATTATAAATTTTCAAGGCATTTGATTAATTTACAAATTTTCAGGACATTAAAATTTTTTTCAGTAAAATTTTTTCAGTAAATTCCAGTAGCAAGTAAATTCCATTTATTCATTCTCCGGTTTGAAAATTTGTCTGTTAGAAAATTTTAACTGAGCAGATTTTTTGACTTAACCATTTTTACTAATTCCAGTTTGCATACACACTTTGACAAATTTTGAAACTCGAGTTAAATTTGTTTTCAAGTGGTCATTTTAATTTGAACCTTTAACTTTGAACATTTTAAAGTAAATTCTTTCACAAATAAACTTTTGTGCCAAAAAAGACTGCCTTACATAAGAGTGAACTTTGATAAAAACTTTATTGACATTATTGACTTTTTAATACATTTGTGCATTGTGTAACCTCTCAAACGTGGTTTACCCGAGTGGCTCACCCCATATCTCTTACAGATAAACAAAAACTTACAAAAAGAATTCGATTATGCTATCCCTCCATCTTGGGAGGAAATAAACTTGGTGCGTTTTTATACCTTTTCCCATCCTTAGCCACTCGGACCCACAAATATAAACAAAAAACGTTAGTGCATCTTTCTACGAACATTTCTACGTCCTCCCCTCTTACCCCGAATTTCCACCGAGGGACCTACCTTCGTCGTGGGATTCGCACCAGGGGCCTAGCCATAAGGGGTTAGAGCCACATAGGTAACGCCATCGCAACACAAAGAGTCTCATTCTCGAGCGAAGCTCGGAATATCAACAAACAAAGAAAAAATCGACCCTGAGCAATAGCCGTTCCCCGAAAGTAAGCAACGTTGGTTTTTGGGAGAACTCAAAAATATTACAAAGAGGCTCTGAGGCGGCGTTTCTGGCGCCCAATTCAATTAATACAAATTATCATTCATAAAAATTCGAAGCTCGCCCTCAAAAAGAGTTTTTTCGTAATAAAAAAGTTCGCCCAGGCTGACAGAGCCTACTTCAATGGAACCTCCGCAACACCTTTCCGCATTAAAGCCTCTAGGGATTTGTGATCTGACTGTACCTGTATATGACTTCCATATATAAAGTTATGAAATTTTGTACAAGCCCAAAAGAATGGCAATATATTCTTTTTCTATTTGACTGAACCTAGTCTCGGATTCAGTTAATGCACGAGAAGCAAAAGCAACAGGCTTATTGTCCTGCAACATACAACACCCAAGGCCACACTGACTTGCATCTGTTTGATTAACAATCTGTTTTTTATAATCAAAATTAACTAAAATAGGGGGAGAACTAACTAAATTTTTTATTTTATTTAAAGCATTTGTTTGTCGTTCAGTCCATACCCATGCAGATTTATTTTTTAATAGGTCTCTGAGTGGGGCTGTTACTTCTGCCAAATTGGAAATGAAGGATCTTAAATAGTTAATCATGCAATTCCTTCTTATTATTTGGCTCTTCTAACTTTATTATTGCCTCAATTTTACTTTCATCAGGTCTCATTCCCTCTTTGCTAAAAATATTGCCCATATACTTAACCTGACTCACTCTGTACTGTATTTTCTTACTATTAAACTTAACTTTTAATTCCCTAGCCCTCTTAATTACCATATCTAAAGCTTTATCATGTTGCTCTAAGGAGTTCCCACGAACTAAGAGATCACCAAAGTACACTGTGCAGCCTGGTATGTTCCCGAAGTTCTCATTGTCAATTTCCGAAAATATTCAAGCGCACAATTTAGCCCAAATGGCAAACGATTAAATTTATAAGCATCAAAAATGGTATCAAACGTGCATAGTCTACTTAACTCCTCATCAAGTTCAACTTGGTAAAAACCCTCTTTAAAATCTAGCACTGTAAAATAAGACTGATTTTTTTAATTTTGCTCTTAATTCATCAAGTGTAGGTATAACACAATATTCCGATCAAAAGCATTATTTAGATCACGTGGGTCCAAGCAAAGACGTAATGTATTATCAGCCTTTTCAATAATAAGCAGATTGTTTAACCACTCTGTAGGACCATCCACTTTTGAAATAATACCCCTTTTTACAAGGTCATCAAGTTGATTTTTTTAACTTTTCTTTAATGGCTAAAGGTATTCTACGGGGTGGTCTTGCAACTGATACTGCGTCTCTTTTTAGTTTTAATTTACACTTTTTATCAAACTTTCCTAGTCCACTAAAAATGTCCTTATTATTTTGTACAAAACGTTCTTGTGTTTGCTCATTTACAGCATCTATTTTAGATATAACATTTAAATTAACACAAGAGGAGAGTCCTAAAATCGACATCGAATCTTCCTTGACAACTACAAATTTGATGCTGTGATTATTCTTTTTATACATAGACTCAAGAGTAACTACACCTAATGGTACTATTTTAAAACCTCCATATGTATCTAGTACAATTTTAGATTTTTGTATGGGACTAGTTATATTAGCTTTTTCCAAAACACTTTTTGGCAATATGTTCGCCTGTAACCCCATGTCTACCTTAAAAATAACATCTTTGTTGCCTATTACCATTATTTCATACCACATGTCACCATTTTTTTATTTCATTTATACTAATTGTAGACACCATGAAATCTTCTTCCGAGGACTGACTCTCATCATGACCTAGATGAACTTCTTTTACGTACTTACTTTGACCTTCACTTCGACAAACTTCATGAAAATGGCGATATTTTGAACATCTATGGCACTTCTTACCATAAGCTAGACATTGTCGAGGACCGTGATGTCTCCCACAGCTTCTGCAATCGACCCTTTTTCTTCTTTTTTCTTAGTGCGATACTTTTTATTGGCTGACGTACCCTGGCCTTGCTGTTTGATAATGTCTATTTTCACTTCCTGACCTACCTGGACATTTCTTATTTGTTCTTTTGCAATTTCATTCGCCCTACACACTTCAATGGCTTTGCTTAAATTAAGTTCATCCATATGTAACATTTTTTCTTGCATCTCTTTACTCCGTATGCCAAAGACTATTCTATCTCTTACCATTGATTCACCAAACTCATAACTTTTTGACAACTTTTTCAAGTCTGCAAGGAAGTGATCAAAGGGTTCACCCTCCTCCTGAATACGAATATAAAAAATGAATCTTTCATAAACAATATTCTTCTTAGGTGTAACATATTTTTCAATTTCACTTAACACAATATCAAACTTCTTCTTTTGACCGTCAGTCAGCTTTAATGTATTAAATATTTCAACGCCTTCCTCCCCTATCAGGTTTAAGAGAATAGCCACTTTAACTTTATTATCTTTTTCATCTTTGCCACTTACTACGAGGTAAATGTCCAGGTTCTACTTATATCTCTTAAAATTATCAGACATTGCCATCAAAAGACATTGGTGGTGGTAATCTAACTTCTGCCATTTCTTACGATTTTTGGGGGCCCTGCGCTTATTTATTTGGTTTGTTGCTAGAGTGTAGTCAGGCTACATTAAGAACTCGTAATCCTTTATAATATTGAGACATTATTTCCACTAGACTGCGCCATGTAATATTATGTTTAATGAAGCACATGCAATTGACACATATTGGCTTTATTTATCATTATTCTGGAACATAAATCTTGACAACCTAATTACTACAACTACAAACTAACTATATGCTTGAGTGGTTCTCAAACAATGCCAGAGGCCTTCAAACAACCACATATGACATTTTGTGTTGAGTAAAGAGAGATGAGACCTACAGTTTATTGTGGAGTCCGAACCAGATCTAGGGCATCGACAGTTCACTCCCAACTTAATCCGAAGCAAATTACAAAAGAAAATTTGTTGCTCCAGGATGGATTCGAACCATCGATATACGGTACCGAATAAATAGCTATAGGCGCTTTACCCACTCGGTTACCATGCCCAATTCCACTATTTCTGGCATTGGCCAATTAACTTCAAATATTAACTATAATTTAACTATAATACAAATTTATCACTTAAATCACGCATAAATGATTATCGGGAAAATATTTCTTGTCTCATTTTAGAAAGAATTACTAATTGTTTACCCGTGAATTCATTTAATTTATCAGAGTTAAACTTACCTCAAAATATTCGTCTAGCGGATCCTAAATGTAACATATCAGGTAAAGTAGATTTGTTATTAGCCGCGAGCTAATTTTGGGAATTACTTTGTGTTGGACAACACAATTTAGGCAAAAATAAGCCCATATTGCAGAATACCAGGTTAGGCTGGATATTAGGGGGAAATTATTATGCAAAATATCAATAACTATAATCACAATATGTATAACTCACTAACTTACTTTAGTACTGCATTTGATGAGACTGTTGACAAACAATTAGAAAAATTTTGGACACTAGAAGAGTGCAATAATAATTACAATAAGTTCTCTGAGGAACATTTTGGTGAAGAACATTTTACAAAAATCATCGAATGCACCGATTTAGAGCGATTCGTTGTAAATATACCGTTTAAACAAAAATTAAATGAACTTGGTGATCCTAAAGAATCTGCATTAAAACGATTCTATTCATTAGAGCGGAAATTAAATAAAAATACAACATCAAAGGCTGAATATAACAAATTCTTAACAGAATACGAGGATTTAGGTCATATGACAAAAATATCTGAAAATTCAGTATCTCATCATTATTATTTGCCACACCATGCGGTTATTAAAGAAACAAGTATGACGACAAAGATTCGCGTGGTATTCGACAGATCTGCAAAAACGTCTAGCGGTGTCTCTCTGAATGACACTCAGTATATCGGTCCTACTATACAGAATGATTTATTTTCAATATTATTATCTTTTCATAAGCACACTTGTGTAATTAATGGTGTCTTTCTGAATGATACTCAGTATATCGATGCTACTTTACTGGATGATTTATTTTCAATATTATTACCTTTTCGTAAGCACACTTGTGTAATTAGCGGTATCTCTCTGAATGACACTCAGTATATCGGTCCAACTTTACAAGATGATTTATTTTCAATATTATTACCTTCTCATAAGCACACTTGTGTAATTACTGCGGACATAGCAAAAAAAGTATCGTCAAGTACTAGTACAAGATCATTAACAACATTTACAATCAATATTGTGGCGACCAAATGTAGGCCAGGGAGCTGCTATAAATTAAATACTGATACTGACATTTTTTCACTTTTCAGAAATAACGTACAACGTCAGAATGATGACTTATTTTTAGCGTCACTTTAGTTGTCTAAGGGGTGAATATCTGGACCAAGACGGTTATTTCAAAAATGAGCTCATGAGCTTGTTTTTCTTGTTCAACAAATGTTTTTTCTGTCTTCAGAAATATTCTACAAAGTCAGAATTTTGTTTTATTTAATATAACACATTTTTCGTATAGGGGTGAATATCTCATCCCTGATGGTTATTTGGAATATGAGCACTGGAAGGTATTTTTCCTGCCCGAAAGCAGTATTTTTACGCTTTTCAGAAACAACGTACGTCAGAATGACGACTTATTTCTAGTATAACTTTAGTTGTATAGGGGTGAATATCTGGACCGTGACGGTTAATTCAGAAATGATCTCAATACGTTGTTTTTCTTGCCCAAAACGAATATCTTTTCTATCTTCAGAGATAGTCTAAAATGTCAGAATTTTGTGTATTTTAATATACAATTTTCACATAGGGGTGAATATCTCACCTCTGACGGTTAGTTAAAATATAAGCTCTTGGGGTTATTTTTTATTATTTATGTAAATATTTTTGCACTGTTCAGAATTACTCTACAACGTCATAATTGCGTGTTTCGAATATGTTAATTGTTTTATATACAGGGTGTTCCTAAATATCATGTACATACACAAGGGGGTAATTCTTTGGCTTATTTCATGATCGAAAGTTTATATAAACATAGGTCCACAAACGCTTCTTTACTGATCTACAGGATGTTGAAATTTGAAGATTTTTTTTTCTTTATAGCTCCTGCAGTTTTTGAGATATTTAGCTCAAATTTGGAATATAGGTTACGTTGTAGGGATTACATAATGATGTAATCCCAATGGGGCATGCCAAATAGTTGTGAGAATCTACAGGGAGATTTTTTTTCAGGGGTCATGCCCCTTTTTGTCCCCCTGAACTTTTTTCGATGCGCCGCTGGTAGATTCGAAAATACAATATGAATTTTCTGTTTTATTTAGAAACTTTTTAGTCTCCTGTAGTTTTTCCGTAGATGCGACCATTACCGAGAAAAAAAAATAAAAAACTATTTTCTGTAATTCGCTAGATAAAATTGAATATTTTTATAATGGTCTAATAGGCTACAGTTTTATTTGATAATCTGTTGTTGTTATTAATTTTGACAGGTCGCATTTGAAATCTTAACTTGTGTCTGCATATGTGTTTTAAATACTCGTTATAATCTCGTAAAAATGCAAAATTTTACGAATTCTGAAATGGCTGAGATGCATTTCATCTATGGTCTTGCGAATGGAAATGCAAGAAAAGCCAGACGTCTGTACATGGATCGCTATCCCAATAGAATGATACCTGATCATCGAATATTCTCGAATATTCATAGACGTCTTTCAGAAACTGGAACTGCATTGATGCAGGTAGACCACGTACTGTTAGAACACCACAGATCAAAGAAGCTATTCTAAATGAAATAGAAGTAAATTCAAACACTAGCACCAGAAAAATCAGTGAACATTTAAATATTAGTCATCAAGTTGTTTGGCGTATCCTGCGTGATTATCTGCTATACCTTACCACATTCAAAGGGTGCAGGCGCTCCTTCCTCGAGATTTCCTTTTAAGGATTAATTTTTGTCAGTGGTACCTTAATAGGCTAGCATTACTGCTGGCCTATTAAGGTACCCCAATTTTGATTGTAAAATCCTTTTTACCGACGAAGCCAATTTTTTAAGGAATTCAATTGTAAATTTTCACAACAGCCACATATGCCTGAAGAAAATCCAAATGGAATTGTACAAACGCATTTTCAAGAGCAGTTCTCATTAAATGTATGGGGTGGTATAATTGGGGATCATTTGATTGGTCCTTTCTTTTTGTCTGGTCGACTTACTGGTCAATCATACAGGCATTTTTTTGCAACACGAATTGCCTTTATTACTCGCCGACTTACCCCGTTTGCCGAGAAACGAGATGTGGTATATGCACGATGGCGACCCAGCACATTTTTCTATTTTGGCTCGGAATTATTTAAATGAAGTGTATGAGAACAAGTGGATAGGACGGGGTGGTCCTCAGTCCTGGCTCCTTAGGTCCTCTGACTTAAATAGCCTAGATTTCTTCCTATGGGGGCATTTCAAATCTCTAGTGTATACAACACCAGTGAATACCATTGATGACTTACGAAATCGAATATTAGATACATTTGAAACCGTAAGAAATACTCTGGGAGTGTTTGAAAGAGTACGTGCATCAATGAGAAGAAGAGCGGACGCATGTGTAAGGGTTGGAGGAGGTCACTTTCAGCAATTGTTGTAATGTAGTTTCCTTATTATGGTTATTATTTAGGTTTTTATTGTAAAAAATCATTGCTACAAAAACTACTAAAAATTTTAATTTCATCTAAGTAGCGAATTACAGAAAATAGTTTTTTATTATTTTTTTCTCGGAAAAACTACAAGAGACCAAAAAGTTTCTAAATAAAACAGAACATTCATATCGTATTTTAGAATCTACCAGCGGCGCATCGAAAAAAAGTTCAAGGGGGAGAAAAAGGGGTATGACCCCTGAAAAAATCTCTCTGTAGATTCTCACAACCATTTGGCATACCCAATGATGTAAGTCCTAGAGCGTAACCTATGTTCCAAATTTAAGCTAAATATCTCAAAAACTGCAAGAGCTTATAAAGAAAAAAATCTTCAAATTTCAACACCCTGTAGATCAGTAAAGAAGCGTTTGCGGACCTATGTTTATATAAACTTTCAGTCATGAAATAAGCCAAAGAATTACCCCCTTGCGTATGTACCTGATCTTTAGGAACACTCTGTTAAGGGGTGGAAATTCTGACCGTGTTGTTATTTGAATAAGTTATTTTTCTTTTTATAAATCATGCTTTTTTGTCTTTGGTATTACTTATATGTCAAAAGCATGTGTTCTGAATATATTATCGATTATTTTGCGTAATTTATCTAATGGATAATACTTTTTTCCCCAGCCTCCACAATGGTTTAATTTAGATTTAATACGATATTAAGATTATTGCTACAATTTTGATGTTCAAAATTTATCTAAAAGTGATATCTAAATAAAAGTAAAGAGCTTTTTACATTCGTATATTCTACTTATTTGGTCAACTGTATAAATTTAAATCTCAGATTTAAATATGAATCTAACCTCAACTACATGCTGTCCCTTCCACATATACAATTATTCAAAAAAATCTAAATAAAAAGGACTTCAAGCACAACATTTTCGCGGGCCCTGCTGATGGGGCGCATTTTCTAATGTTAGCGCAGCCCTAGGCACGGCCCTGCATCAAAGAATATATTAAAGTGATTGACTGAAGTGCAAAAATTTTTGTTCTTTTAAATCAAAGCACGTAATAATAATGATTAACTATTATTACACTAAAATAAAACGAAACTTCAATAGTTTAACAACTCTTCTAGTTTTTTTTCTGACAATTGTTGGCATAGCCGACTTAATTAAATAAATAATTCTTAGAAAATAACTGGATTTTCTACATTTTTGTGGATATCTTAAAAACCATTGTGATTAGATATAGCGAAGTAAATGTAAACTACCCATATTTTTTAGTCGTAGAATATAAGAGGAAGTGACAGAACTGTCAAAATATTTTAATTAGAAATACCATACTCTGTTTGCTATATATACGATGTTTCGCAAAAAATTCAGTAGCTTTTGAGATATCGATCGTGTAAGCTCCCGGTTGGACACCCTGTATATTAGTTACTATACGACACTTTCATACAGATTTATTCTCAACCAGTATAATTAGCAATAAAGTTATCTTTAACCTAATCTATTTTTAAACGCAACAAAAGTTAGTAAACTATTTTAATTTAATTTAAATATTTATTGGTACTTATCCTTAATAATATAGAATAGTAACAATATTATATTTTTTTTGTAATTGTATTATTAAAATCTTTAATTGATTTATTCATCTTAATTGTTTTTCTTTTTTCAAATAGCATGTATGTCATTTCTTGGTATATCTAAACTCTAATCACTTAAACTTTGCAGTGTTGAGTTGGACTTAAGTGAGTGAAACGTCTAACTACGACCGATGCTTATGAAATAAAATAAACATGAAAATGAACCACTATAGGAACTTTGCACTTGTATACATCTGCCTGCCGTCTGCACCAAGAATCAGAGCGTATTTTGTTCTCTATCCTGGCTAATGCTGCAAAGTTTAAGTGAACCGAGTATAGTATCCATTTCTTTAGATGTTTTTTAAAAGAATAGAAGGGTGAAATTTGTTTAATACTGGAAGGTAAAATTCAATAAATTTTTGACCGTAGGTAGGTAGGTGTGACATCTTTGGCCAACAGTTTTACAGCATTTTATATTTTTAGGTAATCCAGATGACTTTAACCGCGTATTGTGTTCATGCGCATGAGAAGAAAGGAGGCTTTTGTTTTTGAACATTTGATGACACAGCTTATCAATATGCAAAAGGTAGGAATGCTTTATATTTAGAGAAAAATAATTAAATTGATAATATTAATACTATTTTAAACAACAAAAAAATTAGTTTATGCAGAAAACGCACACGTGATGCGTCATTAAGATAAAGAACACGTACAAAAATTACTTCAAAAATCATCCGTTGATAACTTTAAGAGTATATTTTAATAAAAGCTTATTTTTTTGAATACATATAAACGGAAATTTTCGTTTTAATGACCATTATTCTATTGACTTCCCAAAATTCATAAAGAAAATATATCCAAAAGACCCGTCGTATCCTACGTAAACACACCCGTATATATGTAAATATTCTCCTAACAATTATTTTCAATTTATTAAAAAAGTAAAAAATATCAATTCCTAGTAGGTATGGCAAAAACGGCACCATTTCTTAGTTATAACATCGCATTTTAACACATCCATTAATAGAAGAGAATTTCAAAAAAAGAAATCAATAAAGCTAATTAATATGAATATGAATATGAATAATAAGATCTATAAATGTACTGTAAAATTGGGTTACTTTGAAATATTTTCACACTTTTTAGCATGTAGCATTTTTAATTTAATTTAATTTTCTTGCAATATTTACTGAAATGCAAAATTATTGACTATGTAAGAGACAATTAAAATATGTAGTTTTTTTTGTATTTTAAAAAAAAGGTGTTCAAAATTACCCGCGTTCGGGGTTACTTTGAGCACTTTTAAAATACCTAAAATAAAATTAAAAATAAAAAAATTGGTTGTAAACTAAAACAATTTATGTAACATTAATTAATTTAATTAATGCATATTTTTAATATTTACTTGTAAACTTGAATAAAAATTTAGTATACTTCAAATTTTAAATAAGCAGTCAAAATATCGCTAATATAAAAATGTGGTTACCAGATATACGTCCAAAACATTGCGTTAAAGATGTCATGACAAAACCAGCAGCTAAAGATGTTGAAAGCAGTAGAGAGGATATCGGTGTACCGACAGCTGCTCCTGACGTAGCACCGCAAACAACAAACACATAAATGAAAGATGCCAAACACTCCGATATTACAGACCTCCAAAATTCTAAGGTACGAATTTCAACTTTCATGGGTATCTTATGATTATTTATTACATTAATAATTGACTCATGTCTTATAGTTTCCAACTTTTCAAACATTGTAAGTAAATAATATTCAACATTATGGTCACTTTGTAAATGCACATTTTCTTCTACCATTTTAAAATATCGCGAAACAGATGTGCACAATATACTTCGAATAACAGAGCGTAAATAATTATTTGAACACGAGCCACCCCAACACACAGCAACGACCGACGCTTAGTGTCTATCTATCTCTTATAGATTGTGCCAGTGGATTGCCAGGAACATGTGGTGGCCCTCTCCTCTATACTGCCAAAACGGCCAACCAGCAACCAGATCAAAGCAAGCTGCCTGAGAAGACCAATATCACATCACATTTTAGTTTTAAGTTAATTTGACATAAAATGAAATAAATAAATAACATACATATTACTGTTTTGCAACAATATTACACAATATACTTGTGATATATAATATATAACATAAATGCACCTAAACTATAAAAGAGCTTGTGTTGCAAAAATATAATATAATAGCTTACTTAATAGAATTTAAATAACAAGCAAGGATTGCAAGTAAAGGAAGTTGTATTATGTTTATTATTATCTATTCTAAAAACGGAAATCTTTTTTCTGTAATATTTGTTTACATCGTTATACTAATTTATTAATATCAAATTGATATTTGTGAAGGAATAGGTAGCAATTATTCAAATAAGTTAAAACCATAGTTTTATTTTAAAAATTTTCAGTATTTACGCAGATATTACTCAACGATCCTAGCTTGGCCGAAGGCGGCGCAGAGAGAGAAGCAATATTGCTAACCAAACCGCTTTACATTGAATGGGCGGGGTTTAGATCATTGTGCTCAGGTGCCAAACTAGAATAGTTTATTTGTACGTAGTTTTCGTTTTTATTTTGAATTTGTTGTATTATTTAATTTGTTTGACATCAAGCATATACAGGTATGTACATAATCTATAAACTCTAGAAACGCAGTATTTGTTGGCTTTGATATTTGATTATTTTTATTTGTTGATATAAATTTTATTAGAAAAACTCCAAAGTTTAAAAATTTAATACTTCTTAATTAAGTACGTAGAATATGAAAAAGACAATTCGATTAATTTTTTAGATTTAACTATCACAAAAATTAATAATTCACTTGAATTTAATATTTACCATAAATCTTCGTACAGATATTACGATACATAATAGTTCAACACATCCTGTAAAACATAAACACGCTGCCTATATTAGTATGATAAACAGATTAACCAAATTTCCTTTAACTGAAGATAATTACAAAAACGAATTAAATTTTATTAAACAAATAGCAGTGAATAATGGTTTTAAAGAAACTTTGGTTAACAATTTACTTAAAAAGAAAAATTATAATATAGCAATAGAGTCAGTTTATCCAAAAGCAGAAATCAGTGAATTAAGTGATTTAAGATATAAAACCCTTACTTATATAGGCCAACCTACCGAAAAGATATCAGTTGAACTTAGGAAAAAACATAATATCAAAATAGCATTTAAAACTAATAACACTCTAGGAAAATTTATTAAGAACAATAAAGATAAAACTAAAAAAAGAACAAAAAAGTGGTCTATAAGCTTACATGTGGTACATGCCCTAAAGTATACATCGGACAAACGGGAAGAAATTTTGGAAAAAGATTGTCCGAACATTAACGCAGTTTTAATAACAATAAATTAGATTCGACGTATGCCAACCATTTGCTAGAGGACAATCATTCTTTCAATAATAATTTTGATATTTTACACATAGAAAATAAAGAATTAAAATTGTTACTATTAGAGACATTAGAAATTAATAAATTAAAAAAATAGTAATATTATTTTAAATGATCAGCTAGATTTAAACTGTTCACCACTGTTAAATATTTTCTAAATTATTTTGTACCTTATTTTATTTCTGTTCCATTTTATTACCCTAGATTACTTAGTTGATATATATACCCTCACTTTGTAATAAAGAATTTAGTCTTGTACTCACCATCTGATGAAGCCACTGTGTGGCGAAACAAATTGTCATAAGTTAATAAAATTGTGAAAATCAAACATGTTTATTTTGTGTTTATTCGTAATTACTATTACAGATTTATTAACTTTTTTAATCTTTTAAGTTTTTCTAACAAAATTTAAAATTGGTAATTTTTATATAAATATTATTTAAGTATAAAATAATTTAATTTGAAAAAAAATTAAATAATTAATTTTTGTATGAAAATTAACTATTTAAAATAAATTATTGAATATTAATACACGGAAAAAAGTGTTGTCATAAATACTACAATTGTATGGACTTTTACTACAAATTGCGACACAAATAGGGACAACAACAAATTGTAGTAAATTTCAGAAATGGTGGTAAAATTAAACTACAAAATATCAGCTTATTTGCAACATAAACTTATAAAAATTTGCAAAAGAAAGAGCGACTTTTCCTACATAAAACAGTGAAAAATTAAGATATTATAACCATTACATAGTATATTTAGCATGTCATAATTGGCATGCTAGGAGTTCTTTGACTAATTGCAAGAGGAAGTCATAGGACATGTACAAATAAGTAATACCATCCTATATATTCTACAAAGAGAATATTGGTATGTAGCGTATTGCGATGTGTTCTCCTTTTCGTTTTACCAATATTCGTTGAAGTTTTTGTCGATTAAAACCGCAGGTGATACTGTTGTAGTACACAAACCAGCCAAATAACAAAGCATTCAAAATTAATTTTTTCGAAAATAATTACGATTTACTATTTTACAAAAATATTATAGGCAAAGGAGAACACTGGGCGGAAGTATTAAACATAAACATAAATAGGAAACAGGAGCTCATATGTGAAACTTATTTTTTCAGCTACCCTAGCAAACATACACACACAGTAAACTCATGTCAGATCAGTGGCGTAACTTTGATTTTTGGGCCGCCCCGCGAAAAATGTTTTAGGGCCCCCCTCATGTCGTGAATAAATAACATAATTTTTGCCAGTACTTTAAAACTTTTTTATTGCCTTATTTTTATTAACGTCCTGACGGAGTTTAGCTATAGCCTATAGCTATAGTTCATTTCACGTCATCAATTTTAAATTTCTAAATTTATTCGCAGTGCCTTTGCTATAGAGCTATCGGAAGTATCGGCACTGCTCTCATAGCCCCAGAAGACATGCATTTCTGTTATTATGGGACTACGACAGCAGTGCCAACAGCTCCTATAGCAAAGACACTGCGAATAAATTGAGAAGTTTAAAATTGATGACCTGAACGCCAACATTCGTGAAATGAACTATACCACTCAACATTTTGTAAGCCTTTTGATTTTGGGATATTTTAGATGACTTCATAATTCAACAATAGCAAAATTTCAGTGAACTTAAAACAAAATAAATAGGTGTAGAATAAATATTTAAGTATAAACTTTTATTTTATAAAATATTACAATACATAAATAACAAAACAACAAACAACAAAATTTATATACGATTAATGATTATGCATATGTATGTGTCTACATAATTATTATTATTTATTTAAATTTTATGTTACACATACAATTAAAATATATAGTAATAATTAATTATATTTATTAGTTGTCTATACATCCAACATCGATTTTGTAAATTAGGTAAATATTTTTTTTCCGTACTTTCATTTGTGCGAAATGTGATATTAAATCTGGTATATCCATGTTATATCAAAATTATAATTATTGTATATTAGTTAAAGTCAGTATCATTCACAGACAGTAATTTGACACCATTGCTTATAACGTTAAAATTATTCCCATTGTAAATTAATATCATTTATTTTATCAGTCACGTTTGAATTTGCATATACCATGAAATATCATACGTGCTGATTTAGCAAACCATTTATTATAAATACAACTGGCAAGCCACTTGCAGACTCAGTTAACAAATATATTCTCTAGCATTTACTTCTTTCATGTTAACCCAAGTTCTAAGTTTACAAAGTGTATCAAACATAAAATAATCATTATTGTAATTAATAAATAAAATTGTTTTTAAAAAGTGAATTTGTGAATCTCCATTACAACAAATTGGCGCAGTCGGTAGGATCCGAAAAAAACACTACTTGAACACGGAACCAAGAGCCTAACTGGTAGTGGTGGATCATCATCCTTCGAACGGTCAAACGAACCAACGACTTCACACAATCACTCAAGTAAACAACTATTTCAAGAAAGAAATAGCACAAGCAACTCAAACAACAAGCAACTCAAACAACAAGCAACTCAAACAACAAGCAACTCAAACAACAAGCAACTCAAACAACAAGCAACTCAAACAACAAGCAACTCAAACAACAAGCAATTCAAACAACAATCAACAAAACCATCAAAAGGAACGTACAACTCATCCCACATCCCAATGATAATATTTTGGTAAGTGCATTTTTACATTGAATCATCTTACTGTTATATTTTATTTTTGTGGTCATTATTTTCTTAATTTTAACGCGAACTAAAGTTCAATTATCCAATAATCCCAATAAAATAATAAATAATCAAAATGGCAGAAGGACAGGCAAATATTGAACCCTACAAACTATCAGAGATTTTTTCTATTGTCCCTGAATTTGAAGGTGACCAGATCTTTGTAAATACATTTTTGAACGCTTGCGACCATGCATATCACATGGCCGTCAACGACCAACGAACATTATTAACATTACACATTAAAAATAAGCTCCGTGGGCGAGCAGCTCAATTAATAAACTCGCGAAACCCAGCAACATGGCCCGAAATTAAACAGCTTTTATCAATCCATTTTGGAGATTCACGTGACTTAACTTCTCTCATCCAAGATTTGCAGCGCATTAAACAGCTGTCAAATGAATCTGCATTAACATTCTTTTCCCGTTTACAGACGCATAATGCTAAAATGCATGCTGCTATACAAAAAGCCAGTCTAACACTTGATCAAAAAGACGCTCAGTCTCAACTTATCGAGACAATGACTTTAAATACATTTCTCGCGGGACTGGAACCTCGTTTAGGACAGATTATAAGGGCAGGAAACCCTGCAGACATGCTCGAGGCATGTGCACGCATCAGACGAGAACTTCAATTGTCTTATTTCGAAAATCAGAAATTTGACAAATCTAATCCCTCTCGCAATGTTCAAATACCAGTTAAAAAGCCCAGTGTATCAAATGGTTTTCAGAAAATTTGCACATATTGTAAGCGTAACGGACATGTCATAAATGAATGTCGCGCTCGTCAACAATTTTCGCAATCCCCAATTTTCCTAATTTTCCTCAACAGAATTCATATCAGAATTTTCAAAGGCAATATGCTGCTCCACAGCCGCAGCAGCAACAGCAAAGGCCATTTCCACAACAAAACTTCTCAAATCAAAATCAGAAACCAAATCAATACCAATCTCGACCATCTGTAATTCAGCCAAACCCGAGTTTCAATCGTAATTCAAACCAACCAAGGACACATCATTTAAATTATCAAACGCCGAATTACTCGTATTTTAATGAAGACTATCAAGAACCAACGAACGAAGAATTACAGGATTTTCCATTTAATATACAGGAAGATTTTTCAGAACAGTACCAATACTCTGGTAATGTTCAGGATTTTCAGATAGGTCCCCAGACTTCGAGCGACCCCCCGAATTTTCAGAACCAACACCTCGATTATTTCACGCAGGAGAATCCCGCATTTTCTATGACGCCCGAACAAACTTTCAATCCGATTTCAGATCTAGAATCTCAGATCCAATCGTTGAACTTGGACGATTTCAACCCCAATCTGAACTTCCCCGAACAAACTTTCATCTAAATCCATTGCTTACTGTTAAATCCAGAAATCTGTACTATATCAAGGATATAACAAACACATAAAATTCTAATCGATACTGGTGCAGGAATTTCGATCTTTAAAGAAAAAACTGCGGAAAAATATTCAAATAAAACTTCTGAAAATGTCATTATTCAGGGTATAACTAATGAAAAAAATTTTTATAAATGAATCCAAACTTATTCCGTTTAAACCAGGTGACCCACAAAGTATACATTTATAATCTTGATATTGAATTTGACGGATTACTTGGTTCTGATTTCTTGGAACATTACAGGTGTATAATAGACTTAAAAAATTAAAAGCTTATTACCAATTATAAAACAGTACCTCTATTTAAAGCAGGCGATGACTTAAATGAAACTTCAGTTGTTAATACAAACTGTAGCGATAGTTATGTTATTAATAAAATTTCTATTCAGCCACGCATGGAACAAATTTTTAAATTAAAATGCAATTTAACCAACACTGATGCTATACTGCTAGCTCAGGAAAAAGAAAAAGTTAGACTCCCTAATGCTGTAGTTAAAATTAATGAAAGAGGTGAATTTTTAACCTCTATAATCAATGCTAACGCCATCCCGAAAACAATCGAATTTTCTGATCTTAAATTGGAACCCATCACAAATTTTGAATCAACCTTTAATTTAAACACTATCAACGGTAACTTGGACTTTCAAAATAACTTTTCGGATAGACAGCACGAAATTCAAAATCAATTACGCGTAGAACATCTGAATGACGAAGAAAGAGAATCCATCACAGATTTATGTCTTAAATTCTCCGACATATTTTATCTGGAGGGTGACTCTTTAACTTTCACCAACGAAATAAAACACGCTATAGATACCAACGATGCCAAACCCACCTTCACTAAATCATATCGGTATCCTCAAGTCCATAAAGAGGAGGTAAAAACCCAAATTTCAAAAAATGCTCGACCAGGGCATAATCCAACACTCTATCTCACCTTGGTCCTCCCCAGTGTGGGTAGTGCCAAAAAAGCTTGATGCCTCAGGCAAACAAAAGTGGAGAGTAGTCATCGATTATAGAAAACTAAACGAGTTAACCATCAACGATAAATATCCTCTGCCGAATATTTCGGATCTTCTCGACCAACTCGGTAAATGTGAATACTTCACAACGTTAGACCTCGCGTCGGGGTTCCATCAGATAGAAATAGATCAAAAAGACATCCAAAAAACCGCGTTCTCGGTAGAGAATGGCCATTACGAGTTCGTTCGTATGCCATTCGGCCTAAAAAACGCACCTTCAACCTTCCAGCGCGTAATGGATAACATCCTCTTAGGCATCCAAAACGAGCGTTGCCTCGTCTACATGGATGATATTATAATATATTCTCCCACAATCCACGAACACATATCCAGGTTAACAGAAGTTTTCAAACGTTTAAGAAAAGCCAATCTCAAAATCCAGCCGGATAAATGCAAATTCTTGAGGAAAGAAGTCGCTTATCTAGGGCATCTTATCACCCAAGATGGAGTCAAACCAAATCCTTCAAAAATTGACTGTATACGAAATTTTCCCGAACCAAAAACACAAAAAGAAATTAAATCTTTTCTAGGACTAGCCGGATATTACAGGCGCTTCATTTCTAACTTCGCAAAAATTTCAAAACCACTTACTACTCTGCTTCAAAAAGATATTCTATTTAATTTCAATTCTTATTGTAAGAAATCATTTGAACAGCTTAAAGCAGCTTTAACTTCTACACCTATTTTAATATACCCTAACTTCGACGAAACCTTTCTTCTAACAACGGATGTAAGCGCTTATGCCATAGGAGCCGTGCTCTCGCAAGGCCTCATAGGAAAAGATCTTCCGATTGCCTATGCATCGCGAACCTTATGTAACGCGGAGACAAAGTACTCCACTATAGAAAGGGACCTGTTAGCTATTGTATGGGCTGTTAAACATTACAGACCATACCTTTTCGGTAGAAAATTTAAGCTTATAACGGACCACCGACCTTTGACTTGGCTTTTTTCCATTAAAGATCCCGGAAGCAGACTCGCACGCTGGCGGCTCAAGCTTGAGGAGTATGATTACGAGATCATATATAAGCAAGGAAAAATCAACAAAAACGCGGACGCTCTATCGCGCATAAAAGTTAATAATATCCAAGAATGCGTGACATTTCATAATAACGTTCAAAACACGGACGACGACCCTAACGTAGAAACTAGCTCTGACGACGATATATCGCCAGAACAAATAACCCAAGAGTTCGACACCTTTGAGAAATTATATCAAACAACATCACTAATCGATTATTCGAAAATCAGGTTCTCAAATAATCAATTACTAGATAAAGAGCACAAAAATATCATTACGTTCTTTCAACAGGACAACTTGCAGGACTTCCATTTTAAAATCATAGATGATATTTTCGAGGAAAATCCCGATTTTACCAACAATAAAATTAATGTTCTATCTAGTAAAACAGTAAAGAAAAGAAACTATTATATCGTACCATTGCCTTTTCATCCTGGTACGGCAATATTACAACTCTTTATTACACTGTACAAAAATCAAAACGACATAAGCCCATCCAAAACGTATTATATAGAAAATAATTTAAATTTACCAATTCTCGAAATACTTTCATTTATATTCACCGACAAGGACATAAACCTTGTAATTTGTCAGGACATCGTAAAAACCCCTGACGAGGATCAGATTCCTATAATACTCGATCAATTTCACGCCGGTAAAAATAATTTACATCGAGGCATAAATGAGACTATACGTAGAATTAAAAATAAGTACAATTGGACCGGATTAACGAAAGATGTAGAACGGTACATCAAAAATTGCGAAACGTGTCAAAAAACGAAAATCTTACGTAAAAATCTCGATAACCCTCTCGTTATTACCGAGACCCCAAAAACCCCGTTTGAGAGAATAAATATAGACGTTTTAGAAATTCCGACAAGAAACTATGTCCTAACAATTAGGGACGAACTAACTAAATTCACGCAAGCTTATCCCATCTCGGACAAATCAGCCAAATCGATAGTAAATACACTACTTCTTTATTTTCAACACTACGGTACACCTCTTCGCATACACTGCGATTACGGACGAGAATTCGACAACAAGCTTCTCAAAGATCTTTGTACTCTTTACGATATTAAACTCACCTTCTCTAGTGTACATCATCCCCAATCGAACGGTTCGATAGAAAGGTTCCACGCTACATTGTTGGAAATGATAAGAGCTAATAAATCTGACAATCCTAGCGAACATCCATTAACTATCATACCGTATGCCGTCATTTGCTATAATAATTCTGTAAACAAGACGCATGGCTTTACCCCGTACGAATTGTTATTCGGACACACTTCAAGCCGTCCTCCTGAAACCCTTTACAATCAGGAGCAACTAATATCAAAATACGTTCGTGATTTAAACAATAGAATTTCGCACTATTATAAAATAGCCCGTACTAAAACCAATCTTCAAAAAGAAAAAGCTAAGATTCGGTACGACAAACATGTTTCCGAAAATTTACCAGAATATAAAGTAGGCGACAAAGTTTACATAAAAGAGAGTCAATTTAAAGATAAGCTACAGAATAAGTTTAATGGACCATTTGAAATTAGAAAAATTCTTAGGAATTCCGCAATACTCTTCAATCCCCAAACTGAACAAACTGCAAAAATAAATTTCGATAGAATGAAACCATTCTTTGAAAATTAATTTGTTTTCAGGTTTCTTCTACTGCTAAACGCAGTATCATCCCAATACTCGATTGAACCCATCAACAATACGATCGGAATCTACTACCATGAAGAAGATCGCATCGAAATTTCAAATGACAAGTGGACACTCTTAGTTTATAAAGACATAGAACCACTTAAGAAAACCCTTGACAATAATGACAAAATTTTAAATGAATTAGTAAACACTTTCGATAAAGACAACCCCCGTATGGCATCCTTCCGGTCAGAAGTCAGAACACATATTAGTCTCTTAGCTCAAATCTCGCAATCCCTACAATTAAAAGTAGAGGAAATATTCGCGGACACTAAACGCTTTAAACGAGGACTCTTAAACGGAGTAGGTACATTTTGGAAAGCTATCACAGGAAATTTAGATTCCTCTGATGGTGAATATTATACAAATTGTATTAATAAACTCACTAACGATGAGCATCAAATAGAAAATTTGTTAAAAAATCAAATTTCTGTAACAACCTCAGTAATAAAAAGTTTTAATACTACCATTCAGAAACTAAGAATTGATGAAGAAACCTTTAATAATGACATCAAATAAATCGAAAAATCAATATATGATATATCGGATAATTTATTTTACATCGATGCAAAATTAAAAGTTCTTGAGTTATGCGAATCTCTAATGGAAAGCTATATGTTCTTAGAAAACGGTCTAAATGACATCCTAAATTCGATTACATTTGCCAGGCTAAAAATCTTGCATAGTTCAATAATCACACCTAAAGATCTGATTACCTCGCTTCAGCAGATATCTCAGTCTCTACATAAAAACAATTTACCTATAACACCACATATATCAAAGGTAGCTCAATACTTTGATATAATAGAACTTCAAGCTTTTCAATCTGCATCCAAAATAATATTTGTACTCAAAATCCCTCTAACAGAACCAGAGAGTTACACACTTTACCACCTGTACCCTATACCTGTATTGGATAATCGAACTGGACTTCATCATATTTTGTCAACAACGCATAGATACATTGCTAAAGATGATGATTCATTGTTATTTGTACCTCTTCCAAACCTCGAGAGTTGTAGAACCTTAGATCACAACACAAAACTCTGTTCAAACGTGCTTCCTTACCCAATAGACAGTGACGCTATATGTGAAGCCCAAATATTAAAACAATTAAGTGTAGTGCCCCGGACATGCCAGTCAAACTTATTATTCGCAAAAGACTACAGTATTCAAAAACTCAGTAATAATAAGTGGCTAATCTCGGTTTCGGACAGTTTACCAGTGACAGTTAAGTGCCATAACAGAAACGTAGTTACAAAAGTAATTGATACAAACTCTATCTTGAAACTACAACCTGAATGTAACGCTTTTATAGGTAGTACTAGAGTACATGCATCTGTGTATCAACAGGACAATATTACCTATAACAATCATCCGGTTTTAATACCTTACGACTGTTGTGAGCACTTACCGGATAAAAACAATCTTCCAAAACTAAAACCACTGAAGTTAAGCAACCTAAATACGGACGATTTAAGCATCGCAAAACATAAACTAGATCAGTACTCTGAAGATCTAGATAGGTTAATTAACGAACCATTTGTAAATAAAAATATATCCTGGTTTACCTATGTAATCATAGTTGTAATGTTATTATTAATTATTCTATATGTTACTTGTAAATGTAAGAGAAAAATAAGAAGAACAGGAATCGGAATCACCTCATCCAACAATCAGCCATCTCCACCACCATCACCTAGGCGTGGAATATTCAAAAACTATGGACACATACTCCCCAAACGAAGACCCAGTATAAACCTACAAGAACAACTAGAGGAAATAGAGCTAAATCCAAGTCACAGCAAAAATTATGCTTAAAAGTTGCTCCATGGCATCAACTTTTTTTATATGAAAGGGAGTTGTTATATCAAAATTATAATTATTGTATATTAGTTAAAGTCAGTATCATTCACAGACAGTAATTTGACACCATTGCTTATAACGTTAAAATTATTCCCATTGTAAATTAATATCATTTATTTTATCAGTCACGTTTGAATTTGCATATACCATGAAATATCATACGTGCTGATCTAGCAAACCATTTATTATAAATACAACTGGCAAGCCACTTGCAGACTCAGTTAACAAATATATTCTTTAGCATTTACTTCTTTCATGTTAACCCAAGTTCTAAGTTTACAAAGTGTATCAAACATAAAATAATCATTATTGTAATTAATAAATAAAATTGTTTTTAAAAAGTGAATTTGTGAATCTCCAATACAACATCCATATTCGCGGCCGTTACAGACTCAATTGAAAGTATTGCTAAATCATCTAATCTATTTTGAGTCATACTGTTCCTTAAATAATTTTTTTTATCTTTAATTTGGAGAAACTCCTTTCAGCGCTAGCAACAGTGACGGGAAGGGTTAAAAATAACAATAATACAGTAATAGTCTGATCAAAAGATAAGGATAATGTAGCATTTTCTATTAATAAAAATTCGGCAGATTCAAAAATTGTTTAAACGGTTATTTCTTAAAATAGATAATTCAATGCCGAATAATTCAGATGCCGTCTTTATAAAATTTTTGTAACTCGTCACCTTTTTCTAAGATTTCCTGTTGTGTTAAATTGCAAAAATTTTTAGGTAATAAAAAATTAAATTTTTTTACAATATGTAAATGAGATTGAAATCTATTATTTAATTGTGTATGTATAATATCTATTATTCTATAAAATATATATATTTTTTAAATTATCCTCTTCATTTGTAATCCGATCATCTATACATAGTTCATCATAATGTTAGGTTGCCTTTTCTTTTTTAACCTCCCATTGGTTTGCGATATTTATTGCTTCTAATTTTATTTTTTTCAGAATTATTTCTTGTTTCACTAAGAAAATGCATGTTTTTTTCAATTAAACTACAAATGTCAATTAAATCAACATTTATGTTTTGGGACATTTTGGACACAAAATTTAACTCATTAAAAATTTGTTCTAAACAAACACAAATTAAAATAAAATTAAAATTTTCAATGTTATTTAAAATGCTTTTTGCACCATCACGTTCATCTTTTTTTGTAGATGTTAATATTATCTTATTAAGGCACATTACAATATATTTATAACGTAGCTTGATAGTTGTTAACGACTTAATTCGGTCAGCCCACCGAGTTGGATTTAATCTTTTTAATTTAATATTTGAATTTTCATTAAAAGTTGACAATAAATTCCATCTCACAATACTTGTTCCAAAGAAATTATATATGCATTGAATTATTGAAAAAAAATAATCTATTTCTTTAATTCCATTTACTGCATCATTTATCACCGGATTTAAATTGTGAGCAGCACAGTGAATGTATATGGCAGTCTTTTCAATATCTTGAACTTTTTTTGTACTCCTGACATTTTCATCTTTTATCAGTTGCACATATCTTATTACTTGACTGTTGGTCAATTTTACTAATGTCTTGAATGGTATCCATAATAATCGTAAAAAACGGCGTCGCTTTAATTTCATCGACAATCGTTTTCTTTAATCTTGTGCCAATGTACTTACTTATTATTTCATTTTGAATCTGAGATGAAAGATATTTATGAAAACCTTTAGGTAAAGAAATTATATGCCTTAATATGTCATCATATTTAGCCAACAACTGAACAGTGGATAAAAAAGTTACCATTATAATTATCATTGTCAGTGACGTCTTCGCGATGCCCACGAAATGCTAACATATTTTTCGTTAACATTAAAGTTATGTTAAAAAGTCTCTCAAGAACTTGTGTCCAAAAATCAGTTTCATATTTAATTAATTTTTCGTTATCATTATTTAAAGTCTTTTTTTATTTCCATATTTCATACATAAAACAACAATTAATATGTAAATGTGATAATGAGTGGTCTTTAATTTTGTTGATAATCCCTGCCAATCAGAAATGCCATTTTTCGACCAATTATTTCTCACGGATGAAAATAACCAACATGGTTGACAATATACACAATTTTTAATGTTTGAGTAACATAACCAAATGTTATTATTTTTATAAAAATGTTGTTCGGAAAAGCTCCTATTTTTATTATCTTTGGGATATGGACCCTTGGGTCTGCAAAGACCATCATTTATTATCAAATTTCGCACTAAATCGTTATGTAAAATATCGATGTTATTGAAATTAGCAAAATCTGTTGGATTTACCTTGTTAAAAAAATCGTAGCCGTCGTTGTCAGCACTGCCAGCAGCGTTAACTGTAGTAGTTAACAATGAATCATCATCGGAATCGTCAATTTGCTCATTTTCAGTCGAGGCGCTGAAAAAGTTTTCATTTTCCTTATGGTCGTTTTCATTTGAATGATTTAATTCACTTGATGATAGTGCTGCTGCATTTTCGCCCATTTCATTTTGATTTTTTTCATTTTCTTCTTGTTGGGTTTCAGTCAAATCCGAAATAGGGCATGTTGGAATATTTATTTTTTATCATCTTGTCTAATTTGTAGGTGTTACAAGTTGTATGACAAAAGTTATATTAATTTTAAATAGGATCTGGGGTGTTTCACCCCCTTATATTCTGAATTCTGTCAAATCTGAAATAAGGCATGTTGGGATATTTATTTTTTATCATCTTGTCTAATCTGTAGGTGTTACAAGTTGTATGACAAAAGTTATATTAATTTTAATTAGTTTCTAGGGTGTTTCACCCCCTTATATTCTGATTTCCTTCAAATCTGAAATATGGCATGTTGGAATATTTATTTTTTATCATCTTTTCTAATTTGTAGGTGTTACAAGTTGTATGACAAAAAGTTATATTAATTTAGGTAGTTTCTGGGGTGTTCCATCCCCTTATATTCTGATTTCCGTTAAATCCGAAATGTTGGAATATTTATTGTTTATCATCTTGTCTAATCTGTAAGTGTTACAAGTTGTATGACAAAAATTATATTAATTTTAATTAGTTTCTAGGGTGTTTCACCCCCTTAAATTCATATATTCGTCAAATCTGAAGTAGGGTATCTTGGATTATTTATTTTCTATCATCTTGTCAAATGTGAACGTATTACAAAAAGTATTAGGATTTTCACTTCAAGAACATTACTCAACTAGTCCACTGTAAAAATTCGTTTCTCGTTTCTGAGTCTGGTTCTGTCTTCAGCCATATCCCTGAACTACCTACCAACAATAGAGACACTGAATCGCTAAATTGTAAAAGATAATTTAATGTTATAAATAAGCCTGGCCAAGTGATGGTAGATTCAAGGTCGGGCGCAACACCAATGCCTTCGCGCGCTTGTTTACGATGACGATGACATGACACACTTCAGTTGTTATCTGTCGGTCGATGCATAGAGTACTAATAAATAATAAAGAATGTTGAGGCTAAAGAGTAGAAAACGACGGTACGCTGATAAAGTGAATAAATTTATCGGTGAATTTCCGGATTTATTCTATGATGGATGTAAAATAATTTGTAAAGTTTGTGATCAAGACTTAATGTGCTGAAATAAATACGGCTGCAAAATTCATGTCAATAGTAACCGGCATAAAAATAAAAAAAATGGCGTGTCTTCTTTGGAACCTCAGTTTATGTTTGATTTACTGTTAATGCTGATTGCCTGTGATGTTCCCCTGCGCATATTGGATAAACCAGATATTTCGGGAGTTCTGGAATAAATACAATCCCCAGGTGAATTTACCAAGTCGTTCATCGTTACGTAGATATAACAATAACAATAACAATAACAATAATATTTATTTATAATTTGACAACGTAATTACATTACAAAATGAGACATTCAATGAAATAAGCTTATAAATAAATAGAACTTACAGAAACCCATTTAAGTTTTGGAGACTTGCTTATGGGCGCAGGCAAAAACCATTAATTTAATCATATTCATTTTTTTTGTTGTGATATCAAATCAGATCTTTTCTTATTAAATAATTAGTAATCTACATTGTGTATAAAAGAAAAAAATATGTATACATACATATGCACACACATATACCCCTATACACACATTTTTTAATCTATCATTAATCTTATACTATTCCTATCTTCTAATCTTAACCATTTATTCACATCCTTCTTAAATTTTAGTATTTTATTATTTTCCCTTATTGTTAGCGGCAAACGATTATACAACTTTTGTCCTATATAAAGAAAACATTTTTGACCAACGGTTTTATTGCTTTTGTATGTTTTTATGTGTTGTTTATTTTTTTTCCTAGTATTATGGCAGTGATCTATTAATTCCAATAATTTTTTATTTTTAAATAAGTAAATTAATGTATTTTTAGCATATAACTGTCTCACATCTAATATTAAAGACTCTTGATAGAGCCGCTCTGTTGGATACATCATGGATTTGTTCAACATTATTTTTATAATTCGTTTTTGCGTTACTTCCAAGGGAGCCAAATAGGTTTTTTTGACACCACCCCAAGCTATTATTCCATATTGCAAAATAGACTCAACTAGTGCGTAATAAATTACATTTAATTGCTTGATTGTCATAAACTGTTTCAGAGTTTTAAATTTATAAATTAAAAATCTAATTTTTTTAATCACATTTTCGACTTGTTTGTCCCATCTTAAAAAACCATCAATGATTATACCTAGATATTTAATGTTAGTTGTGGATGTGATCTCATTTCCATCAACATCAATTTTACTGTAGAGGGGTAGATATTTTTCATATGAAGTAAAAAGGCATGTATTTAGTTTTTTCCCAATTAATTGTTAACAGATTTGCATTGAACCATTTTTTTATTTTAGCCAATGATTCTGAGATCGTGGCCTGCATTTCCTCCCAGTTATTACCTTCAAAGATTATTACGGTGTCATCCGCGTAGGAGATTAAATTCCCTTCTGTAATTAAATTAAATAGATTATTCAGATATATGGTAAATAATACTGGTCCAAGTACCTTGTGGCACCCCGTAAGTTATAGTTTTTACATCACTAACTACATTATCAATCACTACACGGTGTGTTCTATTTTCTATATAACTGCGAAACAATTTCAAAGCCATGCCCCTGATTCCTATTTTCTCCAATTTTTCTAGCAAAAGCCGATGACACACCGTGTCAAAAGCTTTTGCTAGATCTATAAAAACAGCTATAACTGGTTTTTTCGTATCAACCGCTTGGTATATTTTATTTATTAAAGTTGCTATAGCGTCTTGTGTACTTTTGCCTTCACGAAAGCCAAACTGCATATCGTGTAATATTTTATTTTTTTGTAAATAACTATTTAATCTCAATACGACAATTTTTTCAAATATTTTTGCGATTGCAGATATCAGTGATATTGGCCTGAAATTGTTAAGTTTAGTTTTATCCCCTCCCTTAGAAATAGGTTTGATAGCAGCTTCTTTAAAGTGAGATGGCACACACCCATTTTCAATTATATTATTTATAATAAACGCAAGTGGATTGGATATATACACTGCATTTTTCTTTAGTACTTCGTTTTTTATTCCATCTAAACCAGGTGCTTTACCATCCTTTAACTTTAAAATAGTGTTATAAACTTCATGATTGTTGGTAGGTGTCAAATACATTGAGTGTGGTAGATCGCGTGATACATGTATATAGTTTTCACCATTATTATTATTTTTTTGGAATTTGTTCTGCTAATTTTTCTCCTATATCAGTAAAAAAATTACAAAATTCATTTGCAATTTTTTGTTTGTCATATGTTTCCCTATTGTCTTCTGATGTTATTTTAATTTCCTCGTATTTTTCCATTTTTATGTTTGTGTTTAAACACTCATTTACTACCTTCCAGACATGTTTTGACGACTTATTATTTTGTTCAAGTTTATTCTTAAAGTAATTGTTTTTTGCTTTTTTAACTAACGAATTTATTTTGTTTCTGTAGGTTGTATATTTGAGTTTTATATTTATCATTTGAGGATTTTTTACATATTCACGGTGTAAATTATCTCGAACTTTAATGGCGGTAACTAGACCATTTGTGATCCATGGTTTTCTTTTCTTAATTTCTTTTAGTTTAATAGTTACCGTGGACTCGGATATATGTTTTTTTAGAGACGAAATGAAGTATTCAGTTGCATCCTCTATATCGTTACTATTATAGACACCTTCCCAATTTTCAGTTCGTAGTAAGTTAGACAACTTGTTATCATTTACTTTATGCAATATGCCGGGCTTGTTATTCTCCTTTTTAAGGTTGCGGTTAATTATTTTAACTATTACAGAGTAATGATCGGTAATATTGCTTTGGATTATAGCTGAGATAGTTTTATTATTTATTTCAGATTTGTATTTAATAAAGATGTGATCTATACAACTACTAGTCTCTGCCGTAACTCTTGTGAATTTATTAATTGCTGATTTGTACCCAGCTTCAGACATTATATTTAAATATTCATTAGAGTTTTCATCGTTTGTTGCAAGTATGTTAATATTTATATCCCCGATCAATACACTGTAATCATTTCCTTTTTTATTTTTTTAAGTATCTTGATAGATTTTCAAGAAATGTTGACAAACAAGTTGATGGTGGTCTATAAAGGGCCAGAATGTCGAAAGATTTGTTTTTAAAATGAATATTTAATTCAGTTATATTTACTTCCCCTATTTTTTTTGTGTTTATGCGTGTAGGCTATATTGTTTTTTAAATATACAATAATTCCATCGTTTTTATTTACTTGGTTAGAATTATATATTAATTTATAGTTTTCCAGTTTAACTTGATTAAGGTCTGTTACTGTCCAGGTTTCAGTAAGAACAATACAATCTATAGAGCTGTTAAAGTGTGATATAAATACCTGAAATTCATCAAAGTTTTTATTGATACTTCTTATATTCATATGAAAAATTGAGAAATTATTTTCTTTATCGTCTATGGGAAATATTGTTGTATAATCGTCATTTGCACCTATTTCTAATGTATGTATGTCCTCAACTACAAAGTCTCTTATGTATTGATTCATTATAAACCCACTCTGATAATTAATTAATTAATTAATTTTCACCTGTGTATACAATAACATTTGTTAATTTTATTTAATATTTTATAACAAATCAATTTCAATTTATTTAAGTAATATTTTTATATTTATTTTATCATACACATTTTTATTTATTACAAACAAAGTAACCTAATACTAAATTTATTAAAATACTAATTTTATATATTCATATATTCAGTGACAATTATAATTAAATAAAGAAAAAACATTTTTTGTGAAAATAAGAAACATTATATATATTCAGTGACAATTATAATTAAATAAAGAAAAAAAGATTTTTTGTGAAAATAAGAAATTATTTTTTAGTTGTATTATATCTTGTTTTGTAACTCTTAGATTGTTCTTGTTTTTTATCTGTTTTTTTCTTGTTTAGCTGCATGCACGTTGCTAACCCCCTCACGGATAGTGGTTGTTATGTCTTGACTTTGTTTGGAAGTGTGTGATCTAGGTGCTGGTCTCTCTATTACTTTTTGTGATTCTGTGTCTACGTCCTCAGTCTCTTTTATACTCAGTAGTTGTTCATAGGTGTATTCTTCTTTGTTTATATACAATTTATTATTTTTTATGACAGCGTGCAGATTTTGCTCCCTAGCTTTCTTTTTATGGGTATTTAGGAGTCTATTAATATTCCGCTCTTCTTCGTTTAGTTCGGGTGAAATATGTATTGGCGTGCCTTTAAATTTGTGAGCGTTATTGAGTACTTCCAATTTTTTTATAAAACTTGTAAACTCTATTTTGATATTTTATATGTACCAAGTGTTCGTGAAGACATTGTAAATAGGATTAAATGTGCATTAAAAAATTCACGGCTGTGGTTATGTGTTGACGAGACGACAGATTGTAAAAAAAATTCTATTTTAAATGTTATAGTACGTGTACTCGACCCTGTTAAACCAACATTTCCACTTTTACTAGCTAGCAAAGGACTAACTGCGTGTACTGGCGAAACAATTACGCGGGTGGTGTTGGAGACTTTCGAAAAATTTGAACTATGAACAAGTCAAGTGTTGATGTTTGTGACCGATAGTGCTGCGACAATGCGTTTGGTGGGCCGTTTTCTTCAAAGAGACGATTGTAGGTTTTTACATGTTAGGTGTAAAGTGCATGCGTTCCATCTTGTAGCAGAAACGATTCGAAAATGTTTTCCAGAGGTAGATGCATTAATAGCAAATACAAAAAAAAGTATTTCTCAAATCTCCTAAACGGCTTCGAGCATTTCACACACTGTGTCCTGGTATTCCGGAACCACCAGAGCCGATTCTTACACGTTGGGGAACGTGGTTGAGGGCAGCTTTTTATTATGCTGAATATTTTCGACAAATAAAAGCTGTGATACTACAGTTCAACGCTATCGAGGCTGCAGCTATTGAGGAAAGCCAGACAAGCTTTCAAGATGTTTCCCTTGAAACAGATTTAAAAACTATTTATAACAATTATAGAGGACTACACGACGCAATAGAAAAATTGCAAAATACTTCGTTGTCGTTAGTGGAATCGCTGCAAATAGTGGACGACGTAAATACACAGCTACAGACTATAAATGACGCAAAAAATAAGCCCGTTATTGAAAAATTCGAGAGTGTATTAAGGAAAGATCCTGATTTTACCAAATTAAGACAAATTTGTGATGGTGCATCTACAGCTGCGTTAAGTGAGTTCACAGAGTGTTTTACTTATGCCTGTATTACTTCCGTAGATGTCGAACGGTTTTTTTCAAAATACAAACATATTTTTTCACCACAGCGAACGTCGCTTACTGAGACAACTGTAGAAACATATCTGATGCTATACATTTATTATAGAAGTGCTCCAGTTTGTAATAAAGACAACCAAGCTACTTCATAAGTCTGCTTAAGAAGGTGAGTTTTGGACATAGTTTTATAAAGTGTACCAGTAGTAATAAAATTTATTTCCATTTATCTTATTTATTTATTTATTATTAGTTATCACTTAGATATACAATGTACATGTGTGAACGTCATTTAACAGTTTAATAATAATGTGCAGCACTAAGCTTACAAAATATAAGGAAATACATAAAAAAAGAATTTAAAGCGAACGAAATAGTACAAAAACATACATCAAAATATATATAATATTTTTGTTTTTATTATTGTACTGAATAAAGTTTGTAAATTTTTAAATTCAGTTTTTAAAAAGACAGACCGCTCGGCGATGATAATAACTGGCGCAGTCGGGTCGGATTTTCTTTGAGGTTTTTCAAGCGGATATTAAAAGACTCGTCGTTCCTTCGACTAATCAGAGGAAACCTGCGAAACCATACCGTTGGTGTCACCGTAATTTTAAGAAACATTTTAAGAAGTAAGAAAAATCAACAAAAGAAGCCTCTGCATACCTAGTCATACCATTCCTTATTATCGAATCCCTAATAATCCTTTCAAACCCTGAGCTATAAACCTGTTACAGCTCGATCTAAGGAATCCCACCTTAGAAAGGTGAGCAAGACCATCAGACGCTCAGTAACTACCTATCACCGGAAGCACCGTGAGGCTTGTGATTTTCACATAAGCCCTAGAAGAAACCAAGACAGTACACTTTCTTTCCTAAGATTACATGTGATCTTAAATCGTGTACAGGAAAGATCAGCCCAAGAAAAAAAATATCTTTAAAAGAAAACATCTTTAAAGCACGTAGCCTTGTGTTACTTACATTTAACGACTATATATCGACGTGACAGTAACTGCCCTCCTATTCAAGAAAAAATATATAATCAAAGTGTAATAGAGCACGCCCTGAGAATATACTTTCTGAGTACTCTTGGCCTCCCTCGTTATAACATTATAATCGATTATATATATACCAGACCCTTCATGATTTCTTTCATCAAATTATTATTCCTGTAAGTACCAAATATATATATGACAGACTCTAATGACGACATTGTAGCTAATCTTGTTTTACAAACTCTTGGTCATAACCAATTTTTATTAACAAATAATACAAATAATATTCAAACAACTTCGAATTCAAATTTTGATACAATGGCTAGAAACGATATTAGCATTAGAGATTATTTAGATCTTATCCCGCATTTCGACGGAGATACATTTAAATTACCAATATTTCTGGACACGTGCGAAAAAGTCCCAAGTATGTTAGTAATGGACAATAACGCCGCGAGAATTCAATTTTTAATGTTACATTTTCGAATAAAATCGTAGGCAAAGCAGCTCAAACATTAGCAGCCAGAGAAGTCAATATTTTTCCTGAATTAAAACTTTTATTAAATACATTTGGCGACCAACGTAATGAAGAATCCCTACTTAATGACCTAATGATGTTAACACAAAATCACAACGAATCCCCTAGCTAATTTGAAGACAGATGCATATCGCTAAGAAGCCATTTACTTTCCAAGGTGAAAAAATTCAATAGCATTAAGACAAAAAAAGTTTATGCTATACAACAAAATGGCACTAAGAACCTTTTATCAGGACTCAACGCCCATTTAAGCCACTTACTAACATGTAAAGAACCAGAAACTCTAGAGGACGTCATAAATATGGTGATTGAAATAGAAAATATGAACTACAATCGTCAAAAAAAGTTATATCCCAAAAATAAATACCAAAAAATAATCAATCTCAAATAAGGGCAACGCAGATTAACTATGGACATAAAAATACAACCTCACCTATGCACAACTGTTCTTTCCTAGAACAACAAACCCTACAATGAATCGTCCTACAACAAATGTCTCCAACCGTCTACCAAATTATTTCACTCCTCGATACCCACAACAAACATTCCAACAGAAACCGTTTCAAACTTTCCCGAATTTCCAACGTCAGAATCCTCTAACTCAGCAAAATTACTAAAACCAAAACTTCCAAACTCCACCAAATTTCCAAAACAATCGAAACTTCCAAAATTTACAAAATTTCGAACGTTTTAATTTCCAACCAAAACCACAACAAACACATCCCCAACCGATGGATACATCATCAGGGACTACTAGAAAAACAAAAAATCTTACAAACAAATGCCTCGAGATGAACAGCGCAAAAATTACATTTCTGTCTGATAGATTATTTTCCTTCTGATAGATTATTTTTTTAAATTTTTTTTTCCAGATATTCGGATTCTGGACAGTCCTCCCGTAGCCTCCGGTGCGTCACGGGAGTCGCGCCGGCGCATTAACTACCGCCACTCCCCACATCCCGCAGGGTTAGTGACTCTAGATACCACAATCGTGTGCCCTATGCAGACGGAGAGAACGCAGAATTACCGCCCTCTGCATTTGGGCTGCCAGCCACTCGGCTGATTTTTGGCAGGCCGGTATGATCTTCAGTTCCGAGAGCAGCGTAGGCTTTATCCCTCCGACTACACCGATTATAAGGACGACCATTTTTACCAAGTATCCTGGGTACAGCACTTGGAGCTCGTACCGGAGATCGCGATATTTGGTCCGTTTTTCCTCCTTCTTCAAGGTGACGTTTTTCTCCGCAGGTGCCCAGAACTCGATGGCATACATCACCTTGAGTTGATGGTCGAGAAGGACTATGTCAGGCTTGTTGGCTTGGATTAGCCTGACAGTCGGGAATGAGTAGTTCCAGTAAATTCGGCATTTCTCGACAACGGACTCAATATCTCCGGGGACGCAAGGCAGCACTAGTGTCTGGTCTACCCTGTACGAGTGCCTTAAATGGTAGTATAGCACTCGTAACGCCGCGTTATGTCGATGGCTGTAGGCCGAAATCGCGTATACAGGACATGCAGATAGTATGTGCATGAGCGATTCCGGCGCCTGACGGCATTTCCTGCAGTTGATATCAGGAACCTCATGCGGCTACAGTAGACCAAGGTGTTGATAACACCATCTTGGCAGGCCATAATGAATCCGTATTTCCAAAGTCAGTTGAAACGATATAAAAACGCCGACAAAGGATTTTATCCATTAAATGAGTAAATCCCTTTATCGGGCGTTTAAATTCCTTTGTCGGTGTTTTTATAGCGTTTCAACTGACTTTGGATATACTCTCCGACTTAAGCCCGGCTGTCCTTAGAAAGGCGAATGTCAGCTTGCTCGAAAAACCCAGTGCTTCTATGTTCTTATAGAAGAGCCCATGCTGGGGTTTATCGACATGCTGCCAAAACAGATTTTCCTGTTCATCAGCTCTTATTCGGGCTTTCAGACGATTGGCTGAAGTTCAGTGACTGACTCTACATCAGCACCTCGCCAGCCTCCTCATCTAATGTCAAATGCGAGACCGAGTTCATCTGCGGCTCTTTTTGCTGCCTTGAACAATCCTGCTCCCACTCCTACAGCTTCGTGGTGTCTTACAAACCGCAAGAGGGGATCTGAGCTCCTGAGGATGTTACATGCCATCAGAGCTGGACAAAGAACTCTGAAAAAGTAATTGAAGCACAAAGCACAAAGTACTTTCTTAAAATACTTCAAAGCATGGAGCTAAAAGCACTTTTCTTTTTCAAAAAGGGCTTTCAATTACAAAGCTATTTGAATTGTACTTGGTTCAAACTCAAATAATAAGCACTTTAATAGCTTCAAATACATATCAAAAGTGCTTGAATTTTACAATATGAATTTTAATAAAGAGGAACGTGTAGACATGACTTGTTTTGGGCGAGTCAGACAGAAATTGTTTACTTGCCAATGAATTTATCACCAATGTTATCCTGAAAGAAGGCTTCCTGATGTTAGCAGCTTCCAAAACTTTCTAGATAGATTTCTGGAAACTGGAAATATCGAATATAAAAAAAGTTAAAGAATAAAACGTGTTGTGAACGAAGAAAATGAGTTTTCTGTGATGCTGGCAACGGTTGAGAATCCCCATGTTAGTCAAAGAGAAGTGACCTCATTAATAGGAATAAGTAGTCGGTCTGTGGGTCGAATCTTAAAAACAAATAAGTTGCATGCATATCATATTCAAATGCACCAGGAATTATCTGATGACGATTTTCAAAAGCGCCTACAATTTTGTAATTGGGCCAGAGGTAAAATGCAAGTTGATGTCAACTTCTTCGATAATGTTTTATTCACTGATGAGGCAACTTTTCATAAAAATGGGCACAATTTCCATTATTATGCTTCGGAAAATCCTCACTTTTTTATGCAAGTTGATAACCAACACAGATGGTCTATAAACGTTTGGGGAGGAATTATTGGAGAACATGTAATAGGGCCACATTTCTTTGATGGTACATTGACTGGAGCTATTTCTCTTCATTTTTTGGAAAACTATCTGCCACAATTATTGGTAAATCTCCCTGGAAGAATTCGAAATAGGATGTGGTTTCAGCAAGATGGCGCTCCACCACATTATTTAAATGCAGTTAGAGACCACTTAAATAATACCTAACCTCATCAATGGATTGGAAGAAATGGGCCCACTAAATGGCCTGCTAGATCCCCAGATCTTACAAAAATGGATTTCTTTTTATGGGGATACGTGAAGGAAATTGTTTATAGACACACCAACAACAGTACAAAATATGAAGGAAAGAGTAATAACTGCCTTTAGATCTATCACACCGGCAGTTTTAGGAACAGTGAGAACCTCATTTCAAAAGCGCATAGAGATGTGTGTCAATCAAAATAGCCCACATGTGGAACATTTATTATAATTTTTTCTACTGAGTTATTTGAAGAAACCTCTTTTTTTAGTTTATTTTTGAATGTTGTAATTATTGCTCAATAAAACGAAAATGGTTGCAATTAGCCATAGGGAAGTACTTACAAAAAATGTTCGTTTTTCATTTTTACATCACATCGTTAAAAAATATAAGGGTGTTCCATTTGAAAAAAATTGAGAAAATTCAATTTAAAAAAGTTCTTAATTGAATACTAATTTTTGACCACCCTGTACATTTTTAGGAAATGAAAATGATTCAAAAATATTAATTAGATGTCTCGTAACTGGCATTCACATAAGTTTTTCTTAAAACCCATAGTTGTGACTGTGGTGATTTTTTTAACACGCTTTTATTAGCTTCACCTGTATGTTTGTGAGTTTCTTTGTTTGTAACCGACTCTTTGGACTCGATTTTGACCCACTTTAAACGGACAGATTTAATTGAAACTTTGTACACTTACGAAGAACCGGTAACAATACAATAATTTGATAAGTTTATATCATTATCCTGATCAGGATCGCCAGAATTAAATAATTTCCTCACGTATCCTCTGGGGTGAGAGCCAGTGGCTTATTACTGTTAGTACATTCCGTGATTCTCAGTTCGTTCGTTGGCCGAGCGGGCTAAGGCGCAAGTCTTAGTCGACGCGAAACGACGGACTCCTCGGGCGTGAGTTCAAATCCCGTCTATGGCTGAAAAAAATATTTTTTTTTTCAGAAGTATCTGTTGGATCGTAATATGTTATAATATCAGCATCAATAAGCAATATAAATATAATTTAAAAAAAAACTAAAAAAACACGCTTTCATAGCACATCGAACTAAAAAGTGAAAAATAAATATAGTTTAAAAAAAACTAAAAAACACGCTTTTAAAGCACATCAAACTAAAAAGTGAAAAATAATTATTAATATAAACTGAAAACAATAATGAACGAAAAATACTAGTATTATTGTGAAAAAAAGCGTAGGGCGCTTTGTGCCATATTTTTCGTATATCGAGCAACCCACGCTTTTGTCACAATAATACTAGTATTTTTTCGTTCATTATTGTTTTCAGTTTATATTAATAATTATTTTTCACTTTTTAGTTTGATGTGCTTTAAAAGCGTGTTTTTTAGTTTTTTAAACTATATTTATTAATATCCATCTGCAGATGGCATTATTTCAACAAAAAAATTCATTACATCAAAGTGGTTGGGAGATAGCCAATAATAATATAGGAATGAATAGAGCCTAGAAAGAGGCTTCAAAAAATGTATGATATACATAGCATTCCATTTTAAAAAAAGGCACTTGGTCCTGTAATTTCGTCTTGGCTCGCCCTGCATGTTCGAAAATAATTCCCAGTTATAGACTTTTTTACCTAGTTTACTTGCAACTTTTTAAAAAATTTCTAGCTATCGTAGAACTCGAGATATCGAGGTCCGAAGCACTATTGCCCCACACGGGTTATACGGATAACCCTTTATTATTTCTGATGATTTCGGGTATGAGGCCTTATTCCATAAAATACTACATTTATGAAGTGCTGACGTATGTCTTTTTCTTAATGCCATATTAGTGTTTATGGCATTCTTTATATCACTGGTAACAATTAAATTAATTGTGTGGCTTGCACACCCTCGGTGCTTTGGTAGATGTAAAGAAAGTCGCCCTTCTTCAATTTCAGAGTTTTCTTCGGAACTAATTTCAACGAAGGATAATGTTTTAATTTCTTCGATATCCTCATTTTCTTTTTCTCCCTCATCTTCTGATTCTCTCTCATCTTCTGATTCTTCTTCTAAGGCAGTGGGTTGTTGTTCACTGATACTATTAAGAATGGTGTTACTTGATAAAGATATCCCAAATTCTTTGAACGCCTTAACAAATTTGAACCGTTATCAGTAACCGTTGCGACTATTTTTTGATGGTCCAAATTGAAGCTCTTGTAAATTTTATCAAGCATTTCAGCTATTCTGTCATAGGAATGTATTCTTGGGAATCTTTTACAAGCTAAAGCGACGGAATGACGTTTCAAATCTGAATCTATCCAGTGGCATGTAACACCCAAAAAACTCCTCCTTGTAGTCGACCAGATATCTGTTGTAACACAAACATACCTCACCTCCTTAATTTGCCCAATGATAGTTTCAATTTTTTTTTTATTTAGATCGTGTATCCGACGCATGGCTGTTTTTCTACTAATTACTGTCAAGTTACTTCCTTCAAATAACCTTCTGAAGAAAGGATTTTCAATAACAGCTAGAGCTGACATAGAGCTTGCGATAAAAGCGATCAGTCTTTTATCAAAATCGTTTTGATTCATATTAGTGGATGAAGCAAAACTACTTTCTATAGTTTGTTGTTTCTTCAACATTTTTGTTTTATTTCCTTCGTCCTTTCGATGTGTTCTTCTTTTCTGTCTTAGGTTGTTGATATGTTCTTTATATTTGTCCTGATAGTTTTCATGTACTCTTTTTATGTGGTTGATAAAATTTGTTGAAACGCCTAATAACCCTTTAATTACGTGAATTTTTAGAAGGCACAGTTGACAGTGAGTTGTAATATGATTTTCACGTCTTGATATAATTTTAAAAAAGGTACCGTCTACATAGGAATGAGAAGATAAATATTCATTTTTATCTATATTCTCAGACGTTGTTTTACTAAGAGCTGATGTTGACTGAGAATCTGGTGAAATATAAGACTTATAAGACGCAGACGATTCAGCTATCTTTTCTGTATATTTCAATTCCTTATAAGGAATTCTCACATTGAAATAACCTGGAATCTGTTTTTTTTTTGACATTCTCAAGTCTAGGGTTATAATCTGAATCTGAATCTGTCATATATGGATCATTTTCTTTGTCAGATTCGCTCTCACGTCTGATACCCATCATAAATTCAACACGTGTATCTGCAAAAATGAAAAAAGAAAAAATGTATTTATTTCTTAACATGATTAAATTCTCATAATGTAACAAAATTCAGTTTTTTATTACCATCATAAAGCCCTATTTTTAAACATTTCTTTAAATTTATATATAAAAAAACCTCTAAACGACGTCTAGCAAAGTTATTATTCTCGTTAGTTGGAACATCAACATTTTACGAATATTTTTACTTAAAAGTTTAAAGAAAAAGTTCAATTAATTGGAAATGTTAAACAGAAAGAAGAATCCCTAAAATCACTGCAGGACAAAGAACTATATTATCCGTTGGCCCCCCTATGGCTCTATGAACACAAAACTTGCTTTTTCCAAAATTTAATACTAACTAGTAGGATTTCTTCTTCTGTTTAACATTTCCAGTTAACTGAACTTTCTCTTAATAGATTTGTGTAAAATTTTCCCAAAAAGTTGATATTCGAATAACTAAAGGAAATGACTGCACAAAACACAAGTTATGTCTATATCTCGAAAACTGAGGCATGTATGATTTTCGTCTTATCAGCAACGGATTCTACTCAAAAAAAGTGCCTTAAGAATATGTTACTGGTTTTCGATTCGACACGTGGTAATTGAGATATAGAGATCATCCAAAAATGCCAATTTTCCAAAAACGCTCTGTAGCTCGGTAGTCGAAAAAGATAGACGATCGCAGTTTGCACCATTGTTTCTCGAAAATCGAGCTCAGGACACCTATATTGGTTTTTGTCTATCTGCCATAGTTTTAGAGAAAACCCCAAATCCCATATAATTTGGTCCACCCTGTACACTTTACATACAAAGAGATCAGAAAAAACCTAATAGCATGAAAAACCGCGTGTCTTCGATTAGTTATATTCCTAGTGTATAATATGTTATTGTGTCATACTGAGTAGTAAAGTAACTAATCAAAAACACACGATTAGTGAGTTTGAGATAAACAAGTATATGTTTATTCTCGATAAATTCTTGACATGTATGTACACGGTGATTCTTGGAAGATTCCCACTCTTTGGGGGTTAATTTTGGCCTTATATAAAAAAATATTTCAATAACTATTTAACCATTTCGAAATGATTTTTTCCCAGGAATCCAAAAATTTTGTATAAAAAAAAAATTTAACGACAAATAAAAAAGTTATAGATGAAACTTATATTTTTTGAAATAAGATTACCCCTATATTTTTGATTATTCCGATAGAGTACTTTTTTCTGATTTCAAAAATATATTATTTGTCTGTTAGTTTTAACCGTTTTTGAGTTATTAATGTTTAAAAATCACATTCTTAAATAATTCATTAATTTTTGTGGGTAGGTCATGACTCAAAACAAACTTTATTTGACGTTCAATTTTTTTTTCTACAAAATTTTTAGATTTCTGGGTAAAAATCATTTCGAAATGGTTAAATAATTATTGAAATATTTTTTATATAAGGCCGAAATTAACCCCCAAAAGAGTGGGCAGTGGGCATCTTACAATCACCGTGTCCAGGGTTATTGATTGAAAATTGACCACCCACCTAACTCATTTATTTTTAAAGCTAGGATGACCATTTTATATTCTAAGGAATTGAATAAATTTTGTTACTAAATGGAAAAGATTATATAGGGTAGCCCAAAAAATCGTGTTAAATTGAAGTTGTTTTTTTTTTAATCGGAACACCCTATATACTTTTAAACCTATAAAAAAGATCATTAAAATAGCTTTTCAAAAATACCATACATGATTTATTTCACTTTTGTAATATTCGAGATATTTAGGTTTAAAAAACAAACTTAACGTTTTGACAGGCACATATCACTGTATGACCAAAAGCAGAAAGTTAAAATTTCAAATAATACTATTAGATACATTTTTTATCGTCCGTTTGTTCCTCTTCGGTGGATTTTTGGTAATTATTTAAAATTTCATTCAAAGCGAACACGACATTGACAGACAGATAGACATTATGTTTCTTTTATCTCAAAAAAACGGAATTTGTTAAAATCCAAATTTTTGGACGACTACAATTCTTTTCACTCTCATTGAGTGGTTTATTTTTAATTGTTTTTTCTTTACATAATAAAAATTAATATAACTATTAATACATTTTCATTTTCCAAACTAGTTTTTTTATAATTTTGATTGCCAAATTTGATTTGCAGGTAGGTAGTAAAGTAACTATTTTTATTATATCTCTTTCTCATTATTTACGTTTGCTTATTAAATTCCATTTTGGTGTTTTAATTTATTATGTAAAATTTTTTTCTGGTAGGAATATTTAAAATCAAAAGAAACCTAAACTTAATATTATCCCATAATTTGTGTATCTAATACTACATATACATTTCTTGTAAACCATAATCAATATATAATAATTTTACTTACCTTTAGTAGTAGTAGTAATAGTAATATCAGATTTTCCTAAACACTACTAACATTAGATATATACTACAAAGACACATAAGCTTGAGGCCCTTTAGATTCTAATCGTCTCTGATTCTAATATTATCCAGTCCAGCTTCCAATGCACGCGCGTACTGCGGGTTTAAACCTGTTGAGCGCGTGCGTTCAAAAGAACTTCAATAACAGAAGACTGCTTGAAGCTGTTTAAAAATGCTTTAAGTAACCATAATCGCTTAAAGCATTTAAAAAATATTTGAAGCAATTTCAAACTGCTTTAAATCTTTTACAATGAATTAACACATACAAAGCAAACACAGAAGTGCTGGAACTTTCAAATACAAATTACTTACGATACAAAATGCTTCAAGTAACAAGCAACAAGCATTTTATATCGCTTCAAATACTTTTGAAAGCATTTTAATTGAAAGCACTGCCCAGCTCTGCTAATCAATTAGGAGAAAAATAAGTGTAATATGTTATGGTTAATAATTAAATTATATTGATTTCTAAACTATTTATTTTATATATTGATAAAATTATTTTGGTAGTATTTCCTAAATATTTAATTGATAAAATAGGATAGGTTAATTTAGTTTTCCCCCCTTCCTTCTTTCACATAATATTTATAAAGGACTATGGGTTATTTACAAAACTGAATCTCTACTTGGTTATAGGACAAGGTGATCCTTGTAAGTACATCGCGAAAATTCAGGACCTGTATGTTTTGAGATATTGTCTAGTTATTTATTTGTGACATCCTATAACATTTTTTTCTCACCTTATCTGACTATTAAGCTACCAGCGCCGGTCCTAGCCTTTGATCAGGGTAGAGCGAGATTGTTTTTCGGCGCCCTTTGGTTGACGCTTTCACTTCACGTTAATTCTACTTATTGAATTTAAATTAAATTAAGTAGCTCTAATTAGTCTACTTCTGTTTTTTGGCGCCCCTTGCCTTCTGGCGCCTAGAGCGACCGCTCCTCTCGCTCTACCCCAGGGCCGGCGCTGTAAGCCACTGTCATATTTTGAGATGAAAAGTTAAATGAAGTTTTGTCCATAACTGCTTCGTTTCGGAGATAGTGTGTAGATTAAAAAAAAATAAACTCCTGATGATCTCTGAAATGTTTGAAGATTTTTTTAGGAGTTCTTTTTCAAGTGTACAAGAGAGTGCACGTGTATAAAGAGCGTCTATTAAAATAGTGATATTTTTAATTAATTGCTAGTTTTAGTTGAAATTTTTATTATCATAATATATAAAACACGCGAGTGCATGGTGAAAATTAAATTATAACAGTGCTAACATGTCCCCAACACCTAAGGGTGAGGGAGGAAAAACTAAAAACATTAGTAAAAACGTGCAGATCTTAGATTTAACATACGACGATACAAACACTGTCGATAATTTACATTCAGCGTAGAAATGTGATGCTCCACCTGATGTTACTATGGATGAAGCTGAATTGATTGACCGCTCTAGTCAAATAGCGCACATGACTACTTCCCAAAAAAATCTTAAGTTTTTCAACCTTGCTAAAGATAAGTATTATAATTTCCAATGTATTTATGTTTTTATTGAGAAGACAGATAACCAAAAAATAGGTCGTTTACACCCACTTTATATGGGACATATATTACATAAAAAGTTAAATTTAAAAAATATAATTACATCAATTGAAAAAGTTGGTATAAATCGTGTTAAAGTTATTACGAATTTTTGGTTTGTTAATGATTTGGGGTCATAACAACAATTTGTATTTAAAAATGATAATCAGGGACTAACCCTGTATATAAGTTTATCAGACGTTCATGGAGCGAGCGGGTTTTTGTCGGAAAGGAAAAAAAGATTGGATAGGATAGCAGCAGCAGTTCTGTATACTTTGTTTCGACGTACAGAAGGGATAACCTAGTGGATAATTAATATAAAATTTAACGTTTCAACGGCTTTTCCATCGGGTATTCTATAAGGACGATATATGGTGTAATATATGATTGGACAATATCGTCTGTTGACATTTTATTGGATAATTTCTTTTGAGTTAGTGGAAGAAATAGAAAAACGTCTACCTGGTGCATAGGAATTGTAGCACAGGAGGTGAGTTTTCTCCATTATTTAAAGTTTCTTTAAGCTGTTGTTATGAGAGTGTTCTTGACTTAATTTCTTTTTTTCTTGGTATTCTAGGCGTTTTTTTTCTGGGCGAATGATAATAATTTAATTAGTTTCTGACAAGCCTTAATTTTGGATCGAAAATGGTCGGCGATATGGTTTGAAAAACTGTTGACGTTCGAAAGGGCCGTATCCTCAGAGGAAATATTGGAAATCACAGTGTAGCATATTCATAGGGCGACGCCGTTGTAGTGATACAGAGGAAACAACCGTACTACGATAAGTACAACATAGTGGAATATCTATGGACTTTTATTATCATTTGGCTATAATATATCTTTATTTACTCGCGAAGATTCGTCTTGTAATAAAAATACCGACTATCTTTCATAAATTAAACGAGACAAGTTTCTGATAGTCTAGTTAACTTTTTCTTGCCATTTTTTTTGTGTGTTTTGTTATCCTCAAAAGCAAGGGGTAATCTAATGTCCCTGATCTCAACCAACCCTGACAGTGGGGATATTTTGTGTGTATAATTTAAATCATTTCTAGATCATTTTTTTTTGTTGTAAACTTACATAAGGATACGAATTTACCTAGATTTTTGTAAATAAATTTGGGACAGTCTATAGATAAAGGTATTAGGGGGGTTTCTTTTTTTGGTTAAATAAGCTACCTCTATCTTGGACTGCACTCTCGAGAGTTAGGTTAGCTTAAAAAGATTTTTTCTGGTATCATCTTAATGTATATAGATAGATATATATAATGTGTTTTTTTTTCTTATTAAAAATTATAAGTTTCATATGCCACTAATATGGACATATTATGGGATATTTTCTGCTATCAGAACATAAATAAACTTTACATTTTATCTTAAATTGTGTTATTTGTGAAAACTAACAAGGTTTTGCTAGAAATATGGTTTTAGTAATTTCAATCTGAGAGGAGGTATGTAAAGAAAATTACTTGGCGCCCCCTTTATTAATAAAATAAGTACAACTTTTGTAAATACCCACACCAACTCCACTGAGTATTGAGTCGGACATACCTCTATTGTTACCATCGCAATAAGCAACGTAACAAAGTAGGAGTTAAAACGGCAAAAGACGCGAATGACTTAGTAAATAATAAAATACTGCAATTCGAAAACATGAGGGCATTTATACCTAATAATTTATTAATAAGAAAAGGGCTAATAAAGGGGGTTGATACATATTTCAATGAAGAATATTTAAAAGAAAATACCCAAGCAACATTCTGACGACGAACCGACGTTGCTGTTCGCAACTAAAAGTCGGTGTGTGACGTACACAAAACGTCGGGATGACCCATAGTTGTACTAATCTGGTCAATAAAATATGGGTCGATTCAACGTAGAGGACCGACTTTAGTCGTTGTGATTACCGACCAAATGTTCACCAAATTTTACGTCGGCTTAAGTTGGTTGTCAGCCTATTACCAACCTTATTTAAAATTTGCCCTTAATCTGACCTACAAAAGTCGGGTGTAGGTAGTGAAACTAAGCAATTTTGTATATTATTCTATTTGTATTACCTATATATTTATATAAAATGGATAAGGCGTGTTTATCATTGAGTACGTATTATATACAAAATACTTCGAATAAAATTTTAATAAATCTGGTGGGGTAAAAACTGAAACGAAAGAATTTTATTGATACATACATATAAAGTAGGTCGAAAAATATAGTGAACCCATAAGAATAATGTTTATTTTAAGAACGAAAGTACTATTTTTATTTTTTTACGTTCAAAAAATATTTTCCGTTTCCAAAGAAAGCGCAATTGAAATATTGATTAATTTTACGAGTAAATAAAAACTTTTTTGCTTACTTTATTTGAAAAAAGAGGCAAATTTTGTGTATTTAAAATAATTGTATACATAATCAACATGGCCGCCTATTATTTCCTTCTGTGGAACCAGAAAATATGGCGAAGGCGGAATAAGTGCAACTATTTTTACTAATAGCGACTTCACGGTTAAATAATTTTACCTGCACCAACTTTTAGTAGGCTTTGGTGCAGAAATCTGCACTAACACTAACGTTCATTCCAAACAATCACGATAATATCTACCGTCTCTTGCAGTTGGTGTATAAATCTTTACTAAATATCTATCAATACTTGAATTATCGACATTGATTTTGAGGTTATGTTAGACCAAGGACCAAAAGCCTAACACCAACGTCCAACCGACGTTGCTAGACGACTACGTCAGTCAGCAACGTCTAACCAACGTTGGAATGTTACCCAAAAATTACCTAAATCTAATTAATCAGTTACCAACGTCTAATCAACGTTGGATAATAATCTAAGAACACACTCAACGTATTAAGTAGATTTCTGACATCAAACCAATGTTGGTAAATGTGCTAGATGTAAATAGTAGGTTTGCGAGGTTCAAGCTACGTTGCTCCAACGTTATATCATAACTATAAAATCTAAGACGCTACTTGACTAATATTTGTAATAATTCTGACCTTATAATTAGTAAAAAAGTAGTCGGTAGTCGGTAAAATGTTACTTAAATGAATGTAGCTACCTATCAAGTCGGTTACCAACGTTATACAGAAGTAGGTGTATTACCGAAAAATTAATCGGAGCTACTTAAGTTAGTGATTAACGTCTAACCAACATTGGTTAATAACTAAAAAGGACCAAACCTATTAAGCCACTAATCAACGTTTAACCAACGTTGGCAAGTATTCCATAACAAACTTGACCTATTCAGTTAGTCACCAACGTCTACCCCAACGTTGGTAGGTTACTCAAAATTTAACCATACCTATTTTAGTCAGTTGTCAACGTCTAACCAACGTTGGTAAGTTCTTCAAAATATAACCATACCTATTTTAGTCAGTTGTCAACGTCTCATCAACGTTGGATAATGACTTGAAAACATATCAAACCTTATTAAGTCGTTTTCCAACGGCAAATCAACGTTGGTAAATCGCCCAGACTTAAGCAGTAGGTTTGCGAGGTCGGCGCAATATTTGGTTCGACGTCGTATTACAACTACAAAATTTAAGTTATTACTCGACTACTATTTGTAATAATTCTGACGTCGGAATTAGTGAAAATGTAGTCGGTAGTTGGTAAAATGTTGCTTGGGTATAGAATCTGAAAACAATATTTTAGATCATGAGACTAAAAAGGTAAACAATTATCGAGGATAAAACGTCACTAGTCCCTAGACAAATGATTGTAATAACGTTCAAGGGAAATATCTTACCTAATAAAGTAATAATTAATAGTGTTATTTTTCCTGTAGAGCCATTCGTGCAAAGGGTTACCCAATGTTTCAAATGTTTAAGGTATGGACACGTCGCAGATCAGTGCCGTAGCACAAACTCCTTGTGTATAAATTGTAGTAAAATCAAAGAGAAAAATCATACGTGTAACGAAGGCGAAATTTTCTGCCTATTTTGTAAAAATAATCAACATAAAACAATTTCGAAAGACTGCCCTCATTTTTTGAGACAACAAAAAGTTAAAAAACAGATGGCTACATCAAATATGCCCTATTTAGAAGCAAAAAAATATGTAGAATTCTCGTTCTCTACAACAGTGTCTACAGGTAATGGATACAATGCTTTGGATAATCTAACAGAATATCCCAGTTTACCAGGAAAAAAAATACTAAATAGAGTAAACTCTAGTAATAATTTCTTATCACAACCTAGTTTTCCGAGTACCAGTTCATTCAATAAATCATCAAATGCTACCACCAAAAAACGAAAAATACAAACCCCACTAACACTTTCACCACAAATTCCCCCAATGTTCCCTTTGGTAATGGAGCCATCACAAGCTCTGCCTCCTAATACTAATAACACTATTCAAGGAATAAGTAAAGATAAAATTATAGATTCAGTTTCAAAGGTAATCCACAATATATTAACCAAATTCAATCACATAGAAGAGCTAAAAAATATAAATAGCCAATATTTAAGAGACGAGATTGGATTGTTGTTGGATACAAACAGTTTCAGCTAGTACATTCAATCAACACCATAAATGTTATAAAAAAATGCAGTGGAACGCACGTTCCGCTGTGTGCAATAAATATAATTTAAAGCAATTTTTAAATATTAATAATATCGACATCGCTCTAATCAGTGAAACCTGGTTTAAACCAGGTCAAATGATTAGATTTCAAGGCTACAATATTGTAAGAAAAGACAAAATAGATGGTAGGGCCGGTGCTGCAATATTGGTTAAAAAATATATTCCATTTGATGAACTAAATTTCTTAAATAATTTTAATAGTGATACAATGCTGTGCGGAATTCAAATTCCGTACAACGATACAAAACTTACACTCTTGTCAATCTATAGGCCACGTAACGTAAATACACAAAGGTTAGATTGGAAAAATATATTTAAATATGGTTATGATCCAGCAATCATAGGTGGCGACTTCAATGCACATAATAGTGTATGGGGATCTGGAAAAAAATAATCAAGTAGGTTCACTTATTTTAAAAAATGCGGATGAGCTAAATTTAGTAATTCTGAACGATGGATCACCCACAAGGTTCACTGGACCCAATATCAATATTTCGGTGCCAGACTTATCTCTTACAACCTCGGACATAGCTAATAAAATACAGTGGAGAGTGACTGATGATACTCTTTCATCAGATCACTTTCCCATTATAATGGAATTAAAAACTTTGCATATTACAAATGATATTATATATTCTAAGAACAAGTGGAATATTAAGAAAGCAAATTGGCCGCAAATTGGACGAAGATACGACCTTACTCAACTTCTCCAACATCCCAACTATGTCGTAGAAGAAAAATATAATTTCACTGAGAAAATAAATCAGGCAGCAACTGCTACAATTCCTATAAATAAGCCTTTTAAAATGAAAAATCGACCACCACCTCCATGGTGGGACGATGAATGTCAAAAAGCTATTGAAAAAAGGAAAGCAGCCCAATATTTATACAAAGTAAACGGTACGTTCGAAAATTTTATTATGTGCAATCAGATATTCGCTCAAACATAAAAACTCTTTAAACACAAAGCTAAACAGAATTGGCAAGAATGGTGCTCAAAATTAAATAAAAATACCCCAGTCATCGAGTTATGGAAACAAGCTAAAGTTATACAAAGAATTCCTATACAAAATAACAAAAAATGTGATAATTATGAATGGTTGGAAGAATTCTTTACTAAGGTATCGCCACCGTTAGCTAACGATAATTTTGAGAAAAAATTTTCGGTTGAAAATTCGAGTGCCATATCCAAACCATTTACAATAACCGAACTGGACTGGGCTATAAAAATGGCAAGTAATACTGCACCAGGGTTTGATGAGATTAAATATCCAATGCTAACACACCTCCCACTAAATGCAAAAAAAATTCCTCCTAGATATTTTCAACTACGTTTGGGTAAAAAGTGTATGTATAGAAGCCTGGAAAAAAATAATTATTATTCCTATACTTAAACCAAACAAGGATCCCAGTAAGTATGAATCATACCGCCCTATATCTCTACTCTCCTGTATTCTTAAAATATTTGAATGGATGGTAAAAATCAGACTAGAATGGTGGTTAAATAAAAATAATCCTCTGCCCCAAAAACAATTTGGTTTTAAACAAGGTTTCGGGACCCTAAATGCTGTTGCCAACATAGTTACAGATATCCAGTTATGTTTTTCAAGAAATGACTACTTAGGAGCAATTTTTTTGGATATCCAAGGAGCATATGATTCTGTTAACTTACATATTCTTGAAAAAAAATTACTAGAATTTTTCATTCCAAAACACATAGCGTACACCATTACTAAATTATTATATAATAGAGAACTGTATGTCAGAAGTGAAAATAATGAGAGGATGGGTCCACGATTAGTATCGGTGGGCCTTCCTCAAGGGTCGGTGTTAAGCCCACTATTGGTCAACATCTACCGCTGATATTCACAATATTGATTCACCAATAAGCATAATTCAATATGCGGACGATCTCTGTATATATATACTAGTAGCAGAAAATTAGACCTTTGTATACAGAACCTAAATAACTGTATGAGACAAATTGAACCTTGGTTGCTCAATAATGGTTTGGAAATATCCGAATCAAAGTCTCTAGTAAATTTCTTCTCCCGTCATAATATAGATAACATGCAAACTATTAAATTGGGAAAATTTAAATTTTTCATTAAGAACGATGTCAAATATTTGGGTATCACCCTGGATAAAAAATTGACGTGGAAACCACATATTGAAAATATTATTAGCAAATGTGACAAAGGATAAACTTTCTTCGGATGACATCTAAAACTTGGTGGGGCTCAGATCAAAAATCTGCACTATTATTTTACAAGTCATATGTCAGGTCCATTTTGGATTATGGTTCCATTATATATGGCTCAGCCAGTAATCATCTTCTCAAATGTTTGGACATAACTCAAAACAAGTGCCTCAGAATTTGCTTAGGCGCTATGAAATCAACTCCAATTGAACCACTCCACATTGAAGCCTTAGAGCCGCCTCTACAACTACGTCGTGAATTCTTAGCTGAAAAATTTATTATCAAATCGCAAACAAAAAACTCAATTCTGACTGACAAATTATACAAATTAAATAATTTCGATCTGTGTAACAAATTTTGGTTAAAAAAAAACTCTCCACAATTATGTACGGCCTTTCGTCAGACATGCAAATATTTTGAACGTCTAGATAAATTGTACCCCTCTAACCCCGAACACAATTACTTTGATTTATCCAGTATTAACACAGTCATAATCCCTAAATACTCAGAAAACCACACGCTCAGCCGCAGTGTTTTGTTAGAAACTTTAGAAAAAAATACCTTATCGAATCACAATATATACTGATGCGTCCAAATATCATGAGGGCACAGGCTGCGCCTATTTCTGTCCCCAGGAAAACACACAGTCAATGTTTAACCTACCTCTGGACATGTCAATTTTCTCCGCTGAAGCCTTTGCAGGGCATAAAATATATTATATCTAACAATACAAAGTATTCAGTCATACTCTCCGACTCACTCTCTGTTTTATCAGCCATAAAAAATAGCTACAGCCCAAACGTCGCTTTAGATCCTTACATTATAAAAATTAAATCACTGCTATATGAATGGACATCAAATGGAGGCAATATTTGGTTTGTGCGGATTAAAGGACATAATGGATTATATTTTAATGAACTAGTTGATTCTCTGGCAAAAGAGAGTATTAAACATGGAATGGATGTAACAAATGATATAAGTATAAATGACTGTATAAATGTATTAAAAAACAAAATGAAAAAAATGGTCGCATCTCTGGGAAGAATTTTGCTTTACAACCCCTACAAGATATACGCTAATTCAGCCAAAAATACCACAAAAGTTTTGGCACGATAACCTCAATATTCCCCGATAATACATCACCATAATCAACAGATTGAAGTTTGGTCACGGACGGTACCCTGCGCACCTTGCCAGGTTCAAAATTATTCCATCAAACATGTGTGAACATTGTAACACAGAGGGAGATTTAGACCATATAATTTTTAACTGTAATGAATGCAACAACTTATACACAAACCTTATTAAATGTGGAGTTATGGCTCCATTTAATTTAGTTTATGTCTTAAGTCAAGATAGAACTGAAGTACTACAATGCATAATCAAATTTTTAAGCAAAACTGGACTAAAAATTTAAGTATAGGTAGATATGTACCTACTATATACACTACACTTACTTCCTTTTGTCTAACCTTTTGTAGTTTCCCCTGTTACCCGTGGCCTAATCCTGTTTGTAATTAATTAGAAATGCCTTGACAGGCCCTTAGGCGAGAAGTGTATGCCCTTGTGAACTATCCTTACGTATATATTTTGTAAACCAAATTATAGATTAATAAAAAGAAAAAATCACCCTTGTGTCACGTATGGTGGCCCATAGGACAAAGATGAAAATAATATTAATTAAAAAGTAAGAAATGGAGATTAGGTAAATGGAATAATGAATAATGTACATAAGATACTAATAATAATGCAGCTTCGACCCTACAGTCAATAATTAGGTTCTGGCTGATTGGACTGTCTAAGTGCCAAAAAAAAAGATTTTTTGATTAAACTTGCTGTGCATAATGAGTACTTTTAGAGACTTCTTTATTGTAAACATTTAGAGCATTTTTTTTAATCAACTCACTGTATCTTCGAAATAAATTTATTGACAAAACATCATTTGAGCTTTTCGCCTTAACATAAGTTTGGGAATCATTTCCTGAATTTTCTCGATGCGTGTACTTAAGGATCACCCTGTCTATATTAGCTATAATATGTAAAATCTCCGTTTTATCGGAAATCATAATTAATGAACTGGAACATGCCAGTTATTATAAATTAAACATTTTCGAACTGTTTGGTCGGCATTCTTAAACCACCTTGTGTAAACGTAATTTTGAATTTTCGTCTTTGCTCAAAACTATATGCAAAATTTCATTAAAATCGCTTTGGCCTTTCCAGAGATCCAGTGGGAAGTAAATAATCTTCAAATAACAAACATATTTTAAAAACCATGCCAAAACATTGTAATTTGTAACCTGTGAAGATTTGTTAAAGAAAATGGTTAAATTTGGTGCTAATTTATAATCGATATCATAAAATTTAATGAGAATAGTAGTTTTATTTTGATTATACACAAAACATGTAACACCAAGAAAATAAATGTAGGCAAGTTTATTCAATAATGGGTATTACTATTCCTCAGTTATTTTCTTCATGCGTCATTTATAGTGTTCTTTTAATTATTAAAACACACGTTATATTAAATAATAAACACAAGTATATAAAATTAACATAATTAATAAACTTTAAAGTTCTAAACGAAATTATACCAATGTACGCTATTTCAAATTAGGGATACAGATGACGTATTCCCGCCTTTAATTCTATTGGTCAAATTTAAGAGGTAACCTACTCCTTTACGGGCCACGCTGTGACATAACCTAACGATTAGCTGCAATTTAGACACGATTCCGATACTTTTTATAACTGACAATATAGGTAAGTTTTGCTTTGTAAAAATATGTTTAACTTCTCAATATTTGTTTGTCGTGTAGAATGGCCTGGTACACAGTGTTAACAATTAAATTCAGTGAAAAAAAGTGTATAAAGTGAAAAAGTGATGGATGTTAATTTATTATGGGTGATCCGCCCGATAGAGGAAAAAGAGAAGATATTATTATAGATGAGATGAATATGGTAAGAGATAACCAGCGTATAGTAATGACTCTTGGAGAGCTCTTAAGTAAAAGGAGAGTAATAGTCAACAGGCAGGAAATTCATCAGCGACAACAAATAATACGACAATCGACCAGGCAGCTCACGGAGGTAAAAACAGTGATGATAAAATAAGACCGGTTCTTTTATATAATGCTACTGATAAGGGTCCATTTATTGCCTATTTAGAAAATAAAAAAGAAAATATAGACAGGGCGCATTTAGTAACAGTAGGAAAATTAATTAATCAAAGCGTACCTACCTAAAATGGAATATTGTATAAAAAATATTAGCTCAATAGGTTTGAATAGGGTTAAAGTGGAGATGGCTACGGCCATTAGTGCAAATAAATTAATAAATAATGAATTCCTAAAAAATAATAATTTTGAAGCATATGTATATTCCTCAATTTCTTAAAAGAAGACAAGGGGTAATAAAATGTTGATGTGACATTTAGCGAGGAAGAATTAAAAGTGGCTATAAATCCACTTTTTGGAAAGAATTTTAAAGTTGCAGAAGTATGTAGAGTGAACAGAAAAATTGTTGATACAGAGGGTCATTTAAAATTTGTACCTTCTAGTACGTTAAGGGTAACATTTACCGGACAAAATTTACAAAAAAAAAAAGTTATATATAGTGTTGTATTGGAAGTAGAACCTTATATACAGAAAGTGGTGCGATGCATGAAATGTTTGCGCTACGGTCACTTAAATAGTCAATGTAAGGGAAGCGAAAGATGCGCAAAGTGCGGAGAACCGCACATAACAGCGAATTGCAATTCAACAGTAGAATATTGTATAATTTGTAAAAGTGAGGAACACAGAGCTAATAATCACAAGGTATGTCCGGAATTTAAAAAACAAAAAAGTATAAAAAATATGATGGAAATTGAAAATCTAACATACAGGGACGCTGTAAAAAATATAACGGTGTAGTTATGCAGCAGTAACAAATAAACATAATGATACAATGATAAATAGGGATAATCAAAAAATAACTATCAATAATAAAAACGCAACTATCTCACAAAAAAAAAGAAGGGTAACAGAAGGGGTTCCCCCCACGTTTGAAAGCTCATTTAAATATTTTGAAAACTCCTTCAGTGGAACATATTTCGATGGGAACTTACAGACATGTTCCACAAAATCACAAACAGGTTAATATGAATGAAAATATGGTTAATAATAATAGTAACACAGTAAATATTATAACTGAATATTTTATTGAATCGGTAAAAGATATTTTAGAAAATAAAAATGAAATAAGTTTAAACGAGCATTTATTAGTTAAAGTCAAGGAACAAATAATTCAAATTCTCACAAATAATGAATAAATTAAACTTTTTGCAGTGGAATGGTAGGTCTGTAAACGCTAATAAAGTTTTTTTAGAACTTTTTCTATATGAAAATAATATTGGTATAGGTCTACTATCTGAAACATTGTTTAAATCGGGTACATTGATATCTTTTCAAGGTTACAAAATATTAAAAAACAAAAAGGAAGATGGCAGAGGTGGCGTGGCCATTTTAATAAAAAAAAATATTCCTTATACACTAAATAATTTATCTAGTAACATTAGAGAATTATCAGTAATTGCAGTAACAATTCACCCTAAACCAAAGGAAAATCTTAATATATATTCTGTTTATGTAAAGCCGCAAAGTAAAATAACTACAACACAATGGGAGACATTGTTTAAAGAATTAAAAAAGTCTTTTATAATTGTAGGAGATTTCAATATGCATCATAATGTTTGGGGTTGTTCGTGGTCAGATACCAATGGAGTAAACCTTTTATCTGTTATGGATGAATGTAATATCAGCTTTTTAAATTATGTGAAGGAAACGTTGGTAAAAAAAATATAATCCGATCAACAAATCTGCTGTAGATTTAACTTTGTGCAATATTGAAATTGCTTCAGACTTTAAATGGGAAGTGAATGACAATATCATGGGATCAGATCATTACGCGATTGTATTCAGTGCTAATTACACTCAAGATTGTATCGTTAAAAATCAACAAAAAAAATTGGAATTTAAATAAAGCCGACTGGAAACTTTTCTCTGATCTGGTAAAAAATTATGCAAATAACGAATTAGAAAATGTTGATTACCAAGAATTCTTAAACAACCTTAATGTTATTAGTAAAACAAGTATACCAGAAAAGATAGAAGTATATAATAAAAAATTTTCTAAAATATGGTGGAATGTACAATGTAGTCCAGTCATCAACGAACAGTGGGAAGCTTTAAAAATATATAAAGAAAATACAACTTTTGACAATTTTATAAATTTACAAAAAAATGTCAGCAAAATCTAAAAAAATCATTAAACAAAGTAAAAGAGAAGCGTGGAAAAAATTTTGTTCTGAGTTAAACAGAAATACAAAAATTAAAGTCATCTGGAATCATATTAAAAAAATAAAGAACTGTGGAAAAAGGGGGGCCCCCCCGGGGGGGGGGGGGACCCCTTTGAAAATTTTTTTTTATTTTTTCCCCCCCCATAAACCAAAAAAATATAAAAGAGGACCGAGAAAAAAAAAACAAAAAAAAAAAAAAAAAAAAAAATTTTATAAACAAAAAAAAAATTGGGGGGGGGGAAAAAAAAAAAAAAAAAATTTTTTTTCGAATTTTTTTTTTTCTATACAGGGTGAGTTTTAAATGCCTAGTTATATTTTAACCCTCAATATATTTCGTCGAGTACAATTGATTGGCACTGTTAAAAAATTTTTTTAAACAAAGAAAAAATTTTGAATTTCTGATAATTTTTTCGTCCTCCGGCAACCGACATTTTGATGGTCACTGGATATCTGTGTAAACACCGTTCATAGAAATTACGTAACTCAAGGCAGTGTTGCCACTGTCAGCGTTCCGCACAAATCTATTTTAAATTAGTACACATCTGGTAATTTGGTTTCACTTTACTAAAAATGAAACAAAATTGAAAATAATCATTTTATAAAGAAGCATATACTTTAAAGAACGGAAAGGTAGATTGGTTTACTTAACGGGGGGGTGAAAATAAACAAACTATAATAAAGGGCAAGGAAAAAATGTAGTAAAAATAAACAAACTATAATAAAGGGCAAGGAAAAAATGTAATCTTCATATAAATCTTACTAACGAACTAAAAAAATACTTATTTAAAAAAAAAAAAAATAAGTTTGTGATTCGAACCCGCGTGCTAGGCGAGTATATTCTCTGTCGTCTAACAAGTTCCTTGCTGACAATTCGTATAATGCGAGGTTATAAGTTGTCTGTCTCACTTTTGAGAGAAACTGATTGGTTCCATGAATCAATCAAACGTCCAAGTCTGGTGGGACAGGACCGTATTAAGATCATTTAATATTTTTGTAATAATGAATTAAGTACGATTACTCACTTAAATTATTAATTGATATAATCCATCCACAATAGAATTATTTTTTGCCCAGTTTAGCCAACAAAAAAAATTTTAAATAAGAAATTATTATTGTTGCCCAGTAAGTACCACGTGGAGGTATGAGCTTTACCTGCCAGGAAGTGGTTGGGGTGTTAGTTTGGGTGAGGCTATGTTAGTAAAATTAACAATAAATTCTGAAAACAAAAACTTAAACTCCTTAATAAATAAATTAAACTATAAAAAATTCTAATACTTACTGAAATAAATAATAAAAAATTGGCATTCTGCACGTACCTAATTGAAATAAAATAATCTCTTCTATAAATAATCCACATACCCTGGTACACAGCAAAAATAAATCACTAATAATAATCAATAATTAAAAACACAGGACTAAAACACACACTAATAACTATTAAATAATATCACAGTTTCCGAGAATAACACTAATCACTAATAAAAATATCACACTTACAATGTCACAACTTTACTCGTTGCAATCTTCCCACGGATGAAACATTAATTGTTACAGTGGCGGTTGGTGGATTTAGGTTATATCATATCTCAGTATTGGAGCATGGAACCCAAGTAATATTTTAAGGCACGACTACCAGTTACTGAACGAAGAAGTTTTGCAAAAAAAAAATTGAAAAAAAAATAGAAAAAAAGTTACAAAAATGCGCTGCCGATCCAGATTATTTCTAGACCATTAGTAAAATATTTGGAAACTATTTTTTTCGTAATCAGAAGGAAAATTTATCACCCCGTTTTTTTTTTTGTTTTCGAAAATTTTGATTTTTTGTAAAGTTATGACAATTTGAAATTTACACAATGAAGAATTTAAATTTTAAAATGTCATAACTTTACAAAAAATCACAATTTTCGAAAACCAAAAAACCGGGGTGATAAATTTTCCTTCTGATTAGGAAAAAAAATAGTTTGCAAATATTTTACTAATGGTCTAGAAGTTATCTGGATCGGCAGAGTATTTTTGTAACCTTTTCTCAATTTTTATTTAATTTTTTTTTGCAAAACTTTTTCATTCAGTACTGGTAGTCGTGCCTTAAAATAATGTTTGGATTCCATGCTCCAATATTGAGATATGGTTTAGCCTAAATCCACCAGCCGCCACTGAATTGTTATCACTGCACTTGTAAACACGAACTACAACTGATACAATTTAGAGGTTAGCATCAGTAACAGTTTTGTTTTAGTTTTCAGCATTATTTTAATTATATAGTATTCTTCTGGGTATTTTTTGTCATTACAATGCCATAAAACGGTTTTATGTATACAACATAATAATATATTAATATAATTATATTGTAGAGGTACAACAAGAAACAAAACATTTTGACTCCTAATTTCTTTGCAAGAACTAAAAAATAAGGTATTTAAGAAAGTTTTAGCTTTATATTTATTTTTTTATTTAACTAGATGTAATCTTTTGTGTCTCAAATATAAGATGCTTTTTTTGTAGTTTTTTTTTGGGTATATTTCTTTAAATAACACAATAAAGAACATCCAGACTATTTAAATATTTTTATTAAAACCATATACATTTTTTATTTTGGCTTCTAAAATATAATTCAAATAAAAAAAATTAGTATTGAAAATAAAGTGATTTTATTGAAAAAAAAAACAACAATTTTTATATTAGCTAACCTATGCATTGTGTATTTTAAATAATAGATAGTACTCTATAAACCTATGTATCAATATAATTAAAAAAACAAAGTTTCTAACAATCATTTATGTAAATGTGCATCTACTTATATTATAAAAAATAGTGTACTTATATAAAATAATACATACATTATTGTCCTTTAAATAATATTAATTTATTATAAACATATCTCATGCTTCTACTTCTATCAAACATATTGCTGTTATAATGGTGAATTCTAATTTTAAAATATAGAGATGATATTAATTTAATTAAATTGCTATAGTGACAGGTAAACGCAGTCTGTTCTTTAAAATGATTATTTAGGTTTTTAAATAAGTTTTGATTAATTAACAAACCTAACAATTTTATGTTTAATAAATTGACATTTATTAAATTATTTCTTTTATTTATATAAATTTGAAAGATTTTCTCTGAAGTTCGACATATAAATATTACATCTTCGGAGGGATACGAGAGTTGACCTCTGTCTTTCTGATTTATAAAGGACGTAAGAAAGTCAGCTCTGTCCCCTAACAATGCTTCCACACATTCTTCACATTTTAGAATTTTCAAGAGTTTGGTTACAATATAACCCCCTACATAAATAAAAATTTCATTTTTAAATTCTGATATTTCTATATTTAGAATGTGGTAATACATGTCATCGTCCATTTCTGGTTCGTTTATATCTTCTGCTATTCGCTGTCTACCACACGATTTATTAATAATATCAGAAGGAGACAAAACTGAAATTGTTTCCAATGGAATACAATTTCCTCTAAAAGAATCTCTCAATTCAAGGTGTACAAGCATTTTCTTATACGCGACTTTAAATTGTTTAGCTGTTGGGTTGTTGTTACAACCCCCCATTGCCCTGATTTGCCCAAAAAAAAGTTCAACATGATCCTGGCTAATTTTGTAAGTAGGAATATACAACAATAATTGATTTTCTTCAATAATATTGTTATAGAGAAATGTTATACTTTCGATACAAAACAACAATCCTATTACCCCCATTTTTCTTACACTCTCACAAACAGGTTTGCCGATCGCTAATTCCAAAGATTTTAAATAGTCTGCTGTTTCTGACAAAAATTTATTAAAACCCTCAAAATATTGTTTGTTAACAGGCTGTTTGTAACCATACTGATACATATTTCTGGAATTCAAGATGTCAAATAAGTTATTGATACATCTAATAAATTTTACTGTAGCTTCACAATCTTTAAACTGCTCTAATTTTAAAGTTTCGTTTAAAAACTCCAAAGCATGTGCTACAGAAGTACTAAATAGTTGGGTGGCTAATTTAACTTTCATTTTTTTGTTTTTAAAGAATATATGTGATTTTCTCAATTTATTAGCTAAATGAACACCCTCTTCATCTTGCAATTTCATTAATTTTACTAAATATTCCCACTGAATAATATCACCGTTATCATCAATAATATTTTTTTTATCTCCTAACAAATTTCTTAACAATTTAATCATATGACAGGGGTAAAAAAAGACTGCAATTCTTCTGCCACAACTGGGATCAACAAATGTAGATTGTATATTTTTGGGATCAAAATTACACCCTAACTGTTTGGCCAACGTAACATTGTTCGTAGCTCCATCAAAACATATCGAAACCAACAGTAGCCCCGTTTCATTGACTAACTTTAGACACTGTAGCACTAAATTTTTTTTTTTGTTGACCGGTTAAACTATCTATTAAAAAATATCCAAGAGGAAGCTTCCATGACTCATTAATGCAAACTAGCATGAACACGAGTGCATCCTTGGCTACAGGATGACAGTCAGTTTCAGTTTCTACTCCAAAATCTACAAATCCGTAATACTTCGTTCCATCCCACTCCACATGCTGACGAATTGCCATTTTGTCTACAGTTAAGCTGCAAATAAGTTTATAATCTGTATTCTGTCCTTTGATTTTTAATAGGTCGAAAACTTCTGCTGTAAATCCGGCCTCGCCATTTATATTTTTGTACCACCTCGATATAGTCTGGGTGAGGAAGAGCCGAATTAAAAGTATTACGAACAAAATTGTATGCCTTAACAGAATAATAATGAAGAGTTAATAAAAAGGCTTTAAGCTGTTCGCCATACTTATGTTTATGGTACATCTGTCTGCAAAAATTCTTCATTAGGTCGTATCTTACACAAAGTTTCTAATGTTTCATCGGTGACTTTGCCACTGAGTGATTTAATCACCTCAGCAAGCCTAGCAACTCTTTTCTTAAAATGGCGAAGACTTGTCCTAAGCCTCTTAATTTTTTTACGAGCTTTAGTCAACTGAGACTTCAGTTTTCGTTTTCGGGGTGTTTCAACCTTAAAAAAAATTTACATAATTAATAAACAATATTGGCACTATTATTGATTTTTGATTATAGATTGAATGAAGACTTACTTTACGTAAGATGTTTATTTTTTTTTTTAATTTAACATACTTCTATTACTTACTGAATGCCAATATTAAATAATAAAGGCCCTGGCAATGCTGACTGAACAATTTGAACAACTTATTTAATGTTTTTTAAATAAGTATACTTTATTTTTCAATAAGTTAAAATACTTAGTAATAGTAATCAATAATAAATTTTACTTAGTTAACTTACTTTAGAATGCCCTCGAATAGGAGAACTTGGGGGTGTTTTATTTTCCACAAAACCCAAACTAGTAAATGACCTTTGTGGCAATTCTGTCCTTTCTATGTCCTGATAAAATCCAGTACTTGTTGATGGCCGTGGTTCATTTAACAAAGATATAGCAGCACTCGTCGATGGTTGAGACGAAACAGATGTAGTTTCGGTCAAGCTTTTACTAGTATCCTATAAAAAATAAGATGTATTATACCTACGTGTTATTGTTTATATTGTTTAAATCCTTTTGATATTTTATCTACAGGGTTTTTCTTCATATATTGACACTCCCCCTGTCGAGCCCCCTGTAGACTTCATTTTAGGAGTTATCGAAAAATATTAAGTTTTATGGATTTTTCTCAATTTTCATAATTTGCAATCAGAAAAAATAAATGAATATTGAGAATGTAAAATTTCTAATTGAACTATCCCTCTGCTTTATTGAACATCATTCACCTGAATTTAAAAAAAAATTAAAGGCCCTTGGAAAATTTTACATTTTCTATATTGATTTGTTTTTCTGTAAGAAAATCACAAAAATAAATCCTCGAAAAAATATATTTGAAAATAATAGTATACCTAAATAATACACACCAATTTTTTAATTATATTCTCGAATAAATTTAATAGGTATTTATAAAATAATTTTTCTGCTCATATGGAAACAGTAAATAAACAAAAGTTATGAATAAATACATTATTGTAAAAATAATTTAGGCACAAAATTTTAAATACGTTTCTAATTTTTATAAAATTTTATGTAAGTAAATATTTGAGAACTTCGGAAAAGGTAATTTTTTGGACACTATTAACTTTTTGTTTAATAATTTAAGTAGGTAGGTACTGTATTTTTAATAATAATTATTTTAGTGATCTGAATAAACTAATCATTATATATTTCTTTCGAATCTACTTACCGTAATGTCCATAATAGGTAAAGCATTTTGTTTTAAATGGAGTGAAAAAGGTGACTTCTCAAAATCATAAGACTCCTGGGTAAAATGTAAGTGGCATACATTGGAATTCACAAACATATCTTCTTTTTCCAAATTTAAAGATACTCTCCAAGCCTCTCTTCTCTCAGTATCCTTTGGAACACTAAAAATAATACAATCTTAAAGTACCTATTATGTAAAATCGTATAAAACGTGCTACTGTCAACATTAAATATATTCATCCCCTTTGATTAATCCACATTATTGCAATAATTAATAATTATCTTTGCAAATCTCATGGAAATGGGAAATACGGCTCTGTGTCTCCTTAAACAATCGAATATGGCCTCCAAAACAAACATGTTTATTAAGTAACTTACCGAAATAAATGAATAGATGATTTATCCCTCACACAGTTTGCAGTTTTGTGGTAAACACAACTTTTTATAACGCACCTGGGCATTTTTCACGCTATATAGTCACAAAAATAGTCACTGAATCAAAACCTCACTTCCACAACGAACATCGAAATACAATATGGATGCGATCGAACTGTCGAAGATACCGACACACTGCCTGTGATTGGTGGGTGCCAGCAGTGGGGGAATTGGCAGCGTGCGCCGTGAATTATGTTCTATCTCCCCCTTTCATAAATCTATGTTGATATGTAAACAAGCAAATTGTTGTTTCTTTATCGGTCATAGCGGTTTACGAAAATATACCTGGAGAGGCCAACTCACTCTCGCTGTCTTTGTTATTCTTATAGCAATAGAGAAAATAATAATTGGAAATCGTTCAGAGTGAATTTACGTAAACGTCTTTAGCGTCATTGACATTAAGTGTTAGGTAAATCGAGAATAAGTTTAGTTTCGATTTAAGTGCGTGTTGTTCTCTTTGTGCTTGTTTTTATTTCAGTTTTGCGATATTTTAACAGTACCTAAAAGTGCTTTTTGTTATTAGAATAGTTCTCGTCAAAGCTTGGATTTTGTTTACAAATAAAGTTACGTAGTTGTTTTTATTTAGTGACTTTTAGTTACTGATTTGAACTAGATTTTCCATCTTAATTCATAGGAATATGCTTGATGTCTGTAATTTGAATCATAAATTGGTTGGTAATGTAATGTACCTAAAAGATAGGTTAGTGTAACTCGCCCATTGACCTACATATCAGGTCAATGAACCAGCCGAACATATGACTTAGAAAACGATTTATTTATTAATAAATTACAGGATTACTTCAAATTATTATAATCGCAGGGTAAGTAACTACTACTTGTTAAAAAATAATAATTCTTTTATAAACTTTGAAAAAACGAAATCAAAATTGTCAGTAGCATTTTATGTTTACTGTTTATCGGAAAATTTGGTTTTAGTTTACGAAACACTTGAAAGAAAGTTTAATTGATGCAAGAAAAAGGCAAACTTGTACATTTCTTATATTAAAAGGTATTTTAAAATGTTTAAAAATTATTTCAAATGGAGCACTTAATCGCATAAGTAGGTAATTATTTCATTCAAAATTATGTCCCGGAACGAACTTACTGCTAGGTGGTAAATTGTATATGAAATGCGGCAACACTGCTAAAGGTCAATGCACTATTTCAGATAAAATGAGGAATGTTTCTAGTAATCAGCAGTTCCAAAACAATTTCATCTTATTTTTTTTGAAAGTCGATAACTCAATTTTACGTGGGAATTAAGAGAAAAAAAATGTGTCAGTGGGTTTCTACAGATGTCAAGAATCGGTGGTTTAAATATAACTACGCATTTAAGACTCACCCTGTATGTGGAAAAGTGGCTACATGTAGGGTCAATTTACTGTGAGAAAACTGAGCCTCATACGATTACGTTTTCCGGTGCCCCAGGCTCTTCAAATTTATGACTTTTTTCTAAATAAATGAAACTATAAAAACTTATAATTTATGCAGCTCTTTGCTTGTTTTAATATAAAACAACCCAAAACTCACCACGTGGAGGTGGCTGCATGTCCAGTTCCACCCACCCACCCTTCTTACCTATACTGGCTCTTCAAATCAAGGCCTTTAAGAAGTCAGATTTAGTTTCAAATTTTGGCAAAATTTCTCGAGAAGCTATTCTACTTCTAATAAATCCATCTCTTGCCTCTTGCCCACAAACAGATGATGAGGCTTCTGTAACTAATTGCACACTTCTCTCTACAGCCTGGGAATGACAAGGGACATTCAAAAGTGACATTTGGTCTGGAACATTAGCAATCATTTCTTTAAGTTCATCTGTAGAAAATTTCTTAGTGATTGGTGGCTCAGTAACAACAACTGATTGCCAGTTTATTAGCTCATAGTATTCACATTGGCTTCAAAATTAATTTGTGGTCTTTTGAACTTTCGTATTTCCTCTCAAGAATATGATCTCTAGATTTTAGAATCCGCCTCAGTCCCAATTCTCGGATGTTAACGCGCGAATCAGCAAGCATTGCTATCAAAATATTCTCTGGATGTGCAAAATATCCATTAATTTGAATTATTTTGTCAACAATTTGTCTCAAATGACATGGCATATATCGTGACCGCTGGATTAGTTTGAATAAATGTTGTGGACCATATTTAACTTCAGAATGTACTTTGATTGAAAACCATGTTGGAGCATAAACCTTCAAAATGTATTCTGTTAAACACTGCAAATGTTCAGAAGGGTTTGAAGTTGCCACATACAGGCGTAACACTCTATTCGCAGTAGTTAACCATCTTGAGTGAGCCATTTTCCCAGGTTTTGTATTGGCCAAATCCTCCGATATGTTACCCGTCGATATAGACAAACTCATGTTATACAAATATTTTTGGTCTGTGCTTAACATTTTTAAGTCAATTTCGGGAAGTTCTGTGATAATCTTTTGAAACTCTGTGACTGGTATAAATTCGCAAGATGGTAATGCTTTTCCGATTACGCCAGAAAACCCAGAAGGGCCAGTAGTTTCCCCATCTAAATGTTTCATTAAATGACGCAAAGGTAATTCATTTGCGTGCAACATACAAATGAACCACTGTAGTGGCCTTCCAATATGCATTTCTAGGTTTCTATTTACACCATTATGAATTCCCATATTAACAGCGGTCCCATCAGATCTAATAGCTACTAAGTTCGTCAAATCCATATGTTGCTGCAGAAACTGTATCAAATTTTTGGAAATTGTCTTTGCTGTGCCACATGGAACAGTGATGTCCAAAATATTTAAATTCGGGTTCTGAAACAATCACAATATGTTCTTCGCTAACTGTAGTTCTGTGATTTTTTATTACCAATTAAACGCTGAACGAGGGTATCATCTTTTCGTCCATCGAAATAAATGGGTTGTAAAAAATCCTTGTCTTGCTTGGTTTTTAAAATGTTTCGTGTTCTTTTTCTCTCTCTTCTTATCTTACTTCTATCAATTATTTTACAAGTTTCTTCTATGGTTACCAGTCCAATATCTTTTAATACAGCAGACGCAATAATAGCAGCGGATCTGTCAGAAACACCTGTGCGATCGCACGCTTGTGCGAGACTTGGTAAGTTGATACGCATTTGTTTAGATCGTTGGCGTTGTAATTTTGGGCTAGCCTCCTGCTTTGTATTAGAACTGTCATCAGTATCATCTGTCTCTTCACCATCTGATAGTTCCATATCCAGCACATTGGAAGAAGAAGTTGAAGGTAGCGATCTTATTTCCAAGACTCTCCGATGTAAGGATCGCTCAATGTTTCGCGTAGCTACCGGATCAATTGTGCCAATAAACATTTTTCTCTCAGTTCTCTGGTCTACTAGAAATTCTCTTTCTCTAATTGGCACTTTGTTTTTACACTTGCACAATGAAAAGTTCGCGCACTTGCAGGACGAAATATCGAAAAGTTTTGTTTCTGCAATTTCTCTAAATTCTTTCACTTTTTTGTCTAAGATCATCATTCAATCGGGATTTTAGAGGTTTTTTTAAGGTTTCTCAATTTTCCGTGATATTGTCTTATCATATGTAAAATTTGTTGATCTGTCACCACGGGAATAGACGCTTTAGACCAAATAAGTTTCAGCTCTGCAATCAAAATCTTTGCAATGTTACCTAAGGTCGGTTCTGCTTTATTTTGAGCTGAATCAATTAAGGTTTGACGTATATATGCATAGTTTTTCATCACGCCCGCATATGTAGGTAACGTATTTTTACTAAACATGGAAGGCGCCCCAAATACAGGACAGTCAATATCTTTTCTAGTTTTTGGCATATTTCACAAAAAAAACTTGATATCAAAATTCACTAAATAACAACCAAGGTAACCGATATACAATTACGCGTTTGTAAAACTATTTTCAAATGAATATCGGCAGCTTAAACTCACTCTCACCTAACGACAGTCGCTGGAGAACTAATTGAATTGGCTTTGTTTCTGAGTCGGCGACAAATTTTGGAAGTGGTGGGGGCACCGCTAAACGTCATCCAATCGATTCCAGATTTTGCAGGGAATTAATATTACTTAGTCCACCACTTTTCCGCATATAGGCGTTCAAAAACTAAAATGTCGGATTTTTTCACTCCACCCTACTAGAGATGCATTAAAAAAAAATAAAAACACTTCTCCCGAAATGGACAGAATTCATTACCCAATGTTAAGTAACCTTCCATGAATAGATAAACATATGCTATTAAAAATTTACAATCATATATGGTTAACTGGTGAAATTCCTCAAGATTGGCGAAAATATCTAATTGTTCCTATTTTAAAACCACATAAGGACCCTAAAATTGCTAAATCATACAGAGCCATCTCCTTAGCTTCATGTTTACTAAAAACTTACGAAAGAATGCTAAAAAATTGGATAGAAAAGGGGTTAGAAATCAATACAAAAATTCCTCTCAGCCAGTATGGTTTTAGAAACAATTGTAGCACACATGAGAACATATCGCATCTTATTCTAGATATTAAAAACTCTCTCTCTAAAGCATATTACACAATAAAAAAAAATAAGAAATAAGAAATAAAGTAAATGGAATAAGAAATAGAGAAATAATTATTTCCAGGTTTCAATACACAATACTCTTGGCGATAGTATTTTTTTAACCAATCAGGCGGCAGATAAGGTACTACAACTACACCGCCCACATCAAATGACGTTTACAAACGCCATAACCTTAAATATATACACATTGAAAATGGAGCGAGAAAATGTTTTGTTGTTTCTTACCACCGTACAAATAGCAGCTACAGCATTGTATACAGCATGGAAATTGCGGAAAAACAAGAGGTGGAGAAGTAGGCGATGGTGGGTACGTCCTATAATGGCAAGGCGTGAAGAACATGGCGATTTTGCCACACTATTTCAAGAACTGAAAGAAGATCCTGTCCTCTTTTTTCGGTACACAAGAATGAATGTATCAACATTTTACGAACTTTTACACCTTATAAGTCCTCATATAACAAAGCGAAGTGCCAGGCCTTCTATATCAGCTGAGCAACGTTTGGCAATCACATTGCGGTGAGGCGCATTTGTTTTCATTTAAGAATTGCTTATTTACAAGGGTTGTTTATAACAATTATACATCATATTTATTATAGGTTTCTGGCTACTGGGGACCAAGTTCTTTCTATTGCTTTGGCTTTTCGGATAGGAGAGTCAACAGCCCATGAGATAATTAAAGAAACGTGCAGTTATTGCGAATGTTTTGTCACAAATTTATTTACAACCTCCTACCGAAAATATGTGGAGAGAAATATGTTTGGGATTTTTGGAGGATTGGAATTTGCCTAACTGTGTAGGAGCTGTAGATGGCAAACATATTGTAATACAAGCACCACGAAATTCTGGCTCACTTTATTTCAATTATAAAAAAACCTTTAGTGTTGTTTTAATGGCAGCCTGCACCCACAATTACAAATTTACATTATTTGACGTTGGGGCATATGGTAGTGAAAATGATAGTAGTGTGATGTCAAATTCATCTTTTGGACAAGCATTTTCTGAAAATAAACTAAACTTACCACAAGGATATGCCTGCCTTCCAGGGTCTAATGATGTAAAAACACCTTGTTATTTTGTTGGAGATGCAGCATTTCATATGACAAAAAACCTAATGCGACCTTTTCCTGGCAAGCACTTAAGTGACCTTAAGAAAATTTTTAATTACCGTTTATCCCGAGCCAGAAGAGTTATAGAAAACTCTTTTGGTATATTGGTTTCCAGATGGAGAATATTTCGACGACCTATCTGTGCAAACCCAAATGTTGTTGACAGAATAGTTTTGGCTGTGGTATGTCTTCATAATTTTTTAAAAACAAAGAATGATGAGCAACCAGCACAGGCAAGACAATATTGCCCCCCTAAGTTTGTCGATACCGATACTGGTAATGGAGAAGTTGTACCGGGCGAATGGCGAGAAAATAGAGAAGATAATAATTTACTACCTATGGGAAATATTGGTGCACATCGAGCAGCAAAAGAGGCATATGAAATAAGAGACCGACTTGCCTCGTATTTTATTACACCAACTGGACAGGTTCCGTGGCAGTATGATTATATACAAGGAGGAAAAAATCAAAATTAATGCTGCATGAAATATATATATGACAAAAACGTTAATATTGTATGGTTATTTATGTTTAGAACATTTTATATGTCCATATAAATAAACTCATTTTATTCCTAAATGCTGCATTGCACTTAAAATTGATTTCTTAATATAAAAGTAGCCGAAATATTTTTTTATCTAAAACATCGTATAAATACAAATGCCTGTCAATTTATATAAGGTTTTCAGCATAATAGGGAGATTTAGGTTTTAATCTAAAGTCTTATTTTATTATTTTTAATCATAACTTTGGCCCAAATCCTCAAACACTTGATATGTACAACCATTTGCTGTATCCTAAAAATCAACCAAATATTCAGGAATAATCATTGACCACAAAATTATCTTTAATAATCACATGGCACAGGTTAAAAGAAAGATTATCTCTCGATTTAAACTTAGTCATACTTTTTCCCTTCAATTAAAATCAATATAATTTTTATTGTATCTACTTTAATACATTCTAGGTATATTATATACATATGATATAGCACTTATTATTTTTATTATTCAGGTAGTATCCCACGAATATAGCAATGACATCAATTTTTGTTTAAGAATATTCTTTTTTGGTTCCGTAGTTTTTTTTAATTCAGCAGTGACCAACTTGCCAATACATTCATCTGCATCATTCTCTTCTGGCAGTTTCGGTGCAGCAACAATTTGTGTAATTTCACGAATAGAAGCATTCATTCTGTTAAATGCCATTTCAACAGGATCTACTTTTGACTTTTTATTTTTCCTTCCAACCTCAAAATAGCAACTTTGTGGGGAAATAGGTTTTACATTTTCGATTTCTAAAGATGAGGACGTAGATGACTAAAAAAGTAAACATGTATAAATATTTCTCTATATTACTGTAATATCCATAGTTGTATATCGAGAGAGAAAAACTCACTTGCTTCTCTTCTTCAATAGGATCCAACTGCGAAGTCTCTTCCTGAATGTCTATCGATTCTGTAGTACATGATCCTGCTGTGACTGTGACTTGTTGAATTGGCTGTAGGATGTTTCGTTGATCCCTTGCATTAGTTGGCATTTTGTCTATTGCACTCCCATATGACCTTAACATAACATAAATATATTAACATAATACCTACTATATAAGCTAATACAACATATTCAAAACGATTAAACTAAAGTGCATTTATAAAAAAAGAGACATACACCCAATAACCAAGTAGGCTAGAAATATAATTTTTTTTCTTTTGGAAATATGGGTGAGTAAACATCCTTCCCTCTCAACCAATACATACAAGAAATATACAGCATTATTTGGAAAAATAATTATTTACTAGTGGTGTGGTACCTACTATTAACCTGTATATGTATGTTGAAAACTGACAAATTATGTTGAGCTACTTACTTTCGTTTTAATATGTTTTTCCAGAAATCGCATACTCTCATATAGTTCCCATTGCTTTCGTTTGGGTGCTTCTCTTCCACTTCGTGTTTCTTCATCCTTGAGTAATCTTTCCTTGGAGAAATGTTGGCGTAGTCGTAGCCACCTGTTCTGACACTCTGCACCTAAAAATCTAATTACAGTATTTCATACCTAAGCTAAAATTACAAAAATACCTACTTGCCATGTGAAGAATTTTTCCTATTTCTTCCCAAGCATTATTTTTCATTACTTTATCTTTGTAGTCTCCCAATCCCTTATTATACAAGGCAGGATAAGAACGAACTAAATCAATAAGTAATTCATCCCCACATTTAATAATTTCGGTCATTTTTTAGAACACGCACTTCTAAGATACCACAAAACCAATTATACCGACACACTCTACACATCATCAGATGTTCGTAGCACAGTGTCATATCTTGTGCAAACAACCCTAACTACCCTTAAATAAAACAATAAGATTACAACACTTGACATAATCCACCCTGTATTCATTCATACGGCTGTCTGGGTGTGTTGTATAAAAATGCCGTTATATGACTCCTTATGGGTTGACAGCACAGGTACAAAGTAACTATTAACATCTACGTATTTCCCTTGCCCTAAAACATAGTACAAAAATACGATATTGCAAATATCTTTCCCTTGCCCTTTAATTTATTCTATTCAATTCGAACGCTGTGCGACATCTGACGGCGTTTTTATACAACACACCCAGACAGCCGTATGAATGAATACAGGGTGGATTATGTCAAGTGTTGTAATCTTATTGTTTTATTTAAGGGTAGTTAGGGTTGTTTGCACAAGATATGACACTGTGTTACGAACATCTGATGATGTGTAGAATGTGTCGGTATAATTGGTTTTGTGGTATCTTAGAAGTGCGTGTTCTAAAAAATTACCATAATTTCTTGTGATATATCCTCAGTGTCCGTTGCCACCTCACTTTCATCAATATCGATGTATTCGGTCACGTAATCGTGAAAATTTTCCATTTCAGAGTTTTCAGACAAAATAGTTTTCACCAGTTCGTAAAAGGTAAGAGAAACATAACCTCAACTCAAATTAAACGTCAAACTCTGAATTATTCGTATTTTCGTGTTCTGTGATTGGTTGGCAATAAGAATAAGGAACAGAAATTCAACCGGATGGAAACTTATTTCTTATTTTCATGTCACCTATTTCTTATTTCATTGTTGTGTATCAGAGCTGCTCTGGTAGGTTTATAAATCCTTTAAAGAACCAATAGTATTAGGAAAAGTTGAAATTGACTGGTTCCTGATAGTCCAAAAAGTCAGCTTTTATTTTTCTAAAAGTCAATGTCAACAAATTAGTGCTTATTCGATCTTAAAATTCAACTGTTCATATTGCTCCTTGCTTTTCGGATATCATTATTTTTTAATTCTTATTCCATATTTTTTATTTCTTATTCCTTATCTCTTATTTTTTTCATTGTGTAATATGCTTAACAGGAAGTCACTTATTGCTATATTCCTAGACATTGAAGGAGCTTACGACAATTTAAATATAAAAATTTTATACAATAAAATGATATACTTAGGTATACCAAAGAAAGTAGCATATCATGTGACAAATCTTTATATAAATAGGGAAATATACATAAAAATAAACAATGATATAAAAGGCCCCAGATTATGTAATATAGGATGTCCACAAGGGGGAATTTTAAGTCCATTGCTGTACATAATATATTCCTTCGACTTAGACACTATTATAAATAATAACAAAAATGAAGCAATATGCGGATAACGTCTGCATATACTAGGACAAATGTGAAATTGAAGAAGGATTAGAGGCACTAGATGAAACTATGATCAATCTTGACAGATGGGCGCAAGACAATGGTTTTTCTATAAATCAAAACAGAACTCAAATATGCGTATTCACAAAAAAAAAGGAAAATTTTACCTGCAATAGGTACATTAAATGATAAGCAGTATAACATAAAAGACAGTGCTATTTTTAGGATTAACCCTGGACAGAAAATTATTATGGAAAAAATCATATTCAGAATATAATTACAAAATGTGAAAAAATAGTGAACATATTAAAAATGGTAACACATTTATCTTGGGGAGCAGATCCTAACATAAGTATCATGTTATATAAATCATACATAAGATCAGTGATTGATTATAGCTCAGTTTTTTACGATCAAGCAGCAACAATACATCTAAATAAATTGGACAAAATTCAGAGTAAAACCTTACGGTTATATCTAGGTCTAATGAAAAGTAGTCTAATTCACAATATCTTAGAGGAGTGCCAAGAATTACCTTTAGAAAGCAGAAGAAAGATTCTATGTAGTAAATATGTTGTACT
>JANEYF010005000.1:0-75258 GCA_029963845.1 Rhamnusium bicolor | reverse complement strand
ATTAATATAAATAAATAAATAAACAAATAATAATAAATAATAGCACATTCAGATAAAAATGACAGTATAAAATATAAGAAACTATAGGTATTTATTATTATTATTATCATGGTTTAAAAGAATGCTTATGTAATACCCAATAATTATTTTATTATTATTTTTTAGAAATGCATTAATACTAAGCAATATGTCAGATTTTTTTTATAGCATGAAGTTGACGAGCACATCAGAAGCACTTACGTCTAGTTTTTGTCACACGTTAATGTTTCGTTAGTGCTTCTTAGTACTTTTCGAAACGTACGATTTCCTGTTTTCGAAAAAAATCCATAAACGTAAGGTTGGCGAGCACTTCAGAAGCACTAACATCCAGATTTTGATAAAAGGTAGTGCTTTTTTAGTAATTGTTTGTAGCTCTATTACTTTCTTCAATATGTCTTATAGTTTTCGAGAAAAAAAAGTGATTAATTCGCGTGATGGTGGCGAGCACTTCGTAAGTTGAAATGTGGAAACAAGCTAGGGCTTTGCTAGTGCTTCTTAGGTGTTTTTCGAATTTTCTTCGTACGATTTCCGGTTTTCGAGAAAATTGAGAAAATTTCAAGCGTGAAGTTTCAGCATAAGTTAGTGCTCTCTTAGTGCTTTCCGTACGGTTTTCTAGAAAATTGAGAAAACCGCAATCGAAAGGGTGGGACGGTTTTTTCCATTCTATTCTAATAAAGTTGATATGAACATTAAAAAATTCTACCAAAGTGCTCTCCAACTTCATGCGTACGATTTCCTCAATTTTCTCAAAAACCGAGTCGTGCGGAATAAAACGAAGTACTAACTTGTGCCAACATTTGAACGTTAGTGTTTTCGAAGTGCTCACCAGCTTCATACTTGAAATGTTCTCATTTTTCTTGAAAACCGCAAGTCATACAGAGAAAATTCGTAAGGCATTAAGAAGCACTAACAAAGCCCCAACTTCTATCTAAATTTGAACGTTAATGAAAAACTACGTCATATTTGAGATGTTTCATGTTAGGACAGTGCACAGAGGGCCAGAAAATTCGAAAAGCGGCCAAAAATCGATATTTATAAAAGTAATAGCATCGTTAACAGACTTTACAGGTACTTAGAAAAATAGATAATGCATGTTTTCCCGGGATTCCGAGCAGATAGAAGGTATTTTCGTTTAGCTACCTGCTCCCAAACACATACTTTCTTGTAGCGTCCGTACAGATACAAGCGTTCGTTCAGTATATAGCAACTCTCAACCAGTGATTGTGTTATAAAGCGTTTGAATCAAAAGTTTAATTGTACAGAAAACTTCCTCAAGGCATGTATGTTCATGTTATATATACATGAGACAAACTTAAATGAGTCTGTACATGTGGATAAAATAAGTATGTAGTTGATTTTATTGAAGATTTTATGTTATAATTTAAATTTATGTTGAGTCATAAAAATTTCCAGGCCAGATACGGCTTGACTAAATAACTAAAAGATAGTTTGAACATTCCCTAATAACATACTAAAATTTGATAGGCGCATTCAAGTGCTTTATTAAGATATTTCGATTTCGCTTAGGTCTTGTTCATGAATATGCAACCGTAACGAACGCATGCATTCTGAAACCGTAACTGCACATTTTATTTTATAATTTAAGATGTAAAATCTACTGATTTCTATTCCATTTTTGCGATATTTTATTTGACTTGACATAAAATCAAATTAGTCTATCTAATGCCGGTTCTGTTTTTACTTTATTTTTGTCTTCAGATTTACTTTTATTCTCATCTGTAGTGGTACCAATTTTTTTAAAGTGAAAATGCTGACCAGAAGTCAACTTTTTGACGTCTTTTGTATAAAAAGGATGGTTTAGGCCGTTCAAATCGAACGGAGTATCTATTCAGTTATTTGGTGGGACACTATAAAATCGAGAGTGATGAAGACGCCATGTTAAAATTGAAGAATATCAATTCAAAGTTTTGCAGTGTCGTTTATTCAAAGCTTGATTAATGCGCAAGAAAAACAAATAGATTTTTGGAGAAAACTAAGGAGTGGTTAAGTGTTCAATTTGTATTTGAACAAACCCAAGAAGAAATTGATCTGGATGCTGAGCCACAACTAGTAACCTCATCTGGGGGTGAAAGGAGCCGTGCCCGTGGTCGTCCAGTGAAAGAACCAAACGTCGAAAAACTGCAACACAGTCATCGACGTTTGAAAGCGAGGAGCTAGCTTCGGCTGTAAGCAAAAAACTTAATAACGAAGGAAAAGAGGCTGCCGCAAAACTTATCTCAGAGGCAAGTTTGACCACTCCGACTCGAGCAATTAAAATGAGGACAGCTTGGCAAAAGTGTCAGAAGTCAAAAGAAATAATTCCACTTACCCCGGACGAAGTTCTGTCAGTAATGATTGAAGCAAAAGATAGTAAATACTCCTATCTTGTTCATTGACAGATAGCAAAAGAACATTTTGCGGATATCTGTCCCCCCCTATTACAAGCTCCGGGAAGCAAAATTACGTTGCTATCCCCGAAAAAAACGGCAAATTGTAACCGAATCGCTTGCAGAAATTTTAATACAAGATCTCTTGGATTATACAGTAAAACGGATACTAGAATTGCAGAAACCGGTTCTTCTTTCATTATCAAGTGATCTTCTGATGAATTTGAAATTGTTGATAAAATGGGGAAGTGATGGAAGCACAGGTCACTCACAATACAAACAAATGTTCGCCGAGGTTGGTCTTGGTGATGGCGATTTGTTTGTAACGTCCATAGTGCCATTACAACTGTATGTGGAGCAACCTGAGAAATATAAAATGATTGTGTGGCAAAATTCCCGTCCACCGTCAACTCGATTTTGTAGACCTGTATGCTTCCAATTCAAGAAAGAAACGAAAGAACTGACGGTACAGGAGACAGCATACATCGAAAATCAAATTTCGGACCTTCGACCGACCATTGATATGTTAGGTAATGAAGAAATTGCACAATTAAACAAAATTAATATCATATAATTAAGTATCAACAGTTCTATTGTAACGGTCAATTTTTAGGAATAATTAATTTGGGTCACTTCCGTCATAAATTTAATAAAATGGTTTGAGCTTAAAATTCCTGACTTGATTAAAATAATTTTGTTAAACATTGTCATATTGCCCCTGTAGTGTGGCGCTACTGAATTCCTGGTGTATTTAAAAGTGCTTCGCTAAGTGCGTGGGGGAACGACCGATGTTTTTGGATCGCTTTAGCGGACACTGCTGAGCCACGGTCAATGGTGGATCGGTAGCGTGTTCATTAAGTCCGTTACTTTACGTTTGCGTATGTCTGGGGAGCAGACAATGTCGAGCCACGAGCTAAGTAAGTTGTGATTTTTTTTGGTACGTTGAGTGTGTCCTCTAGAAGATACATTAGATTGCAGTCCTCTGCGTTGGATATGATGAGTTGCCTTGCAGTTTGTTGGAAGGTTGTGAGTAAGAGAAACCAACAAGATATGTGAGCTGTGCCACACCAGCTGGTAAGGTCCTCCTCATTTACAATTATAATTTAACTAGGTACCTAGCATGAAATAGATCTGCCAGTGTTAGTTGGGAGGGCCCACTGGGTAATTCTTATAATTGATTTGCATTTATTGGTAAATCGGTCCATTTCAATGAACTTGATGTGTAAAGCCCCATGGACTTTCTTATTTAATGATTAACTTCATGAGAAACTGTTTGACGGAAGTACACGTTTTTTTCCTCTTTTTATAAAACATTTTAAAAAGAGGGTGGGGCCTAACAAAATAATTAATACTACTTTGGACATTTTTTTCTATTTAAATTTGGCGATTGCTAACTGTGTTTCTTTATGTCTTTAGTTATAAGTTTTTTAAAAAAAGATTATCTGGTCAATTACTCGCTTCCCCCGCTCGGAGAAGAGTGTCAAGGAATCATGCTAATTTGTAATATATTTATTTGTTTATAGATTTTGTTTTATTTCAGTAAATAAGTATGATTTATTAAACGAAATAATAGGACAGAAAACACCTTGTTACACTATGCAAGTATCTATGGATATTATATAAACAAATAATATGTGTCAAATTTCACGTTTCACATATTTTACAAAGAGCTACATACATATCTTTGAAAAAGGAAACAGATTTCGTTTCCTAGACGTTAGGGTATTATATTATTATTTTTTTGCCTCATATTAGTTGTCAAAGAACACTCTGTGACTGATCTTTTGACGTAAAGTGACAAGCGCAGAGGCTTATTTTTCCAGTATCATACTGGGTAACTAACTGTATTTTTTAGATAACCATGTGTTAGTAAGTCCCAAAAAAGGAAAAAGGAAAATGTGTGTACAAAGTGTTCATTATATCTCTGTGCTGAGAACTCATAACAGCGAGTTATAAAAAAAGGAATTTTCATCCTGGTTTACGCTAAAAATAATTAAAGATATTAAACAAAAAGAAATACATCGCTAGTGTAAAATCAATTGCAATATCAGAAAAAATTACAAAACAAAAAAAATAAATAAAAAATCTGTTAAGATATGCACATGTGCGATATTTACGTAACATTAAGAATGACATTAGACATACCTAGTAACAATAATTTTTGGAATTATATTAAAAATAGGAAATCAAATTTAGGTAGTCGAATTGAATTTGTAAGACGGAACTAACGTAAACAATATTTAAGTGAATTAGCCTGATGGAAATGATGTTCTTACCTATTTTTTTTTCTTCCAAAAAAAAACAAAAATTTCGATTACGTAAGATTGGTCGCATAAACCCTAAAGAATGTTTTGCCGTACGTAAAAGAATTTTAAATTGAATAGCTTGAGAGCTACCACATTGAAAAATATTCCTCATTTTCTTTCTATTTACCACACAGTTTCCAGGCACCCCATTTGACAGTAATAACATGAAGGAAATGTGTATTGTAATGAATATAATAATTATTTATTAGCATTAAGCTAAGAATATACAAAAATACAAAAAAATATACATAATTATTTAATACATAAATTACTAGTCCATATTACTACATATATGTGTTTTATACAATTTTATTTAAAAATATTTATATTTGCACTCTGTTTTACATTATCTGGTATCTGGTAAACCATTGTATATGTATTAGTCCTTTGTGAAACAAGTCATTCTAGCTGTAGTTCGTCCTTATAGTTGAGACAAAAATTGTTTTGAGACTGTGTAATATTGATGGATATCCCGAATAAATGTACACTCCGCTAAGTGGGAAGGTAGCAAGCCATTCAATATTTTATAATTAAAAATCATAGAATTTAACACAACTGTTTGTTTAACACTTAATATACCTGCCATGTATAACATGAACTTAATATTTGTATAACAATTAAATTACTTATATCTTCAAAGAATGATTTTGCTTTTTTTTTATAAGACATCTGATTCAGTGTTATTTAACAAAAATAAAGTTGTAGCACCGTTATAAAAAATGTGAATGTATTGTTGACTGGTATATTATTTTCAGAGTACTGAGATAAATGTTTACTTATTCTTCCTAAAAAAAACTATTTTTTTTATACTTTTTTGTTATTTAATCTGCGTGTTTAGCAAAACTTAAATTATTATTCAATGTAACATGTAAATATTTAAATTCGGATACTTTTTCTACATTTCATTAATATTTACAGTTAAATTAGAGTCAAGAGGAATATTATTATACTTTTTATTACCATGTAGGAACTTTGTTTTACTAATATTAAATTTTAAATTATCGTTAGTAAACCATATATGTAGAGTTTTTAAAGCTTCATTTAATACTGATATTATTTGGTCTACCTCATCCCTTTACAATACAACAATGTATCATCGGCGAAAAGTTGGATTTTACATTTATTGACATATTTAACAATGTCATTAATATATATAAACAAATTTGGACCGAGCAGTGTGCCTTGTGGGAAATTTTGTCACCTGGTTTCTATTTTCTAGATAACTTTTAAACCACTTCAAGGTCATGCGACCAATACCCATATGTTTAACTATAAAATTAATAAGTTTCTGTCTATTGTTTCAAATGCCCTTTTAAGGTCTGGAAATACCACGAAAATAATTTTTTTATTATTTAATGAATTTTTCCATTTCATGAGAACTCCTGGAATGGGTTGGAACCTTTGATGTGAAGATAACACTATATACTGCACTCAACGCGCGTTTCGCCAACCAAGTTGGCATCATCTGGAGATGATTAAAGCTAACCTTATGCTAACAATGTACTCTCTCTATTTATACCTAAACTATTGCACTAACTAATAAAGCGAGCTACCTGGGATTGGCCCTCTGTCACTATTCATACTACTTTTACATTTTGCGATTTCCAAGCTTTCAAATGCATCCAGCTGTCAAGTATTTGTCACATTCCTAATTAATCTTAAATTGCTAATATCTATTTTATGGTTGTTCTCAAACGCATGTTGGGCAACACTAGACTTATCTGTTCGACCATATTTGTGTTGGGCCATATGCTCTTTGAATCTAGTTTGAGTTGATCGTCTAGTTTGTCCAACAAACTTTTGACTACAGCTTTACAGCTAATTTCATAAATCCCCAACTTTTCGTTTGTTTCAATTTTGTCTTTTGTATTGCCTTAAAGTTGTTGTAGTTTACTTCCCGATGAATGAACCACTGTCATACCTGTATCTTTAAAAATCTTACCAATACCACGGGTGATTCGAGGATCCAATGGATTCGATACAAATTTCGGATTTTCTTTTTCATTTTAAACGGGCGAGGAATTTCGAAGTGACTTTAAATTTTCGTTTCCTAATTATTTTATCAATTAAACTTACAGATTATCAATTACTCCCAGCTATATCCTTAATCAATGCCTTTTCTTTTGTTTCAAATTAAACAGTCGTTTCACGTCAGTTAAATTTTTTTAGATGTATAAATAATTAGAAATAGTGAAAATAAGTTAGAATTTGACATATACAGAAAAGATACCAGTACTCTAAGATATGTCCCTAAGGACTCTCACCATTGTGCTCAACACAAAATGGCGAGTTTTAATTTTCTAGTCCATCGTCTATTAAGCTTCCGCCTCAATAAGAAGAGGTTTGAAAAAGAAAAGGCATCGATTAAGGATATAGCTGCGAGTAATGGATTATTCTGTAAGTTTAATTGATAAAATAATTAGGAAACGAAAATTTAAAGTCACTTCGAAATTCCTCGACCTTTCAAAATGAAAGGAAAAATCCGAAATTTGTATCTATTCCATTCGATCGTCGAATCACCCGTGGTATTGGTAAGATTTTTAAAGATATAGTTTGAGAGTGGTTCATTCAGCGGAAAGTAAACTACAACAACTTTTAGGCAATCCAAAAGACAAAATTGAAACAAACAAAAAGTTGGGGATTTACGAAATTAGCTGTAAGGACTGTAATCAAAAGTATGTTGGACAAACTAGACGATCAATTCAAACTAGATTCAAAGAGCATATGGCCCATCTCAAATATGGTAGAACAGATACGTCTAGTGTTGCCCAACGTGCGTTTGAGGACAACCATAAAATAGATATTAGCAATTTAAGATTAATTAGGAATGTAACAAATACTAGATAGCTGGATACATTTGAAAGCTTGGAAATCATAAAGTGTAAAAATAGTATGAATAGAGACAGAGGGCTTATCCCAAATAACTCGCTCACCAAACCGTGACAGTATTTTAGGTATAAATAGCATACATTGTTAGCATAAGGTTAGTTTTAATTATCTCCAGATGATGCATATTTATTTAGGATTTTAATCATTGTTTCGGTTAATTGTTGTGCTATTATATCTGCATATGTGCAGTCTCGCAACCATTCTTCCTTTTTTAAGATAAGTTGAAACTGTAGGTTATTAAAATTTTTGTAACTTCGTATTTTTTTCTTAAATAATACAGTCTTTTTGATACTTAGCAACATTACCTTAATAATAGAGTGATCTGTGATTTTAGGCATGTGGTGTATTTGTAATGTTTTTATCATTTGTAATTAATAAATCTATAATTGAATTATGCTCTACTTGTAAAAGGCCAAGATTCTGTATTACTTTATTAAATTTTTCAGAGTAAAAAGTCTTCTGTGCCATATTTATATTGAATTTCCCTAATAAAATTATTATTGTACCACTTGTGGTAGATTGTTGTAGTAACTGGTTAATGAGAAACGTGGTAAGTAGAAACAATATCGATATAACAATGTCTCACGTGTCTTTATATATGGAAATATATAAACAGAAAACTGTCATTAAGACAAAGATAAAATACTACCGAAGCAATTTAATTATTAGTTTTGATAACTGAATCAGATTGTATTCTAAAATGTCAATTTTCACTATTATTTAATGTTTTTTTAGGTGCGGGACATTTTATGGATAAGCAAAATCATTTTTTCAAGGAAAAAACCTGAATCCTTTTGGCGCAGATGTTTATATTCCATATATACATTTTCTCATGCATTACTTCGAATCAGTCAAGGAGGTGGTACAGTGTATTGTATGTTGTTCAGTTCTCAAATTTTTATGTTATTGTGACCCAATTTCTCATTATATCGCATATTTAATACAATTATGTTGCACACTGCATCCTGATAAAGCCTTCTCTAGTATTCCTCAGGAGGTCCTCACTGACTTTTTTATTAAATTAGTGAGTTTTTTTTCAGTTTCTTTTAAAGAAAACCCAGAATTTCAAATTTAACTTATTACTCCTTTAAATGAGGTAACACTAAAAATTTAGGATAGAATGGGCTGCTTTAAAGTTTGGCATTTTGTAACGGTTGGATTCAACACTACGTAGGGCTGTGTAACGATTTTAAAGGAGCAGCTCATGCAACCCTGTAAGCAAAAAAATTATGAATATTTTCATAGTTTTTTTTGTAATCGGTCAATATATTTGACGACGTTATAGCAGATTTTAATTGTTGTGTACTATATTACACCTTAAATCCATGAAGTTCTATTAATATTCAATAAGTAAGCCATTTGAGTTTTTTTTTAATTGTTTGGATATCTCGTTTTGTATTACGATTATTCAGCGATTATTAAAAACAAATTATTTCAAAATTTCATGTATTTTGAATAACAATTTGTTACATTTCTTTCTATTCCAGGTACATTGTAATATAGTTAAATTATCAAAAATATCTGAACTTTTTTTTATTATAATCTGTCTAGATGTATTCTCCAAACCTATAATAAACGTTAACATGTGGACATTACACGACTTTTTGTTTCCTAGATTTTTTGGATAATGTTTGAAATATTTTTAAAATACGATAGAAAAAATGATGTGCACATTTTATTTAAAATAGCTCCTCTATATTTTTAAAAACACATAATTTTCGAAACGTAAAAGGATAAGAATTAAAAAGTTTATGTATAAAAACCGTCACTTTCACTTGATCAAAAATTGAATGGACACTCCGTCAATGCCAAAAGCTAGAGCTAGAGCGTGAAACAGACCGACAAGCAGGTAATGCGAACATTGTTTTTTGTAAACGCGTAATTCCGTTAAACTCTAAAAGTCGAATCTTGAGCATACTTACTTATATACAAATTGCGGTATAGAACTAGAGGCGTACTCCGTTATACAGGGTGAGTCTTAAGTGTGTAGTTATATTTAAACCACCAATTATTGACCTCTGTAGAAACCCTCTGACACATTTTTTTTTAATTCCCACGTGTAACTGAGTAATCGACTTTCAAAAAAATGTGATGAAACTGTTTTGGAACTGCTGGTTACTGGAAACATTCTATATCTTATCTAAAATGATGTAATGGACTGAAGCAATGTTGCCGCATATCTTATGCAATTTTCTCATCTAGGCGCGATTTTACAATTGTGAGTTAACATAAGTTGGAGGTTACCTGGCATTATATTTTAAAAAATCGATGAGATTCTAATACAAACCACTTCAACTAAAAGTTACTTTCGCATAAAATATTTGTTGCTATAAACACTTCCAAAACAAATGTAAAATTGAAAAAATTCGATTTCTAAAGTGTGAGTTTAGCTAACCCACGATTGAAAAACCGAGCCCTAGCATTAAGTTCATTCCCGAATTTATAATAACATTGGATGAAATAATGACCTATTTAAACGATTAATTGCTCCATTTGAAATAATTTTTTAAACATTTTGAAATATCTTTCAATGTGAGAAATGTACAATTTGCACCAATCAACATCTCTTTCATATGGAATGTACAACTAAAACTAAATTTTCCCATGAATAGTAAACTTTTTAGAATATCTCGAGAGGAATTTAATGTTCCCATCTCATTTTTTCAAAGTTTATAAAAGGATTATTATCTTTAAGAAGTAGGTACTTACCCTCTGCTATTACAATAATTTGAAATGTGTAGGGGTTCAAGGAATAAATCAGCTCTCTACTATTTTAATTGGCCTCTAATAGTAAAACACTGAAGGTGCAACACAATAACAATCAGGTGATGGAAAATAGTTTGCAGTATTTTTACACACTTGTCACTTTTTACACTGGTCATACCTAACAGTTTGCATTTTTTTCCTCCATAATACTCTGGACGGTTAGGAGGATAGTATACGTCATTTTTTATAAAGAAGATCAATTTTTTCTTGAGAAAACAACATTTTATTCGGGATAGGCCATTACATGATAAAAATTCAACCACGCCATAATGTGAACTGCGATATTAGCGTGGCGTATGTAACCTACGATCTTCATACATCTAACTACGCACATAATCAGTGTTGCCAGACATACCATTTTCATGGTATTTATGCCATTATTTCCCTTGTGTACCAGCACTTTTTTTAAGTAATAAAACTATTATTTAAAAATTTCTACCATTTTACACCAATATTAGTAAAAGTTAATAAAAAAAGTCAAATTTAGGTCGTCAGCCCCGACCTCGGACAGTTCTTCCATTAAAAAATAATAAACTGAATTAAATTTTATATCGTGTACGTAGATCTTTATAAATCGGAACCTCGTGTAAACAGCGCTATTTGTGTAAGCCCAAATAAATAATAGTCTTTTGCTGTTTTCTGTTGTTTCTGTTGCGATGGTAAGACCCGTTTTTTCAATGCTCAATTAGCTAAATTAACCATCAGTTAGGTCAATAGAAATTTTTTTGAAAAGCATCATGATTTATTTATAATGAAATTTATAACCTATGTGAAAATCTCACACATCTGGCAACACTACACCTCATGTAAAAATCAGTTATTGATAGTTCGCGAGTTGTCGCGTACCTGTCTGCATTGGCATTTACAAAAATGTGTTTAATAACGTAATTTATAGCTTTTTGTGATTCTAAGTTTTGAGTTACTATGTTACCGAAATTTATTATTTATAATATGTTCCTTTGGTGGTTCATTTTGTGAAAAGTAGTGATTAACCATAGCGACTAATTTTATTATTCTAATGCTGAATATGTTAAAGGCATATTTTCAAGTAGATGAAAATGCTAGACAAGCAAAACGGCTATGGAATGCTATCCAAACGTCAAGCTCATATGATATATTCATGTAGTAACTGATGTATTAGGTAAGTAAACAAATCTGCTTTTTCGTTCTTTTAAAGTAAATGCGTCTTTTTAAAATGATTATTTTCAACTTTGATTCATGTTTAGAAATGAACCATATTAAACTTAAACTATAAATTAGAGACAATAATAATAACTTAAAATACACAGAAAAAGTATTGCATATTTTTAATATTTGTGTTTACGTGACGAGTTCTGTTTATTAATAAAAAAAAGTGTCAGGATTACCTAATTTTACAAGGAAAAATAGATAAACAGATACTTTTAACACCTTTTATTTTAAGAGCAAGCTACAAGTGACAAGTGACGCTCTCCACAAAGGACTAATCAATCGCGCCTTGGCCGCCTTGAGTTTATTTCTTATTTTCGGCCAGTGCGTACAGATATCATGTTTTCTTAAAAAAGAGCCCAGTGTTTCATTATAAACTATTACATTTGTTTTGGTGTGGCGTCTACACTGATATTAAATAAGTCTAATATCGTCTCACAAAATGTCCGTGACAAAAGGGTAATAATTTTTTTAAAAATTCAAAATTTGCAATTCATGCAATGCACGCAATTATAGGATAATTGTGATGACGAACTCTGGCAGTGCCTTCAGTTACGTCATCTCTGTGAACGGCGTTTACAAAGTTATCCAGTGACTATCAAAATGTCAGTTGCTGGAGGAAGAAAAAATTATCAGAAATAAAATTTTTTTTTTTCAAAAAAATTTTTGACAGTGCCAATCAATTGTACACGACGAAATATTTTGAGGGTTAAAATATAACTACGCATTTAAAACTCATCCTGTATACAAATTTACTCGCATTGCACCCAACTAGCCAACATGGAACAAAGATCAGTCGGCAATATGTGCTGGACTGCAAGACTGTAAGCTTTCAGTTATCCAATCACTTACTCGCCGCGCAATCTCTGTAAACTGCAACGAAAATCTTTTAACTACAGTTATTTAAAGTCTCTTTTGGTAACAATTATACTGCGTTTACAAAATTCAAATATTTTTATTATGTTTTGTCGAATTCTTGTATTTGTTATTTATTTCTTTCTCTTGTTGTTTATTTTATTAAATCTTATTTCTAATATCCTCTTATACCTAAACTTTTTCTTATCACGTATCAACCACACTTTCTTTTTTCTTGTCAATCATCTATATTCACTCTCTTTCTTACTGTCAACTCACTCACTGCTAAAGTAGACCACAACTTTAAGAGACACATAAAAAATCTCAAAGCTTTGCCGCGATGCTTCTGAGGATAGAGAGGGGCATGCTTTATTTTTCTACAGCATATTAAATAATAAATCTAATGTATTACTTAATACATAAAACATCATTATTCTCATGTAAATTATGTTCTGGCATGACTAAAATAAGAAATTAACGGAAACACGCCTGTATCAATTATAATTTCAAATTATTTTGATATAATTACGCAACTCCCTCCTAAAATATTTTACGATTTAACGGTCACTTCCGACCCAGCTGTAAAAGCCTAATAACAAGAAAGCATGTAGGTACGGACGGTCATTATTCCGCGAAACATCGAACAATTCGTGCCTTTTTGAATTTATATAGGTTATGTGCTTTATAAATACAGTGTGTTCTTCAGTGTTTACATTTTATTTAGATTGTGAGAGCCTAGAATGTATAATACTTTAACAGATAAGTGAAATTTTCCTTTGTGTTTAAGCGTATTTTATGTAGTTGTGTTTTTATAAATATTCTGGCGGGTGGTGAATTATTCGAGTGTTTTCCATTTATGTGGCTATGGTAAAATAATATTGTGATAACGTTCAGGCCTTCGAAAGATCCTCAACCTAACGCTAGTAGAGAATTTCACGAAGATATGGGGAATGGTAATGGCTCACAAATTACAGGGAAAATTTCAGACATCATTGCTACCAAATATAGAAAAAAACAGCGTAATTGTTTTAGACAATACTTCGTATAATTCGCGACAAGTCGAAAAATACCAACTACTGAAACAAAGAAAAAAAATATTCAAGAATTTCTCCGAAAACATAATTTAGAATTTCAAAAAATTTTTAAAAAGAAAGATCTTTTGGATATTGTTAAGAAGCAAAATTTCTCAAAACAATATGTAATTGATAAAATGGCTGAAACTCAGGGATGTACATTTTTACTGTTGCCCTCATATTTTTGTATTTTCAACCCGATCGAACTAATATGGAGTCAGCTGAAAAGAAGCATTCGAAAAAATAACACCTTTCCCAAATTTGATGCTAAAGTAATCGCCCTTATTAAAGCTGAAGTGAGAGAAATAACACCAAGTTATTGGCAAAATTGTATTCAGCATGTCATTAAAATTGAAGATGAATACATTAAGTTAGGAAAAAGCATCAGCCCTAATCAAAACAGTTTAATAATATATTTTGATTCAGATACCGATTTAGAAAGTGGTTGTGAAGTGTTGAGTGAGTATCGTGATTAGTGTTTTGAATAAAATATTATGTGATTTAGTATACATTGTGAATTTATCGTTTTATCAGTGTTTTATTTAGGCGCAAGTGCAATATAACATTATTTTTATTTATTATATTGTCACGACCCTAATGGGTTCGTCTTAAGGGACTTACTTGGCTGTGAGAGGTTTTGAAGTTATAAAGAACGAATAATATGATTTTCATGGTTTTTTTATTAAAACAATAAAAATATAACAATTATCAGCAATGAATAAAAGGGCAATCATACAAACAACAATAATAAAATAAAAATAAAAGGGTCTTACCACAATACCGCCATATCAGGAGAGGTGTGTCCTATCAGAAGTCTTTTAGTGGACTCCCCCTGTCTACTAATTAGAGCTTATTTATACTATTGATAAATACCTCATCAGCAGTTTCCGTATAAGTAGAACTCTCATCATGTGTGTTTTAACGCGGTAAACAATTAGTAATTGAAATATGAAACCTTATATCCTGCATTGATATTTATTGCAATGAGTTTTAATAAATGTAAAAATTATAATTTAGATTATTAGATTTAAATGTTAATTTAATTTTATGAATTATATAGGGAATTTACCAATGAGTATTGTCCTTGTTTATTTAAGGGAATAAAAATATTCACTTCTTGACACATCTCCCCCACCTGGCAAAGCTGGACCCCAGCTTTAAGTAAATACACGTAATAAAACATAAAAAGTTTACACGTACCCAAACGTATATGATTAATATTATTATTATTTAGAGAATTTCTGTTTATTCTGTTTCTACGTGTAGGTACGTTATCAATTACACTATATTTTATAAACAAATAAAATGCCACACACATCAGTTTTTAGCACACTCATTGTCATAGCACTTTGAGTCCGGATCTGTCTTCTTGTCTTTATGCCGCACTTCACACCGTACCTCACCATTTACACCGCTGTGGTAGTACCGTAGTTATTTTTGTTTTGCGTTGGTTAACCATTGATAGTCCTGCCATTTATAGCTTAGTTTGCAGCATTATTTTGGTTCGGCGTCCTTGTTGAAGGTTAACCAAAATACCAGGGAAAAAAGGTGCGTTTTGTGTCCCATTGCCATTGTTTTGTACCTGGACCTGGGTTGAGCATTTCCCTGTTCTACTGAGTATTCGAAGTGAGTGATGCTGTTGTGATCGGGAAAGCCGGTCTTCGCTACTTAGTGCAATAGTGTGACACGTGGGTCCAAGTACTTCATATTTACCAGGCTCTTCCAAGTTTGTGGTCCATCATTGGGAATTATATCAGTGAGTAGAATTTATTTTGTTTGTAATATAACTACGTGTATAGCTGTAAGCTAGTACTTGAACTGTAGGTATGTTTACGAAAACCAGGGTAAACTTTCACAAGCAACGAATGTTGTGCTGTATATATGTATAGCATCTCTTTATCCATGTTGATTTATCATTCTGTTTGGCTAGGACATGTGAAAAATGTGGCAAGAAAGAAATCCGCAAGAAGTGCAGATTGGAATTATAAGCCATGATGTTTTGTCCTTGTGTCGTTGTAGCCATGCAGAAAATGGAGTTCGTTCTGATGGGTTTCCAGTTTGAACAATAATATGTGAGCCTGTAGTCCTGGTATGGAACTTTCTTGGAAAATTTTTTCTTGGTCACCACTATTGCCTATGTAGGTGCTACCCATTGCCGGAGATTCGGTGTGAGAATGCCATGGTGCCATCGTCAGTGCTCTGTGTGCCTCAGTGTGATTATGGTACATGGAACAAATTAAGAATGTAAGTTATCTATACCTTACTATCAAAACCTAGGTTATTTACTATTTATTTTTGATTCCCCCCTATTATTTCCTAACTAACTATTTTACACTATAGGTGCCTATGATTGTTTCTTAGCCCTTTGTTGGTTTTACACTATTATCTCGGTACTTAAAAATAAAATTAATTACAAAAATGTTTTGTTTGCTCGACAGATTTCCTGGTATCTAGTACTTTATTGACTAATTTATATGAAGCAGGTTATATCCCCTATTTATTTTCATTTTTTCTTTGACTTCTCTCACAGAGTTGATATACAAATATAAAAACAAAATTTTCTTACGTAGGTACTTACTGAAATTCATGGGTTTGTATTTTTACTTGTAGTTTCTAACTTTTATCTTTTTTACCCTTATACAGTTTTATAATTCCCCTCTCGATACTGGTTAAAAAATATATATATTATTACTTCCTTCCTATTATTATCTCCTTTATATCTGATAATTAGTACCCCTTATGTTCTTTTTTTTTCTAACTGTACGCTTTAACTTTCTAACCCTTAGGTATATAACTCTTGTACGTACATCTATTACCTTCTATAAAAATATTCTTACGCTTTTGCAACTGCATTCTCTATTTTCCTATCAACAGATTATTTTACAACAAAAAAAAAATTTCTAAGACTTTAATTATTGTGACGATATTTATTTAATACTTTCTAGAAATATTAACTTAAATAACCCACATAATAGTTTCTTAGAGTCGAAATGGGCCCATTTCTTAGAGTGTCTTTGTTTGCAGTTGACTTCATTAAGGATATTTTTCCTTTAAAAATAGAGGTACCTTTAAATTAAAATTTTATTGCTAGCTATTTTATTCCCTACTCTTCCTCAATGTCCTGGATATTATATATCACACAGTTGAGGCGATTGCCTGACGAAAGGCTTGATGTACCTTCTTCGACTTCTATTATACAACGTTTATTACCCTGTGAATTTTTTACCTGTCTTACTGTGGATTTGGGGATTTCATTAGTCTGTTCTATTTTAGGTTTTGTGTGGAGGTTCCACAAGTGTATAAGATACTTTACCAAAGTATATGTGATGAACAGAACAAGTGCAGAGCATATGGTACCGAAGAAAATGTCATGCTGAATTGGAGTGTTGTTTCCACCGTTTGCCGGAGCTACTACTGCAGGGAGGAGTGTTAGGCCTCATCCATTGTATATAATGTATATGACTACTACAGATAGTATGGAGTTCCATATCAGGAAAATAGTGTCGCTGTGAATACCGTAAGAATCTGAATATGTAAATTTATTATAAATTTTGTAGGTAGTTGATATTCCAACTTTGTTCTAATGACTCAACCTCCAATTCATATGCACTTTTTTGTAACTCTAGATTTTGTAATATGCTACATTTTGGGTTTTCTTCTGCCTTGTTGCTGCAATATCCATAATATGGTATTTTTTCCATCGTTGCTATGTTTTCATACCAGTTTGCTTCATATATTAATGGGATGGTGGCTTTATAACTTACTGTATGTGGCAGGGCTTTCCAAAATGCCCCTGCTGTTACTTCCAACTTTCCTTGGTTGGCATTACTTGTTATCACTAGGGAGATAATAGTGAACCTGTACCAAACATAAATAATATTACTGTTACTTAGGGTATATGTGTTATTTGCTACCTCTATGTCCTACAAAAAAAAGATATGCTTCCCATACCTTGCATATACATACCCTCAGATATGCATACCTTTTTTATGCTCTTATGTATTAGCTTAAAATTAAATTATAATTACTTATGGCTTTCCCCATTAGTCTGTTTCATGGCCTGGCACCACTTCAGGTGTCCACGGATCATTATAGGGTAGTATGCGACTTACATGTACCACTTCTTTCTTTGATTTTTTTCGTTGGTCCTTTCTGGATCTCGTAGTCAACTTCTCCAATTTTCTTTGTAATGTAGTATGGTCCAAACCATCTTAAGAGTAGTTTTTCGGAGCGTCCCACCTTCCTTATTGGTTTAAAAACTTTAACCTGCTCCCCTTCTTTAAACTGTAGATGACGATGTTTTTCGTCATATCGTGTTTTGTCCGTTGCCTGCCTTTTATTGATATTGTCCGCTGCTATGTTCCGTACCGCCAGTGCTTTTTCTCTTATTTTCCTTGCGTCCTGTGATTCACCTGCTTTCATTAGATTGGCTTCTGTAGGTAACACTGGTTCCCGGCCGTAGACCAACATGAAAGGTGAGTATTTAGTCGTGTCTTGACGTGCTGTGTTATATGCAAACGTTACATGCAGTAGGTACTCGTCCCAGTCTGTTTGCTGGGTATTTGTATATTTAGATAGCATGTCTGCTAATGTTTTATTAAGACGTTCTGTTAAGCCATTGCATGATGGGTGATATGCTGTTGTGTATTGGTTGGTTGTACCCATGCAACTTAGTAGTTCACGAACCAGCTCTGAACGGAATGTCTGGCCCCGATCGCTTAGTATGTGTCTGGGAGCTCCATGACGAGTTATTATTTTTTCTAATATAAATGTTGCCACTGGTAGTGCCTTTCCGGATGGTAGTGCCCGAGTTTCCGCCCAGCGTGTCGCGTAGTCTGTTGCCACAACTATCACTGTTTTTCCATTCCTACTTTTCCTGAATGGCCCCAGAATGTCGATCCCCACCTTTTCGAAAGGTGTGCCGACAAGAATTGGTTGTAGTAGACCTACTGGTTTTCTATTTTGTTGGCCTTTTCGGGCCTGACAGTCTTTGCAGCCTTTGACAAATTTTTCGACATCCTTTTGTAGGTTTGCCCAATAGTACCTATTCTTAATTTTGTGCAGCTTTTTTGCGATTCCTAAGTGACCTGATAGTGCCTCATTGTGGTGGGAAAAAAGTATTTCAGCTATTAGGGATTTCGGTATCACTAAAAGATTATCAAGTCCGTCAGGTAGTGTATTGACTGTATATAACACACCATCTATTAACCTAAAATTTTTTGCTCGTTTTGCTATTCCTATTGGTATTGAGGTGCTGGCAGGATTTTCTATGGCATCTATCAATTGTTTTAATTCAGTGTCTTGTTTTTGTTCTCTGGAAATGTCGGACGGTAAAAGCAAAAAAGTGGGTATGTCATCTACATTTAAGCCATTCTCGTTTGCTTTTAGAACAGGGTTTCGGGATAGGCAATCTGCATCTCTGTGTGCCACTCCATTTTTGTGCACGATTGTATAGTCGTACTCTGATAATTTTAATGACCACCTAGCTAACCTTCCTGAGGGGTCCTTTAATGATCTAATCCAGCACAAAGCATGGTGATCACTTACTATTGTTACTGGTCTACCATAGATTAGGTGACGTAGGTATCCTAGTGACCAAATTGCACTGAGTCCCTCGAGTTCGGTGATTGTGTAATTTCTCTCAGCTTTTGACAGGCTCTTGCTAACATATGCGATGGGATGCATTTGTCTTTTTTCATCTTCTTGTAGTAGTATTCCTCCTATACTTATTGTACACGCATCGACTCTTAATTCGCACGCCTTGTTTGGATTAAAGTGTTGTAGTACCGGAGCTGAAACCAATTTGTTTTTTAAGGTTTCAAAAGTTTCCCTTTGGGCATCTCCCCAGGTAAAACCTGTTGTTTTCTTTATTGCCAAGTGCAGTGGTCTAGCTATGATAGAAAAGTTTTTTATAAATTTTCTATAATAGTTGCATAGCCCAATAAAGCTTTGGATGTTCCTCACGGACTTGGGTTCTGGGAAGTTTTTTATAGAAGTAATTTTATCTTCATCCGGCTCTAATCCGTTTTTACTGACCACGTGCCCTAGAATTTTTACTTTTGGCTTTACGTAGGTGCACTTATTTGGTTTAAGTGTTAACCCCGCTTGCCTTAACCTTTTGAATACCTTGTGTAACTTTTCGAGGTGTTCCTCCAAGGTTTTAGAAAAAATGATTGTCATCTAGGTAAATTAGTACGTCTGTCCATTTCATCCCATGAAATACCTTATCAGCTAATGCCTGAAATGTTGCTGGAGCATTACATAGCCCAAAACTTAAGACATTAAATTCGTAAAGTCCGTGTCCTTGAGCTATGAACGCTGTGTATTGTTTACTGTCTTCTTCTATTTTGACCTGCCAATACCCACTAAACATATCCAGTGTTGTGAAGTATTGTGATTCACCCAAGTAAGTGAGTATGTCGTCAATGTTTGGTATGGGGTACCTGGATTTTTTCGTTACGTTATTTAGTTTTCTATAGTCTACACAGAATCTGGTTTCCCCATCTTCCTTTTTCACGAGGACGACTGGACTTGACCAAGGCGAATGTGAAGGCCTAATTACATTGCTTTCCATCATTTTTTTTTATCTGTTTTTTCTATTATTTCCCGTTCTTTCTGTGAGACTCTGTAAGGACGGCTTTTAATTGACTCAGTGTTGCCTACATCTATCTTGTGTTCTGTTAGGTCAGTTAGACCCATGTGCCGTGTTGATTTTGAAAAAACATCAGAGTATTCCTCGTGTAATTTCATATGCATTTTACACTTCGTGCACACAAAAATTTAAATCATATGGGGCACATGAAAAAATACGTATCTTTATTTGACGACTGTGTGTTTCACAATAATACGCCAACTACCAGATTACGTACTTTATTAAACTGATTGTACCACTTGGTACTTACAACGAAATACAATTTTATAACCTGGCACACCGCCAGTACAGAATAATTTCTAAAACACAACAAATGACTTTCTTATAACGTTATTCAACGAATACACACACTTGTTCTGCACTCAAGAGTCAAGACTTATTCAGCACTCTCTGGTGTCCACACTTTTTGTTAGAGGGCGCTGCTAAAAACTATTGCCAACTTAAACTAGTAATTTAAGACTCGGTAACATACCGCCGCCGTTGAAATTAGGAAGAATTTCAAAAACAGTTTATGACACAATTGGTAGAGGACACAATTTAACAATAGGTCTGACATAAGTTCCATTTTTAGTCTTGAGTAGAGCACTACGAACGTGACCATCCTTGCCTTTATAGACATTTAAAATTCTAGCCATACACCAAGCTAAAGGTGGAACATTGTCTTCTTTAACTAAAACTAAATCATTAATTTGAACATCAGGTTTGTGGGAGTACCACTTCTTTCTTTGTTGGAGTTCTGAAAGATACTCGGAGCTCCAACGTTTCCAAAATATTTGTTTGATTTGTTGAATTTGCTGCCAGATTTTTAAGCGATTTGTGGATACAGAAGTTACGTCAACCTCCGGATAGGCAGTTAGAACATCGCCTATTATGAAATGCGCTGGAGACAGATACTCCAAATCATTTGGGTCATCATTAATAGAACCCAATGGTCTTGAATTTAAAATTCCTTCTATTTGAATTAACAAAGTATTTAAATCTTCATACGTGAATGATGTAGAAGATCCCATCATTCTCTTTAAGTGGTGTTTTACGGCCTTTACACCGGCTTCCCAAATACCTCCCCAATGAGGTGACATGGGGGGGAATAAAGTTCCACTCTATGCCGTCTTTAGACATATAATCGTGAATTTGTTCAACGCTAGGCTTCTTATTTAACAAATTATATATTTCGTGCAATTCTTGTTGTGCACCTTTAAAATTGGTGCCATTATCACTGAAAATTTTGGCACACATGCCACGCCTTGAAACGAATCGTTTAAATGCATTTAAGAATGATTTTGTGGTCATATCCGAGACAAGTTCCAGATGAATGCTTTTTGTACACATACATACAAAAAGGCAAATATAACCTTTAGTTATAACAGATTTTCTGATACGGCCTTGTCGAATATTAATCGGCCCAGCATAATCAATGCCAACATGCAAAAATGGACGTGCTGGAGTCACTCTCACTGAAGGTAAGTCAGACATAATTTGAGTCGCCGTCCTAGCACGGAACTGAAAGCATTTTACACATTTATGAATCACCCTTTTGATTGCACTTCGAGCATTTATGATCCAAAATTTTAACCTTAAATTAGACAATACTAGCTGGGTACCTGCGTGAAATAACCGTTCGTGCTCATAAACAATTATTAACTGTGTAACATGATTCTTATCTGAAATTATCAAGGGATGGCGTTGACCCAAAGATACCGGACAATGCTTGAGCCGCCCACCAACTCTCAATAGACCCTCACTATCTATAAATGGGTTCAATAAACGCAATCGATTATTTTTGATCTCGGTTTGCAAATTCTTACCTTGAGGATTGTCGCCAGACGTATTTTGTAATAACTTAATCTCATTAGAAAATGTTTTAGCTTGAACAACTCGAATTATAAATTTGACTGAATTTTGAAGCTCGCTCGTAGATAAAAAACTTGTTATCTTATGTTCACTCTTGTTTTTGAGATTATGAACAAACCTAAGCACATACGCCATGATTCTTTGTAACCGAATAAAAGATGAATAGTTATTAAACAGCTTATAAAAATGATTAGACGCATTTACATTGGAAACGCATGTTTGGACGCGCTTTCTTTCCTCAGGTAAGGTTTCCTGTGTTTGAGTTTGCCACTTACTATCTGGCCAGTGTTGATCCTTTAATTTTAACCATGATGGCCCATGCCACCACAGGGCACAATCCCGTAACAAATGAGGTTCCAGACCTCGTGAAACTAGGTCAGCAGGGTTATCCGTAGACTGAACATGAAACCAACTATCTCGTGAGGATAATTCGTGTATTTCCGCTACACGATTTGCTACAAAGGTGCTCCAACGATTGGCCTTGGAGGCGATCCATGAAAGTACTATCGTAGTTAACGTTATGTTACGAATTTCACGTTTTTCGGCCGCAATGTCCTCTAACAACTTGGGCTCATTTGAACACCACTTATGCAGTTCGAATCCTCCTCTTTTCAACATGTCACATAATTCCCACTGCAGCCTCTGTGCCACTTCCAACGTGTCTGTGTTGTAGGACACGAGTACCGCAGCCGATCCGTAAGAAATTAAAATTTTTCAAAAAGAATTCATTTTTGCATAATACACACTTATAGCTCCGAAAACACTGGCAATTTTACAAAAGAAACTCTACGAAAAAAATTAATTTTTCCAAAATTAAAAAATTTTTTCAGGAAATTTTCAGTTCGCCTGAAAATAGACTAATTTTCAGTGACCCATATATGGCAGATGTAAACAAACCCATTTTAAAACAAAGTCAAATTTCATTGCACTTTCCAAATTTTAATTTTTCAAAATTCTATAACTCAGACCGTGATGGATATTTTTCAAAAATCTTTGCACAAAATTTTAGCTAATTTTTTAGACTAAATTTACATTGCAGTCAGAACGACCGGTTCATTATCATGCCGCAGGCCCTCAGCACTTTCAATAGACCATGTATACTAAAACCGCATTCACCACCGCACCTCACCTCTTGGACTTAGGCGAGGATTTTACTTATCAAAAATAACTTAACACTTTAAACTAAAAGACCATTAAAAGATTTAATTAAATAGATCATTTTAAGCCAGAGAAATTAATTAAAACATTAAAAATAAATAAATTATTTAACTTTTATTGCAGTTCATATTAGATTTTCATGTAATTTAACGAATAACACACTGTAACTTCCTTATTAATTAACCGATTGTAATCAACCAAAAACAAAAATGTTCAGTAGAATCCAAGCTGTCCAGAGGCATAAATACATTCAGTATAACTATTAACCACAGTTTCTAAAAAAGCGCGGGAAAAGGATCTTGGTATGGGTTGAGCTAGGTCATACGGGGCCCACTTTGCTCGAGCGCTCGGACAGAAAACGGCGCTCAGACTTCCGCCAGACCCGTATTACTCTGGCAAAACCGATTTTTAATTTATACCAAGTAGTCTGGCTAGAACACATGTAAAGCTACGAACTAACTTCGACCAATCATCACACTGTATTCAGGTCCAAACCTTTATACCACCGCAACTTTAACCAATCAGAATTTTTCAATTCTTTTGGCATTAATAGCACGTCCCACACAGCCAGCCAACGCAAATTCTACAAGATTTCTCAAGTGCGAGATTTCATTACACATTCGGACGACCGCGAAACGACGTAAACCTCGAAATACGTTCAAAAGTTTCAAAGTTGCCTGTGTTTTCGTTGCGAAAAAGTAAAAGAAATTCTACCGCGACGGGAATAACAATTATTAATCATAATTTCGCTAATAACAAAGTTCCTACAAGACCTTCCGACGCTGGAGGGGTAAGAGACATTTTCACTGATAGGGAAACTAGCATTCAACGTTTCCAGAGACTTTCCAAGGACTTTTGCTGATTATCTTCGCTCTGACAAAGCTCAAGAGCCAAAAAACTGTATAAACTTATTTTTTCAGCTAGGTACATCAATACTTAGGCAGGCAGATTATTTTAGCAGAGTATTGTTCAGTTTATAAACATTCTAAAACTGTTAATATTAAAAATTATAAATTTTCAAGGCATTTGATTAATTTACAAATTTTCAGGACATTAAATTTTTTCAGTAAAAACTTTTTTTCAGTAACTTCCAGTAGCAAGTAACTTACATTCGCTCATTCTCCGGTTTGAAAATTTGTCTGTTATAAAATTTTAACTGAGCAGATTTTTTGACTTAACCATTGTTACTAATTCCAGTTTGCATACACACTTTGACAAATTTTGAAACTCGAGTTAAATTTGTTTTCAAGTGGTCATTTTAATTTGAACTTTTAACTTTGAACATTTTTAAAGTAAATTCTTTCACAAATAAACGTTGTGCCAAAAAAGACTGCCTTACATAAAAGTGAACTTTGATAAAAACTTTATTGACATTATTGACTTTTTTTAATACATTGTGCATTGTGTAACCTCTCAAACGTGGTTTACCCGAGTGGCTCACCCCATATCTCTTACAGATAAACAAAAACTTACAAAAAGAATTCGATTATGCTATCCCTCCATCTTGGGAGGAAATAAACTTGGTGTGTTTTTATACCTTTTCCCATCCTTAGCCACTCGGACCCACATATACAAACTAAAAACGTTAAGTGCATCTTTCTACGAACATTTCTACGTCCTCCACTCTTACCCCGAATTTCCACCGAGGGACCTACCTTCGTCGTGGGATTCGCACCAGGGGCCTAGCCATAAGCGGTTAGAGCCACATAGGTAACGCCATCGCTACACAAAGAGTCTCATTCTCGAGCGAAGCTCGGAATACTAACAAACAAAGAAAAAATCGACCCTGAGCAATAGCCGTTCCCCGAAAGTAAGCAACGTTGGTTTTTGGGAGAGCTCAAAAATATTACAAAAAGGCTCTGAGGCGGCGTTTCTGGCGCCCAATTCAATTAATACAAATTATCATTCATAAAAATTCGAAGCTCGCCCTCAAAAAGAGTTTTTTCGTAATAAAAAAGTTCGCCCAGGCTGACAGAGCCTACTTCATCTGCACCCGTTATAATATCGTCCACGTATGAATTTGTCCGTATTGCATTAGAAGCAAGTGGAAATTCGTCACCTTCATCCGCCACCAATTGCAATAAAGTTCGAGTCGCCAGAAAGCTCGCAGAAGCAGTACCATAAGTTACTGTAGTTAATTGCAGACATTGAATAGGTTTATCTGGAGCGTTTCTCCATAATATTCTCTGTAGCGATTGAAATTTAGGTTTGATATGTACTTGCCGGTACATCTTAGTTATATCTGCCATAATGGCATATTTATAATTACGATATCTCAATAAAATGGTAACTAGATCCGGTTGAACTACAGGGCCTACCAATAATAAATCGTTCAATGAAACTTGCGTTGTACTAGGGGCTGACGCATTAAAGACTACGCGTAATTTCGTCGTGGAGCTAGTCTCTTTGATCACAGCATGGTGGGGCATGTAGAACGTCGCGGTTATGTTATCACCTTCATTATTTAAATCTACAACTTTCGCATGTCCTAATTTAAGATATTCATCAATGAATAATTTATAATCATTAAACAATTTAGAATTATTTGCGAATCTTCGCTCTAAAGATAAAAAACACCGGTAAGCATAATTATACGAGTTGCCGAGCATATTTACCTTTTCTTCTATAAGCGGAAGATCGACCGAGTATCTGCCAGTATCATCTCTAGACACCGATTTCACATACCTATTTTCATCACTCAATAGATTTTTGCCCGACAACTCCTCCACTTGCCAGAATTTATGCATCGTGTCATTTAAATTAGATACCGAGCTAACTAAACTTTGACTTATCTCCGTTTCTAGTACGTTAGCATTCATAGCTCCGTGTACCACCCAACCAAACTTCGTATTTTGAAGCATAGGAAATCCATTACCCATGTCAATATTTCCCTTTTTTAATGTTTTGGCGAACAATTCGGTCCCCAATAACATGTCGATTTTCCCAACTTTATTAAATGACGGATTGGCTAAACAAATATGTCGCGGCCATTTTAATTTATTCATATCAACTTCACATTTTGGGGCGCGACCCGTTATATTTTCCATTACACCAAACTTAGCCGTAAATTTGTAGTCTGAAGTTCTAGATTCAATATTCAAATTGACCGTGCTTTTGATGGTCGTTGAAACACACGAGACACCATTAACTTGCCAATTACATGGCTTACAATTTGCATTTACTTTATTCACAATATCAGCAGTAACATAATTTCTTTCACTAGCCGAATCGAGTAGGGCTCTACATTTATGTCTCACGCCGGTACTGTCAACCACATTTACTATTGCAATCGGCCATAAAACAATTTTGTTATCATCATTCGTATTTAATTTTTTTTCATTAGACGTTAAGACAGACGTACATACATCTGTTGAATTAGGCGAAATATTTTCGCTTCTAACTGCGCTCGCAGTACCTCCCGCCGCCGCTGTCGATCTTGACAACTCAGCCTCCTCAACATGTAACAATGTGTTATGCCGTTTATTACAAATTTTGCAAACTTCACGAGAAAAACATTTCTCTGAAAAATAATTTCCCTTTAAACATTTAAAGCATAAGCGTTTTGTTCTAGTAAAATCACGTTTTTCTTCAGTTGACATCGCATTAAATTTAGTACATTTTGTGATAAAATGAGGATTGTTGCAAACCACACACTTACTACTGCTAATTTGGCTCGCATTTGTTGATGTACGCTTAACTGCACCGCTGTCACGAGAAGTCAATTCTAACATAGCGCACCTTTGTTCCAAAAAATCTAAAAACTTACTTAAATTTGGGAACTCAGATTTGTCTCTCTGACTTTCATAATCACACACGACCGCATTATCTAATTTTTGAGAAACTACATAAACTAACATAATATCCCAATGCTCGACTGAAGCACCTAAAGCTTTTAACGAATTAAAATGCTGCCCAAATTTACTTAGTAGCTCCCGTAAACTAAAATGAGAATTTTTATTCACATTAGCCATTTCAAAAATTCCTTTTAAATGTGTTTTTAAGAGTATGGCCTTATTGTCATATCTCTTTGTCAACATCTCCCAAGCTACAACATAATTTTCTTCTGATGCATGCAAACATTCTATCAAAGTGGAGGCTTCCCCTCGTAAAAAACTCTTCAAATAATACAATTTTTGTATATTAGAAATACTAGGACAATCATGTACTAAATTAGCAAATAAATCCTTAAAATTTTGCCATTTATCGTAGTCGCCATTAAAATTTGGCAAACTAATTCTGGGCAAATTTAATTGGTTGACACTGATACTGCTCGAAATCTGATCAGAACTGGTGTCAGGCTGTCTCGGAGATGCCTCACTGTTACTTTTACTTTCAATCATATTGCCAATTCGATCTCTCAAACTTAAGAATTTATTTTCAATTATCTCGCGATCTGAACTATACTCATTTGCATCTTTAATCTCTAAACTAAGTTGTACATCATCGTACTTAGAATAAAGTTCCTCTAAAAATTTTAATCTACTTTTTAAAATACTCACAGTAACATCATTGTCAAGTTCATCTATAAATTTTTCTAATCTAGTGATACTGCCTTTTATTGAGCCTCTTTTGCCCACTAATGCTGTTAATTCAGCCATACTGTGTCTTACCAACAAGAATTCTAATGTGGTTACCTACATATAACAAATTATTCAATGTGCGAAGCCTACCCTGAACAAATTCCACCTTTACTTGTCAACAAATATTTTGCAAACTCTTTAAAGCTTAAGTTAAATAACAAATTTGACAAATTTACATGCAAATCACAGCAAACGTTTTACCTCATAGGTAATAAACATTAAATAAAGCTACATTTAATCAAACCAATGTTCACTTATCGATTACTTTATCGATCTGCCCGTCAAATGCATTTTAATTCACGAATCTATTTTTTATTTACATTTGCGGACATAAATCACTACACTTTTCACTGAAAAAACGAAGTAGGAACCAAAATCTGTAAAGTACATACCTCCAATTCTCCGGACGTGAATAACAAACCTGCTCTCCTAATATCGCCTGGTGGTCGTTAAGGTTCAAACTCGCTTGCAATTCTTCGGCGACCTTATAGCACTTTGCGCCTTATGCGCGTCAATCGCCGGAAATTTTTTGGACTTGCAACAACAATTTTATTTCTTGTGAAACTTCAATTTTTCTTTATGTGGGTGTCAATCCAACCTGTTCACTTATCTGAGCTCTGAAGGATCATGTAATTTCATATGCATTTTACACTTCGTGCATACAAAAATTTAAATCATATGGGGCACATGAAAAAATACGTATCTTTATTTGACGACTGTGTGTTTCACAATAATACGCCAACTACCAGATTACGTACTTTATTAAACTGATTGTACCACTTGGTACTTACAACGAAATACAATTTTATAACCTGGCACACCGCCAGTACAGAATAATTTCTAAAACACAACAAATGACTTTCTTATAACGTTATTCAACGAATACACACACTTGTTCTGCACTCAAGAGTCAAGACTTATTCAGCACTATCTGGTGTCCACACTTTTTGTTAGAGGGCGCTGCTAAAAACTATTGCCAACTTAAACTAGTAATTTAAGACTTGGTAACACCTCGAGTAATGTTTGTAATTGTTCCTTGAATAGTCCTTCTTGCAGGTGTTCTATGTTATGGTCCTCTAGCTTGACGTGATCCTTTGAGGTCTCTGTGTATAACAATAAGGCAGTGGCCTGCCTGTCGATTATGTTTTTGTAAAAGAACCCAATTGTGGATTTCTTGAAAATTTTTACAGTATTATAACCTATATTTTTAATTTTTAAAGTAATGTCATTATTGGCAAACCTTGGCATGTCTATTTTTAACAGTGAGCGTGGGATGAAAAAGTCTTCTTTTTCCTTGAAGTGTCTGTTTTGTAGTTCACCGTCAGAAATGGTTTCATTAATTTCTAAATGTATCGTATATACTGTATTTGGTTCTAATATGTAGTCTGTCGATGCCGTGGCCTTTATAGGGGTGTCTGTTTATACATCGGCTAGATCGTACGTTTCTGTTTTGCTATTCTTAATTCTAATGTTTTCTCTTTCATGTTCGTGGATGATTGAGTTATTAATTCTTATTGTTTCAGATTCTCTCTCTGATGTACCGCATATTAGAATGTCTATTTCCATGTCTTTGAATATGTGGTACAGCATGTTTTTTACTATTTTCCATTCCAGTCCCTCTTGGTTCAAGCTTGTTCTTGACATTGTTACTTTTCTAATACCCATACTTTTCATTTCTTCTTTTAATTTATGTAGACAGCACCACAATGTTATTTTGAGGGTCTTTTCCCAACAGTATTTTTTAAATCCGCTGAGATGCAATGTACTAATGCATACTGATTTGATGTTGCGAGGATATTTGTAGTTTTTTCTTCCATTTTTACTAACATTATCTACACTGGATTGTGTAAGTGGTCGGTTCCTTGTGAAACATCTTGTAAATAATTCTTAAAAAGAAATACACTGCTTTTAGATGAATCAAATAAACTGTATTTAGATACACTCTACATATGTTTCGGCTTTTTAGGCCTTTCTCAAGAGCATTACAGATAAATACTAAAGTTATGAGCACAATTTACCTAATATATAAAACTTTCACTAATCTGGTTAAAAATTACGGGAAATCCCCTGGGTAATAAAACTAAATGTCTACCTACTCGGAGTATAATCTACTGGGCGATTCTTAAAACCTTATCTATTATAGGCGTGTTGATGTAGTTTTGCTGGTCATTGGTGGTACAAGGGTTGCTTTTAAGGGATTTTTTTATTTCTAATTGTTCTAAAAGGTTTAGGCGTTTTCCTTTTCTTTCTGTGTGGATTAAATTTATATTCTCTGTGTCTATAAAATGATTTTTATCAATGCAATGTGTTGCCATTCCTGTATTCTTATTGTTATTTAGAATGGCTTTTTTATGTTCTTTAACCCTATCAGCTATACTTCTACCACTTTGACCAATATATACAGCATTACAATCTTTACATTTAATTTCGTATACACCTGATTTATTGAGTTTACTTATTTTTTCTTTATTATTGACTAAAATACTTCCTAAATTTGTTTTATTTACACTAATTGTGGAAATGCCTAAATTATTTAGTTTATTACTGATCTTATCACTATACTTCGGAATGTATACATTCCGAAGTATAGTGATAAGATCAGTAATAAACTAAATAATTTAGGCATTTCCACAATTAGTGTAAATAAAACAAATTTAGGAAGTATTTTAGTCAATAATAAAGAAAAATAAGTAAACTCAATAAATCAGGTGTATACGAAATTAAATGTAAAGATTGTAATGCTGTATATATTGGTCAAAGTGGTAGAAGTATAGCTGATAGGGTTAAAGAACATAAAAAAGCCATTCTAAATAACAATAAGAATACAGGAATGGCAACACATTGCATTGATAAAAATCATTTTATAGACACAGAGAATATAAATTTAATCCACACAGAAAGAAAAGGAAAACGCCTAAACCTTTTTAGAACAATTAGAAATAAAAAAATCCCTTAAAAGCAACCCTTGTACCACCAATGACCAGCAAAACTACATCAACACGCCTATAATAGATAAGGTTTTAAGAATCGCCCAGTAGATTATACTCCGAGTAGGTAGACATTTAGTTTTATTACCCAGGGGATTTCCCGTAATTTTTAACCAGATTAGTGAAAGTTTTATATATTAGGTAAATTGTGCTCATAACTTTAGTATTTATCTGTAATGCTCTTGAGAAAGGCCTAAAAAAGCCGAAACATATGTAGAGTGTATCTAAATACAGTTTATTTGATTCATCTAAAAGCAGTGTATTTCTTTTTAAGAATTATTAACATTATCTTATCCTCGTAACTTGTGTTGAACCTCATGAATGTATTAAAGTCTTCGTTTTCTTTACCATGACAGCTTTTTGGTGTTTGTGATTTTTCTTTTTCTACCTGTGTGCTTGGTTCCATTCTCTTGGTTTCTTCCAATTTGATCTTGTTCTGCTTTTCCATTTTGCCTACGGTAGTGATCCCAGTGTTGCTTCTTTCCTTGTAGATTTCTGGTAAAGGAATCTTCTGTGTGAAATTTTCTGTTATGGTTTGTATGCTGTTTTTAACTCCTCATGATATGCATTTTTGTAGTTGAATTTATACCTATAATGTTGATTTACATTTCCCTGTTGGCGTTTATACCTGATTATATTGTTGTGTATGCTAGTAGTTTTATTTTTATTTACTAAGTCTATCACTGTTGTATGTTTGTTAGATTTAAAATATATTTTCCCTAAATTTAAGTCGATTACTGACTTATATTTATTTAGAAATATCATACCAAGTATCAATGGTACCGGCGAGTTTTCAATAACGGTGGCTGTGCATGTCGTTGTTAGTGTCCCGATGGTGAGTGAAAAAGTTGTTTCCCCCCAAGTAGGGATTCTGTGGCCTCCAGCTACTAACAGATTTTTTCTCTGCCATTTTGGGGCCGAAAGAATTTTAACAAGGCCTTTTGCAATTACGTTTTCTTCTGCTCCTGTGTCCAAAACTATATTAATTTTTGTATTATTTACAATTGCATCTATTTGCAAGATTTTATTGTTAGAAATACCCCCTCCTTGTGTGAGGACGACGCCGGGGTTTAATTGCGCCGTCCTGGGCCGTTTGGGTGTACATTTTGTCTGTTTTGGCAACTCCCTGCATAGTGTCCTACTTTGTTACATATGTAGCATCTTGGCCTACCATCATCGTTTCTCGTGTTTGGTACTTGGTTTCGACTGAACGTTTGATTATTTCGACTGAATTTGTTCATGCTGTCCTGTCTTCCTCCATTAGATCTAAAATTGTTTTGGGGCAATTGCCAATTTGAGTAATTTTGTCGGGGTGGGTTGTACACTTGCCTGGGGTAACTTGTTGGCTGTCTGTAGGCTCCCTCTGGTCTTCTATTGTACTGTTTGTAGTTGTAGTTTTGAGTATCATTGGCTTATGGTTGCATTCACAGTTACATTTATTAGGGGTTGATGTACCCTCAGATGTGGATTCAGCTGTTGGCTGTGAAGAGATATCCTCCAATTTGTTTATAATTTTTTTGAATTTAGTCCAGTCCATATTGTCGTCAAGTAGCAAACGATAGTTCTGATAGAATTTTTGATTCATCCCATTCTCAAAAAATCTTCGAAATTTTTCCAGGTCCAGCGTGTCGTCGTATTCGCCGAAAAGCGTTTGTAGTTCATAATAATAGGATGTTATTGACTCTCCTTTTTGTTGCTTCTTGTTGTACAATTGTTTTTCTAATGCGCGTTTTGTTTCTTCCCCCACAAATTCTTTTTCGAAATCATTTTTTTCTCTTCCCAAGATTTTTGGGCATTGTTTTCTATGTTCTTGTATCTTTGGAACCATAGGTCTGCCGCACCTTCTAAAAATGTCTCCAGGTATGCTATTTTTAGCAGGTTGTCCCATCCGTTTGCGACCGCCGTCCTTTCATAATTCTTCATAAATATCGTCGCATTTCTTGAACAGGGGTTGAATGTTGGAGGGCATAAAAATTTTGGTTTTGCCGGAGTTCTGGGGTTTGTTATACTATCCGCAAGCGTTGAATTTGCCATTGTGGTGGGATTGTGTTTTTGTACTTCCTTATTGGTTGCTGTGTCGTGTTCGTTGGGATCTTCTGTTTCTTTTTCAAATTCCAATGCTTCTGGGGTTTCTTGCGTCGAAGGACTTGTATTAATTGTTTTTCTTTCTTCTGTAGGTGATCTTGGGATTTTTGATGCAGGTGCAAATGGGTGTTCCCTAACAAATAATTCCGTGCTGCGATGTGGTGGTTGGAATGCTTCTTCTGAATCTTCTTTTGTTGCTAAGACTTTTATAGCAGCTCTTGTAAGTATCTTTTACGTTGCTTGTCCTCAGACATACTGTTTCTCCATGTCTTTTGTATTATATAAAGTTACGCGTTATTTTAATGTTGATAAGGTATGCATATATGAAAGTACGTAAAATGCGCGGAAAGTATATTATGTCGGTGTTTCATAAAAAAACTTATTATATTTTAAGATTTGTTTGTAAATGTATACTGATCAACCTAGAACCTGTACTATACCTTATTTAAATTGCATAAATAAAACTCTCTCTTAGCTTGTCACTCCTTCTTTCCCGGTTTGTAACGTGGCATTTAAATACATTCAGGGACCAATGTAATAATAAAAGAAAATTATAATTTTTGCACTCGTCAAACAACAAATACGTTTAAGTATGGGGATGGGGTAACAAGACCTAGGACGATTACTAATTTTTGTCTAGCCAGATAGACGGGCATTAAACATTAGAATTAGGGGTGGACAATTGGATCTTGCCTAGCCAGGTCCCTTTCTATTGTTAACAGAATTTTCTAGAATTTAATTTATTTATTTAATCTGGATCAATTAGATCAAGTTAGGGTTATTAATATAAATATAATATTTTATTTATTTAAAGAATTTAAAGATTTGCCTTATTTCTTTTACCTATTTTAATAATATCGATAACCTTAACTCAAAACCCACATTTTTTTGCAAGGAATTGATCGTACTTCCTCGCTGGGCAACAATAATAATTCGATATATTAAATTATTATTGGCTAAACTGAGCAACAAGAGAATATTGGATATAATTTTAATTTAGACTAACAAAATTCATCAATGCTCCACCAATATATAAAATATTATTCCTATCTTGACACAAGCAAAACAGAGTAATTTTTTCTAATTTATCATTGTATCAAATAACCATTTATTTATCAAAGATACAATACTTTTAAATTTCTAACATTGTGTGTCTCAACGCACAAAAACTTTATCTACGTTACTGAGTCGCATGTAATTACGCCGGCTTTAAGACTTTTATGGCCGGTTTTTATGGCTTTTTTTATGTGTCTCACAAAGTTGTGGTCCACTTTACCAACCGTTATGTCATACGACCAAGAAGACAAGCATTACCGATATTCTCAATAGTATTAAAGTACGTAAGGTGCTTTGACAATTCAAGCATGATTTATTTATTTTTTTCTTTCTCGATCTGTAAATTGGATTCAAGCTCACTATCTGAGCTTATACTTATACCACTCTCTGCCATATTAAACAAATCAATCCTAGAGTGTCGATTAAAGATCAGAAACTAATTAAGTAATTAAATATAATTTAGTTCTTACCAACAGATTTGACAAAGTTCAAGCACAAATTAATCTAATTTACTAATTTATTTATATTCAGTATCAGTGGAGTAGTTGGTCAGAAAGTGCGATGGCAAGGTAATCTCAATAACAGATTGCTTGACTTGGTTTTATTTAACACCGACTGTACAGTCGAGAAAGCCTTAGACGTACTATTAAAAGAAGATAGCCATCATTCCAGTCTTGCAATTTCACTAAATTTTAGAGCAGAAAACAATAATAAAAATTTACCAGTTAATTACATAAATTCATTTAATTTTCGAAAGGCTAATTTCCCTTTATTATATCAGGAAGTTGAGTGGTCTTTCTTAAATGATCATAATGAGATTAATTCTGCTTGGCAACATTTCTACGATAAATTATCGCAAATTTTTACAGCTTGTGTACCTAATTTTATAATTCCAAAAAATAAAAGGAAATTTCCACCATGGTTTAATGCTGAAATTATTAGGGATATAAGAAATAAAGAAAAGTATGCAAACAACAAACAAATTGAATTTACGAGACTTAGGTCAAAAATTAAATTTAACATAAAAACTGCCTACAAAAATTATATAAAACAGGCTGAAAATAATATTATTAACGATCCTACTAAGTTTTGGACCTATGTAAATAGCAAAAAAAGGAGTGATTAATATCCCTAAAGATATGTATTATAATTGTGAGAATTTGGAGATCCAAAAAAATATCGTAAATGCCTATGCAGATTTTTTTAAACAGTTGTATTCTATTGCAGAACCAGAAAACATCTCCGTAGATGAATATGGTTTAGAAACTAGTAGCATTAATCTCGTGTCCTTCTCAAAAAATGAAGTATTAATGGCATTTAAAAAAAAATAAAACCTAATAAACTTACCATGAGACTTGACAGTATTCCAGCATTTTTATTGAGAGATTGTGCTGCTATATTTGCCCTTCCGCTTATGATTCTATTTAATCTTTCTGTTAAATACTCTTGATTTCCTGTTATTTGGAAATACTCCAAAGCAGGCCCAATATACAAAAAGGGCAATCAAAATAATAGCCAATTTTCGCCCAATAACGATCATTTGTAATTTTGAGATATTACTGCATAATTTTATCTATCCGCATATTAAAAATAGTATTTCCACTCAGCAACATGGGTTTATGAAAGGCCGCTCTATAACTAATAATTTAATATGTCACGCAATACATCTCTGATTCCATTGACATGCAGGTTCAAACGGATGCAATATACTTTGATTTGACGAAAGCTTTGGATATGCCTAATCATAATATACTATTAGAAAACTTTCTACCTTTGGTGTTTCTGATCAATTGACAGTTTTCTTTGAATCGTACTTAACTAATAAACTGCAGTATGTCGCATATAATGGATTCAAATCTTCTGGTTATGTCTCGTCTTCATGTGTTCCTCAAGGATCTGTTCATGGGCCGCTGCTTTTAAATATGTTCGTAAATGACATATATAATATGCTAGATGTCTATTTTTTAATGTATGCGGATGATATAAATCTCCTACATAGAATTTCTAACTTATATGATTGTATTACATTACAAAACAACATGTCCAAACTTGGCTCTTGGTGTCTCGAGAACAGTCTCACATTAAATGTGCAAAAATGTAATGTAATGATATTTTCCACTAAAGATTTTGATTATACCTTCAAATATATACTTAACGATAAACTGATAACTCGACTGTCCACGTTTAAATACCTGGAGGTAAGTTTTGGCAGAAATCTAACTTTTGTTGATCATATTGATACGTTAATAGATGACACAAATAAGACTAGATTTTATTGTACGCAATAGCCATGATTTCTCAAATATTGCAACTTTAAAATTATTGTACTTTTCATTTTTGCGGTCTAAACTAGAGTATACGTCCCTTGTATGGCAACCGTGCTATAATATTCATATTATTTATAAATTGGAAAATGTGCAACGCCATGTTCTTAAATATGGTTATTTTAAATATCATGGAATATATCCATCTACTGGTTTCCTACAAAGTGATCTGCTTGATTTGTTGCCTATGAGCAACTTAAATGATAGACGTAACAACATAAATTTCTTAAAGAAATTCATCCATCATGAAACAGATTGTAGCGATATACTTCTAGATTAAGCTTTCATGTTCCATGAGTAAATTTGTGACATAAACACACTTTTTATCTACCTAAAGCTCGGACTAATATTTTAAAGTTTTCACCTTTTTATAACATACTGTGTGTCCCAAATTCGATGTTTACCATTCGGATCTCAGAAACAGTAAGAGTTACAAGGTCGGTTAAATGAGATATGTTTTAGCAAATTTTATGCTGATTCCAAATCCGTTAGGAAATCACTGCTAATGAAACCGTTTTTGAAATTTTTTCAAAAAAAATAACGAAAATTTTGTGATTTCTGTTTTTGGCTGTAGCTAAGTAATCCTTGGTCAGACAAGTTTTAGACTTTTACATTATTAGGACACTTTTTTGGAGGTTAATATTTTGGTCTAGAAACGAATGCACGATAGTCTTTTGTTTTCAAGATATCCGAAGTAACTTTTGTTTTTCTTATGACAGCTATATTGGATCTTTCGTTTTTCAGATTGCGCTTAAAAGGAGCTTTCAGATGATGTATTACTTGCCGAGGAAAAATTGTTGTACAAGGGACTAATTTAAGAAAAGTTATTCATTGCTTAACAGAACAAAATAGTACGCCATGGAAAATCAAAAAGTTTTTGTAAAGCCAAGGACAAGGAAGTTGCTTATTCAGACGGCGACTAATTATTATCTATGTACTTTAAATCGATTGTAAATTGCTTTATTTGTACAATTTTCTAAAAATATTAGTTTTTAGACGATAATTAAGGTTTTATTTGTCATAAAATTGTTAATAAATTGTTCAAAATTTCAACAAAAGAAATCCTCTCCATCAAAGGCATTCTTGCATGCAAAGCAGTTACTAATTAGTAAAATTTGAAAAATGCTTTTCTAAAAACGACCAAATTCACACATAATTTTCAGTAAAATTTAGTAGGCTGTGGTTTAAAACAAATAATAAGCATTACTGTTAGTTGACAGTTGTTCACTAAATAGTAGTGGCATTATTGTAAATTGTTCAAGAATACTTATTATTACTGTTCAAGAGTGTGATTATTGCAAAATGGTGCACAAATTCTCAAATACAGAAAAATTTTATGTTAAAATGTTATTTAAAGGTAAATAGAAATTCGCAAAACGAATCGGCACAATAAATGCCAATACTCTCAGAAGAACAATCAGTTCAATTAGGCGTAGATGTCAAAAATGTATTCAGCTAAATGGAGGCCATATTGAACAGTTTTATTAAATCTTCTTCTTTACTATCATTTCTTCTATTATGTAAATTTGCTGTTATTAAAATATTTTCTCCATATCGATTATGTTCAGTATTTTAACAGAAAATTAAAATTATTTAAACATGTCAAACTGGTAACATTAATATTACGTTATTTTTTATAATGGTTAGTATTAGGTATATCCATGAAATCAAAATAACTTTTTGATTTTCCATGGCCTACTATTTTGTTTTGTTAAGCAATGGATAACTTGTCTTAAATTAGTCCTTTGAAAAACAATTTTTCCTCGGTATGTGATACATCATTTGAAAGCTCTTTTTTAAGCACAATCTGAGAAACAAAAAATCCAATATGGCTGCTATAAGAAAAACAAAAGTTAGGTACCTGGGATATCTCGAAAACAAAAGAATTTCGAATATTCGTTTCTGCACCAAAAGTGTCCTAATAATGTAAAAGTCTGAAACCTGTCTGACCAACTTACTTGGCTACAGCCAAAAAAGAGAAATCAAAAAATTTTTGTTTATTTGGAAAATCTCAAAAACGGTTTCAGTTAGCCGTGATTTCATAACAAATTTGGATTCAGCATAAAATTTGCTAAAACTTATACCATTTAACCGACCTTGTAGCCCTAATGGTTTCCGAGAACACATTGGTGAGCATCGAATTTGGGACACACGGTATGTGTGTTTTATAATAGTATGTGTATATATTATGTATGGAATTTGTTATTTTCAATTTTTCTTTTTGTACCAAATGTGTTTTCCCTATCTTGTATATGGTCTTTCTACTATAACATTGTGTATCAATAAATAAATAAATAAGTAAATAATTATTTCCCTATTTATTTTCAACTTTTTTTCAATTTACTTAATTCTTCTTTATTCGTATATGTTATTGCTATTCCTCCATTTTTTACTTTTTTTATGTTCGTTATCCTTATTGCTATTGCACTTGGTTTTACCGCACTTCTTAATTCTGTTTGCATAACTTCACTCTCATGTGTACTTTTTGATTGTATAATTACTACATCCTTTGGTGACAGGACTTGACTATATAAACTTTTCCTTTATTTGTTATGTTGCTGCCTTATTCTCTATCTTGTTCATAACAGCTTTTCTTATAACAAATTAATTGTCTCTTCTTTGTTATTAATAATTGGCTCTTTATTTTTTTATTGTGTTTTGCAAGGTTTCAACAATATCAAAATTTCTACATCTTTTGCAATTATTGAATTTTAGTAATCGTTTTTGTAAAAGTAAACATTTAATTTCTGAGGAAGATAACTCGGTACATTCTAAACATTATAGAATTCTGCAAGAGTCGCATGAATAACAAGGGTACTTTATTCAGGCCCGCGCCGTGCATAAGGGCAAAGTCGTGCGGTGCACGACAGCGCCGAGGCGTCGGAGGCGCCAAAAGGCCTCAAAAGTAAAAAAATATAGCTAGCAAATAAAATGTATAATGAATAAAAAAAAACAAAAAAAGGAATTGCAATCATATATGTATTTCACTCAGTTACTTATTTTTTAACTGTACCTTTACCCATATATCAGCGTTATGAAAATTGAGGGTGAAATATATTAAAATACACAAGGGTGCCAAAAGAGCCAGGCGCGGGCCTGACTTTATTTCTTGACTTCGTTGTAAAAAATATTTTTATTTTTTTTTTATTTTTTTTTTTTTGGGGGGGGTTGAGGAAAAAAAAAATTTTTCCCGCCCGGGAAAAAACAAAAAAATATTTTTTTTTTTTTATTTTTTTTTATAAATTTTTTTTTTTATATTTAATAAAAATATATATATATATATATATATATATATATATATATATTTTTATATATATAATTTTGTATGTTTTTTTTTATATATATATATATATATATATATATATATATATATATATATATATATATATATATATATATATGTATATATGTGTGTGTATATATGTGTGTGTATATATATATATATATATATATATATATATATATATATATATATATTTTTATATATATTTTATGTGATATTTTGTTTTTTTTAAAAAAATGTTGTTGTTTGTTATTTTTATTTTATTTTGAGACTCTTTATTATTTTTACCCCTCCTCTCAGGGTTCGGGCAGGTTCCTGGCGATCAAACTGAAAATATAATGTTACAGCCCAATTTCAAATAAAACACACCTTCACAGATTGCAAACAAAAGAATTTATTTTCAAAATTTCCGATATGGTTTAGAAAACGTAAATGTCTTAAAATTAAAATGAAATGGCCTTTATTTATGATCAGATCTGTTATTATTATAGCTGCTATTAAGTCGTCGAGTACCTAGGATTTATTGTGGTTGTACTTACGGCGATTTCTTGTACTTCACGTTATCGCAATCTCTGTCGAATTACGCTTCTGCTTATTGTTGCTCAGTGCTTTTCGATCCTTCCTCCGTGGCAAATTTCAGGTTCATCAAACTTCAGTAACAATGGCTGCACGGTTCACTGGATTTGTACTTTCGTAGCACGACACTATATTTATTTAATAATCAGCAAACTTTTATTTACGGTACGTATTTACCTTTACTAATTTACTCAAAGCACATTTACTATTCTATACAAAACTTCTTGGTTATTGCAACTAGAAATTTCTCTTCTATTCCACTAAGAATTATTTTATGATATTCATAAAATTTAATTTTTGTTGTTTTAGGTTTAGAAACCCTGTTTTAATAATTTGGAGCTTGAGTATGGACTTCCTTTGAAAATATAAATTTACAATTTTTTAGGTTAGGAAAACTTCTTATAAAATTTCAATGCTCTTGCTTTCAGCTTTCTATCCATACTAAATCTTAAATATGGCCTTTTTTATTGGCCTAATCTGACGTTTCTCCAAAAATCATGACACTTGATTTTTGAAATTTTAAATATGAAAATTTAATTTTCTTTTTATTTCATTATTATACCTTATGGCTCTAATTTTATTATTGAATAAAGATATAGAGATGATTAGCTTTATTTTGATATGCCATACTATGACCTTTTGTGAATATTTAGAAAAATTACAATTGCAACAATTTTTAACAAATTCTCTTATATAACTAATTACAATCATCTAAACCACATACCAGAGATTACTTTAATACCTAATGAACAAATCAACACCATAATTGCATGTCTAAATACATTTAAAACATTATTTTACTTTGCCTTTCGTTTTAGGACTTCGTTAAACCTCATTGGCTGGAAACTTTTCAAATACAACAAATTACTTAAAACTAACTGACTGGAAACAATAAATAAATGCTATTCTTCTGACATAGCTATAAAAAGTTCAACAAATGGTTTTTATTTTAGAAAAAACTTCATATTTGTCAAAGTTATGTACCTCCTTGGACATAATTTACACATACACCTTTTAAATGTCTTTACATTTTGATGCTATATCGTTGTACTAGCTCACAAGGTGAGTCTCTTTCACTTTTGTAAAGTTTTAAAGTTAGACGATGCACTTACTTCGTAGAAATGATTGGAAACTCAGATATCGTAGAGTTTACGCTACCCAAATTATGAAAGTAGTTTTTAGCACTTTTTTTCCAGTGTTCATGATTGCTATCATACTTGTAGCTATTCTATGACTAACTTTATTATATTTGTCTTTAACAAAGTTCATAATTTTAATTAATAACAATAAAATTTTATTTTTTTTCCAGGTTATCCAAAGGTTTTGGTACCTAAAATCAATAATGTTCTGGCTCTGGTTGCCATGCTATACACAATAGTCCTTCTGATACTTATTCTATATAGAAACAATGTTTTATACCATAACATAATAACATACAGTTCATTTACCACACGGTAGGTGTTTATATCAAGCGTTTAACAACATTTATTACAAATTTTACCTATTTGATATGCATAAAGTTAACGTAAGTGTCTCTCATTGAAATTGGGCTCTCATACCACTCAAAATTATCATTTTAATTTAAATTATAGAGTCTTTCTTTGCTTTAGTATTGGCAAAATATCCCTATTACTTTCTTTTTTATTATTTAAACATAATTTTATTCTTATGTACTCTGTATATTATACAGGGTGTGGTTTGGTCATCGTATTACCCCCACTTAACTAATATAAAATTTTGAATTTATGAAAAATTTTTGTTAGTTTACAAAAATTGCGGTGACTGAACCACAATCATATTTATTTTATTTAATCCACATTAGATTCTGTTTGAAAAGGATATAACAGTTCAACATGAAACTTCCCTCTTATAATATCATTCTCGCAGTTTTTTAATTCATAAGTATTTTCATTCAAAACAGTTTTAATTACATAGGGACCCTCATATGGTGTTTGTAATTTTGCACATATATTATTCTTATAATCAGATACTTTCAAACGTTTGACAATTTCTTTATCTCCTACTTTAAATTTTACCCTCTTTTTTAATCTTGTAGCCTAAATATTTTAATGTTCTAAAAATTTGATTTAATTTTTTCTGTTTTAGGGTACATAAGTATATCCTCGATACAATGAATACAAAACTATCGTACTTGTCTACAATATCCGATTGTAAACCAAATGGTACAACTTTAAATTGAAGAATGTCCCCAAAAATGTGAAACCCTGTAAACTTATACGAGTCTGGATGCCCACCAATCCAACCCTACAACGGAATAGCGAGAAAAGAATTTTTGAGATCTAATTTAGAAAATATAGTGTTTTTATCACACATTTTTTGATAATAAAGTATCGATTGTTTGAGGTGCATCGAACTGTGATTTGGTTATGGAATTTAAATTTCTTGCATCTAAACATAAACGTATCGTTTCGTCTTTCTTTTTGACAACGACTATAGGATTAATGTAATTAGTTTTAGCTGATTCTATTATGTTAGCATTTATCATATTAGTTAGTTCTTTTTGTACCTTTTCTTTATATTTAAATGGAATAGGATAAGTTTTACTTTTAAAAGGTTTGCTTTCATCTACTTCTAGTTTATGCATATAGCCATTTGCTACTCTTGGCTCAAAATTAATTAATGAAATATGTTTTTGTAACAGATTTTGTACTATTTTATCATACTGGGCTTGACAATTTAATATTATTTCTTTGGGCTTATTAAAACTTGTATTTAAGACATACGTGTTTATTACCACTGTATGCTTACCGCAATTCACATTCACACTATTGGCTTTTTCGCCATTTAATTCATCATTTTTATCATCATCATTGGCGCGTTTGCCATTTACCTCATTATTAATTACCGCAATATTATTTTCAGCTCGTTTGCTGCTCACATTATTCATATTAAATATGGGTATTTTTTCACCCTCAACCATTAATATTTTATCACCCAAGTCTATTTTTGCCCTTAACTCTGTTAAAATGTCTTCACCTAGTATTACATCATAATTCATATCTGAAATAATCACAAAATCATTTTTAAATGTTTGATTTTTAATCTCAAAAGTAGTATTTAATATTTTATTACATTCCGCAAACTTTTTGCCATTAGCATTAACCAATTTAATCTTAGATATCCTTATACATTTATTATTTTTATTCAATTGTGTATTATACACCTTTTCATCCAATAAACTTATTTCAGAACCCGTATCAATTAGTGCATTTAATTTAATATTATTTATTTTAATTTGAATTACAGGTAATTGACTAACTTTTACATTTTGTGAAATTAGACCATTCTCGTTTCCTATAAACTCACGCATATGTTCGTACCTAGTATCTATGTTTAAAATTTCCTTAACTAAAAATCCTGATTTCCCGTCCTAGTATGTATTTGTGCAGTCGTTTCAATCTTATCAAAATTAGCTTGCGAATATTCATTTTCCCGTTTATCCTTCTTTATATTTGTGTTTGCCAATTGAGCATATGTCCGTTCATCTGTCCGCCTATTTTCATAGGAATTTCTCCTATCCCCCCATCTAACTTGCTTTCTTTCATTTCTTTGATTTGCTTCATTTGTCCCTGACCTATAATTTTCCTGTCTTTTAAACTCATTACCCCCACTATAGCTTCGCATGTCCCTATTCTCATTATCTGTTTTATAATATTTATCTTTGTCCCTTTTCTCATAAAAAATCCCTGTTATTTTTACCTCTATTTTGATAGAACTCATTTCCATTATTATAATTATTTCTATTGTTAGAAAAATTATTTCTACATTGATAGTTGTAATTTTGCCCCGATTGATTATTATTTGTATAAAAATTTTGCCTATGATCATCTATTTCACGTAGATATTCTATTAGTTCATCTAAATTTCCTATTCTTTGCGTAATTATAACATTGTATATGTCACTAGTAAAATGTCTTGCTAAATAACGTACCATTTCCCCTTCTGAAAATTTAGGTTCTAAATGCCTAACATTATAAATTTTTCTCATAACATATTGCTCCCTACTTATACCACCTTTTCATTATATTTACCGTTGAACAAATTTTGTCTTACCTTTTGCTGAGTGTACTCACTCCAATATTGTTTTAACAGTAAAACTTCAAACTCATCGATTGTTTGAAACTTACTTTCGACCAATTGGAACCAATAATCCGCCTCACCTTTAATCATGTTTTGTATGTGCATTTTTAAATCAGCTTTGGGATGTAATGTACCCATGTGCTGTCTTAACCTGGTCATAAAAACTTTAGGATGTATCCTATTGTCCCCGTAAAAATAAATTTCCGTTTTACCGGTTGCATATACCTGTCCTTGTCCTTGTGGAATCACCCTTGTATTCTCTTCTAATAGCCACGTATTCTCTAACATCTTTCTATCCAGTTCTTTTAATTTCGTGTCATATATTTCCCCATGCTTTTTCAAAGTTTTCCCCATTTCACACATTCCTCCATCAACTATTTCCTCAACATTACTCCTAATTTTTGCTCTCAACTCTTCTGTACTTTCCAAGATTTTTGTGTCTATTTCTTCCCCAGTAATTTTTCTCATGTTTTCCCATTTGTATTCTAACTCTTCCATTTTCTTTTTCAACTCGTGGTTGTTTTCTTCTATCTTCTTAAATTTTTCTTCCATTGTCTTCCCCAAATTCTCTTCCAACTTGATCATGTTCATGTTAATATTTCCTATGTTTTCTTCCATATGTGTGTTGTTCTGGGCCATTTGTGTGTTTATTCCCACTACCATTTCCATTAGTCTCTGGAGCATTGAGTCATTTTCTGCCCTGTCGCCACTTTGTTGGCTTGTACCAGCAACTTGATTTGTGTCCTCCATTTCTTTACCAGATCTTAATTTCATAAATAAAACAAATACCTGTGATTGTCGCTGTTTGGGAAATAATAAAAAATGGACACAAAATACAGAATTATAGAATTATGTTTCGAAATTGTGCTGTTATTTAAAATTTTAAAATTTTGCCAGATACTAATTACAAATACTGTTTTCGGCGTTTCGCCAATCGCCCCACGTTGCTGCGACAATTTTTTTATATATATTTTATGTGATGTTTTTTTTGTTTTTAATAAAAAATGTTGTTGTTTGTTATTTTATATTTTTGAGACTCTTTATTATTTTTACCCCTCCTCTCAGGGTTCGGGCAGGTTCCTGGCGATCAAACTGAAAATATAATGTTACAGCCCAATTTCAAATAAAACACACCTTCACAGATTGCAAACAAAAGAATTTATTTTCAAAATTTCCGATATGGTTTAGAAAACGTAAATGTCTTAAAATTAAAATGAAATGGCCTTTATTTATGATCAGATCTGTTATTATTATAGCTGCTATTAAGTCGTCGAGTACCTAGGATTTATTGTGGTTGTACTTACGGCGATTTCTTGTACTTCACGTTATCGCAATCTCTGTCGAATTACGCTTCTGCTTATTGTTGCTCAGTGCTTTTCGATCCTTCCTCCGTGGCAAATTTCAGGTTCATCAAACTTCAGTAACAATGGCTGCACGGTTCACTGGATTTGTACTTTCGTAGCACGACACTATATTTATTTAATAATCAGCAAACTTTTATTTACGGTACGTATTTACCTTTACTAATTTACTCAAAGCACATTTACTATTCTATACAAAACTTCTTGGTTATTGCAACTAGAAATTTCTCTTCTATTCCACTAAGAATTATTTTATGATATTCATAAAATTTAATTTTTGTTGTTTTAGGTTTAGAAACCCTGTTTTAATAATTTGGAGCTTGAGTATGGACTTCCTTTGAAAATATAAATTTACAATTTTTAGGTTAGGAAAACTTCTTATAAAATTTCAATGCTCTTGCTTTCAGCTTTCTATCCATACTAAATTTTAAATATGGGCTTTTTTATTGGCCTAATCTGACGTTTCTCCAAAAATCATGACACTTGATTTTTTGAAATTTTAAATATGAAAATTTAATTTTCTTTTTATTTCATTATTATACCTTATGGCTCTAATTTTATTATTGAATAAAGATATAGAGATGATTAGCTTTATTTTGATATGCCATACTATGACCTTTTGTGAATATTTAGAAAAATTACAATTGCAACAATTTTTAACAAATTCTCTTATATAACTAATTACAATCATCTAAACCACATACCAGAGATTACTTTAATACCTAATGAACAAATCAACACCATAATTGCATGTCTAAATACATTTAAAACATTATTTTACTTTGCCTTTCGTTTTAGGACTTCGTTAAACCTCATTGGCTGGAAACTTTTCAAATACAACAAATTACTTAAAACTAACTGACTGGAAACAATAAATAAATGCTATTCTTCTGACATAGCTATAAAAAGTTCAACAAATGGTTTTTATTTTAGAAAAAAACTTCATATTTGTCAAAGTTATGTACCTCCTTGGACATAATTTACACATACACCTTTTAAATGTCTTTACATTTTGATGCTATATCGTTGTACTAGCTCACAAGGTGAGTCTCTTTCACTTTTGTAAAGTTTTAAAGTTAGACGATGCACTTACTTCGTAGAAATGATTGGAAACTCAGATATCTAGAGTTTACTCTACCCAAATTATGAAAGTAGTTTTTAGCACTTTTTTTCCAGTGTTCATGATTGCTATCATACTTGTAGCTATTCTATGACTAACTTTATTATATTTGTCTTTAACAAAGTTCATAATTTTAATTAATAACAATAAAATTTTATTTTTTTCCAGGTTATCCAAAGGTTTTGGTACCTAAAATCAATAATGTTCTGGCTCTGGTTGCCATGCTATACACAATAGTCCTTCTGATACTTATTCTATATAGAAACAATGTTTTATACCATAACATAATAACATACAGTTCATTTACCACACGGTAGGTGTTTATATCAAGCGTTTAACAACATTTATTACAAATTTTACCTATTTGATATGCATAAAGTTAACGTAAGTGTCTCTCATTGAAATTGGGCTCTCATACCACTCAAAATTATCATTTTAATTTAAATTATAGAGTCTTTCTTTGCTTTAGTATTGGCAAAATATCCCTATTACTTTCTTTTTATTATTTAAACATAATTTTATTCTTATGTACTCTGTATATTATACAGGGTGTGGTTTTTTTTTTTTATTAGGGGGGGGGGGGGGGGAGAGATATATATGTGTGTGTGTGTGGGGGGGGGGAGAGAGAGAGAGAGAGAGAAAAAAAAAAAAAAAAAAAAAAAAAAAAAAAAAAAGAGAGGGGGGGGGGGAAAAAAAAAGAGAGAGAGAGAGAAAAAAAAAAAAAAAAAAAAAAAGAGAAAAAAAAAAAAAAAAAAAAAAAAAAAAAAAAAAAAAAAAAAAAAAAAAAAAAAAAAAAAAGAGGGGGGGAAAGGGGGGGGGGGAGAGGGGGGGGGGGAAAAAAAAAAAAAAAAAAAAAAAAAAAAAAAAAAAAAAAAAAAAAAAAAAAAAAAAAAAAAAAAAAAAAAAAAAAAAAAAAAAAAAAAAAAAAAAAAAAAAAAAAAAAAAAAAAAAAAAAAAAAAAAAAAAAAAAAAAAAAAAAAAAAAAAAAAAAAAAAAAAAAAAAAAAAAAAAAAAAAAAAAAAAAAAAAAAAAAAAAAATTTGAGAACCGCTGACGAAGCTAGCTGTATGCGAAAGTAATGGCCATAGACATATAATAATGTCTGGCTCTGGCAATCGCCAAATTTTATCTCAACGCGCCATTGTTGAGCGACAATTTTTTTCTTGTTCCAATAAAATTAGATAAATAACATCTAACTATGCTACAAATCCAATTGTACTCATTTTTTTAAATTAAATATTTTACTCGAAAATTAAACGTCTTATATCAGCCAGAAAAGTGCAACATAACCCATGGGTTGAATTGTTTTAAAGAATCCTAACTACAGCATAAAACGACTTTTTCTCACTATTGATTGATTGATTTACATTTTGTTGCATTATTAAATTTGTTATTTTTCACCATATCCCTGTTTTTATGGAAATACTCCGTACAAATACAAAATGGAGAATTCAAAATATTTACATCTTTGTGAGCATTGTACAATTTAAAAATGGAAATATTCCCAATCTACTATAATAAATTATGATGAAGAAATCCTGATAATTGAACTTATTTTTACCTTTGCAAAAAACTTCTCTTGCAGAAAATTCCTTAAAAGACTTCCTTCCCCAACTACAAACGCACATATTTCCTTCTTTGTGTAGGGCACTACATTCAAAAACTAAATAATTAACAATATTTCCATGTGCAATATTTGGAAATGCATCAAACCCAACCACAAACATAATTCACATAATTCTTTCTTTGTGTGCAAGCACTACCTCAAAAACTAAATAATTAACAATATTTCCATGTGTAATATTTGGAAATGCATCACCATTTGTAGTGAAGTCTTCTTTTTTGAAAGTATAAAAAGCATCCTAAACCGGGTTTCGGCTGATGGATCTAAACCAATATGACACTTTTTCCATATCACGAGACAATTCCATAAAATACAAACGTCTATTTGAGAACACAAAATTAACGAAATAAAACAAGATTTGTTTTAAAACTAATCTTGTTGTTCAAATCTTAGAGTTGTTCAGTAACCATTAATATTAGTTTTTAAAACTGCGTTATACACTTAAAACACGTTCTGTTAAAGTAAACGACGTTTGTGCTTATTCGATATTACAGCTGACGGGAGTTTCGATGCATATTCACTTCACATACAAACACACAAAGATTTTATTTTTAGTTTCTCTATGCACAAAAAAAAAAGAAATACGTTGTGACTTGTGAGTACGTTGTGGTAAATTTTTTTCACATCTTAAAAATTTCCAATTTCCATTTGACATTTGACATACAGAGATCACGAAATTCACAACCTCGCAAGCAAACCTACAATCTAGGGACCTGTAATATCACTAAATTACAAACAACGATTATATCACCATTTGTAAACTCTACACCGGGTCGAACTGACCTCAATCGGCCCCATAGGCAATATTTGTAATTATGTCAAACTTTTAATGGTAGAAAGAATGAAAAAATAAGAATCAAATATAAACCATAAAATATAACTTATTTCAAATCAAAATTAATATTAATATGGTAATTTTCACAGTTCGCAATATTTGGTAATTAGTAATATTTAGCAATCTAAATGTCAAACAGAAATAAATAAAAGATAATGTCAAATAGACAATTAAAGTATCCTTGCAATACTTAACACTGACATAGTTTTCCATGAAACACGAAACACTAAAACACCATATCCTGCACTCATCTGAGGATGATTAATACTGTTTTAAGCATCTCCAGATGATGCCAACGTTCAGACATTATATGATGTTAAAACAGTTATATTCATTCCCAGGTGATGTCAACTTGGTTGGCGAAACGCGCGTCAAAGGTTTCAACCCACTTCAGGACAAGAATACCTAAAAAAGCTTTGTGGCCAATTACTATTCTTTAATTTTTACATTTCATTTTTTTTTAAGTAAAAATAGTGCCCGCTCGTGGAAAATGTTGTATGTACCTCGGGAGTAAAGTGTGTTTTAGTCCCTAGCATGATTTCTGGGACTGAAGCACTCACTTTGGTACATAAATAACTGTTAATACACACAATCATCTAACACACCACTCACTGACAGGACTGTGAGAGACGAACCGAATCCGCATGATACCATATAGATCAGCAGGTCAAAAGTGACCAATAGTTATTGCATCGATAAAAAATTGCACAATGTATAGAACGCCTGGGGAGGTGGGGTCTAATTTACTTACAGGACCGAGAAGCGCGTGACTAACAACCTCGCAAATATGGGATGGATGACGCTACTAGTGCCAATTTTACATCTTTCAGCTTCTTGCGAATCGTTGGTTACACTAGTAAAGAGTAAACCACTTGTACTAGCTGGCGCCCGGTGGCCAGATAAATATTTTTGACTTTGTTAATGGAAAATAATTTCCTACAAAGGAAAAGGAAAAATACATTGTTTCAGTTTGCAGTTTGACCCCCCAGAAGTGTTTGGCCCCGTCGGTAATTGCCGACCTGCCGGCTGGGCGAGTCCGTCCCTGAGTCTGTACACATACGCTTAGGGAGATTGGACGTTTGCGCATCGAAAAATCTGGTGGCATCATTGGCGACGCCATTTCCACTAGACTAGAAATGTCATTCCATCGGTTATTGTTTGGTTTTCTGTAGTTATAGTGCGATTTCTTTCATTATATGAATTTTTTTGCGACTTTCTATGACTACGATAGGATATTTTAATACTTTGTGTAGTGAAAATAATATATTTTTTTATTAAGTGCAAATTGTATTTGGTACTTTTATAAAAAACATTTGTAAACAACGTCTTATGCAGGGGAATAATGTTCTAAGGTAAAACATTTTAAACCTAAAGGGATCACTTTTCAGAGGTATGTTAGTTTTGATCTGTTATTTTTTTCAATTCTACAAATTACGTGTTTTAGATTTCCTAAAGGAGCGATGTTGGAGAAGTGATCGGAAGTGCTTGGGGAAAGCGAGCAGAGGCAGTGGTCAGAGAATAAATTTATTTGCTTCAAACAGTTCAAAGAAGGTGATTTTATGAAACTGAGACATAAAGTTTTCCTGAAAGCTGATGCAGTGCAAAATTTGCAACTCACAAAGGAAACTGCAACAGAAATTTGTATGGACCAAAATATGTATGTTCCATCTACAAGTGAACAAAGGAAAAATAAGGCTACAAGTGTCTACTGTTATTGATGTCATTTCACTAACGACACAATCGTCCTCTTTTAGTTCTACACAGACATCTTCATGATGACACTCTTCGATTATGAATAACATTGAAATTAAAAAGATGTTTGGTGTAAGATATTGCTTAAATATAATAAAATATATGTATTGTTATGCTTATTTTTAGCAAAATTAATTGGTGACGAGACTGACAGTAGCTCTAATAGGAAGAGAGTTTTTATTCAAAGTATTCATAATTATGGGTAAGTTTTTTATATCAATAAGTACTCCATAAAATTTTCATTAAATAAATTGTTTCAGTGTTTCGCCTGAGATTATAAAGAAATATACTGAAATAAGAAAGTTGAACAGAAGTCCAGAAGAAAGTTATATTCTGCCACGAAAAATAAAGAATCTGAAAATGAAAAATAACTACCTTGAAAACAGTTGTGCAAGAATATTATTTAATCAACCACAATAACTATTAATTTTATAATGTTTAAAACTATATTTCTTACTAGGTTGATTTTAACGTACCTACTTTTGGTATGTAGGTATACAATATTTAAGTGTAGGTTTTATTTCCTTATTTACTCTATATTTCTGAATTTATTGGAGAACAAAATATAATATATTGAGTTTAACTTTATTTATTATAATAGCTGTTTATGTAATAAGTCCATAATATAAGGGTTTATTGAGCAAGTCGTTTATATGTGAGTTGAATGTAGTGACCAAGGCCATAAAAAGGATGAATTCAATAAAGCTGTAATATGGAGGAGTTGCATATAAAGCTTTATGTTCGACTGCTAAAATTAACTCATTATGGAGAAACGTTCATTTTATAAATTTTGTATCTATTCTATGAGAAAGGAGTGAAGTATGCTGTGTACTGTTTATGACATAGTTTTGCAGCCATAAAGTACCTCTTTATAGTACTAGTAAAATAAAGTTACTTTATTCTACTAATATTATAAAGAGGTACTTTATGACCGGAAAACTATGTCACAAACAGTACTTTACAATATAGTCATACATAAATATCTTTGAATTTATGAAATCTTAAGATTTTATGAATTAAGCCTTATAAGTATTAAATTTTAGTTCAGCTGTTTGTGAAGTCGTCGAAAATATTAACGATATATAGCTGAAAATTGAAAACAGTTTCGCAGAAGTCTCACTTTCGTGCCTGATTTCATATAAATGTTCAACCAAAAGTAAGAAAAATCTATAAATGCAATAATGAAAATTCTTTTCATAATAGGGTAATAAAACAATGCACTACAGTGATAAATTGATCACAATTCATTTAAACAGTATTTACTGAACATAAAGAATTTATGCACCTAATTAAACAATACAAAAAGATTAATAATAATAGCAGCCATATTAATAAAAACTATGATAATAGAATGCTAACTTGTCACTATTAAAGATGCACAAGAGCTTTGTTATCAGATAGGGTAACAGATTTTCTCAAGTCTACGAAAGTAGTTGTAAGCTCTAGAAGAATAGAATTGGAGAGTCAGTGCAAACCGCCAGATTTCTTGAGAGTACTTCCTGTCTTCTACTCTTTGATTTTTGGGAAACCAGATCTTCTAATGTACATGGCAGGGATGACTAAAAAGAAAATTAAATATTGTAATATACATACAAGTTATAAATGAAAGTTTTTCGTTGAATGTTATCTAGCTTTTAACACGAGGCATTAAAATTTTGATAATTTAATTTTATTTAATATATGACACTCAAGATATTATAATTGTCATGCCAAAAACCTGAAAATGTGGTTATAACTATTACATATACAATCTTGTTATCTACCAAGAAAATATTTTAATATTTATAGGGAAGGACCCAATTTTAAAAAATTTTAATGGGCACAATTATTTTACGTTATATTTAAAATACCTTTAAAAATAAAAGCATAGATCAAATTATTGTATTAAGAACATTGGTAAAATTCCCTCCACTATAAGTTAACATAAAAACTGAGGCAAGCTGCTTTATTCAATTTAGTTGTCGATACATTTTAGACCGTACGTGATATAAAATTGTTTTAAAGGACGAATTGTATAGAATGAAAATCATTAATTTCTTTAACCTGACAAGACTCCAAATACTGCTATCTTGATTTAATAAATACTATACCTTGTGCCCTTAAAACTTCCATTGTCACGATTGGATTGGACACCGCTATAGATGGAAAAGCTCCCGCTCTTGATTGTAATGGTTTCCCAGACTCTTGAGTTTTGGATCCATGTAGTCTTCGTTCATAAAATGTTTTGAACATATGAATAGTGTATGTATAATGTCTGTACTTGAAAAACCTCATACGTATTTGTACCCATACATTTTGGCTGTCGTCACTGGGTAACCTATACGATTAAATTTTTTCATTAAATATTTACTTCAATGTATAGTTAATGTAGATGGTTAGATTTAGCAGATAATGCTTGAACAATATAAAAATAAAACAATTCTAACCTGTGAAATGTCACGTGATATTCTTCCAGATATGACTTTGTTTTCAGTTTTTACATAAAACACAATTTCGATATACTTTTCCTATTATTGTGCCGCAAAAAAAACTGAAAAATAGAAGATAAAACACAAAAATTTCCTGATAGGCACGAAATCAAAACAAAACAAAATGACAAATCTCAAAAAAAGATTGAGAAATGACAACTTTTGACAGAATAAAGATGAAGAACAAAACATAAAATTCTGTGGTTGTTGTTATTTAATAGTGTTTGTTTTCAACCTTCGTTTGGTCCGTTTTACAGTGTTTTTTCATTAGTAACAGTAATAATGAACTAGTCAATGTTAATATTTACGGTAAATGTCAAATACGTCGGCTGTTTGTATGCGGAACGTTTTCCAAATAGGAATGAACCAAATGCCATATGATTTGTAACTCTTGTGCAACGATCACACGATATTTGTCAGTTACGACCCCGTCAAAAACGTGATGTGAGGTCCTCATATGTCTTTGAACGCTGAGGAAAACATTTTAAATTTGGTAGAGGACAATCCAACTTTAAGAATGTGTGCATTCATTCGCTAAGCAAACCGTACGTCTAATCGGATTATATGGTGCCCTGTGAGGAAATAAACTATATCCATTTTCATGTAAAAAGAGTTAATTAATGTTCTACAGCAACAAGATTTTGTGTGTTAAAGGATGTGGCAACATCGAACAGTGATTGTGCCATATGATGTATTTGACACACGGTCATTCAACTTCGATTCCAGCAGTTCTCAACATGTTCGCACTTTTTTGTTGAGAAAGGTCAGTTATTTTTTTCTAATATTTAAGGTTTTCTTATGCACTATACGATTTATTATATCAAGATGTACTTATCCTCAAAAAAATAATTCCCAAGTTTGTAAACACCCTGTATATATATATATATATATATATATATATATATATATATATATATATATATATATATATATATATATATATATATACATATATATATATATATACACATATATATATATATACACATATATATATATACACATATATATATACACACATATATATATACACACATATATATATACAATATATATATATACACACATATATATATACACATATATATATATATATATATATATATATATATATATATATATATATATATATATATATATATATATATATATATATATATATATATATATATATATATATATATATATATATATATATATATATATATATATATATAGGTGGGGCAATAGTGCGTCGGACCTCGATATCTCGAGTTCTACGATAGCTAGAAATTTTTAAAAAAATTGCAAGTAAACTAGATAAAACTATATTGTTATTGGCTATCTCCCAACCACTTTGAAGTAATGAATTTTTTTGTTGAAATAATGCCATCTGCAGATGGATATTAAAAAAAATCACCACAGTCACAATTATGGGTTTTAAGAAAAACTTATGAGAATACCAGTTACGAGACATCTAATTAATGCTTTTGAATCATTTTCATTTCCTAAAAATGTACAGGGTGACCAAAAATTAGTATTCAATTAAGAACTTTTTAAATTGAATTTTCTCAATTTTTTCAAATGGAACACCCTGCATATTTTTTCAACGATGTGATGTAAAAATGAAAAACGAACATTTTTTGTAAGTACTTCCCTATGGCTAATTGCAACCATTTTCGTTTTATTGAGCAATAATTACAACATTCAAAAATAAACTTAAAAAAAAGTTTCTTCAAATAACTCAGTAGAAAAAATTATAATAAATGTTCCACATGTTGGCCATTTTGATTAACACACATCTCTATGCGCTTTTGAAATGAGTTTCAGAAAAATGAAATCCCAACTATTGACATGGTAGACAGAAAATTAAAAGAAATAGATTATCTTCTAAAATATACCAAAAGAACTTTTAAGAACTTGGCTGAGAAAAAATTGGATTTTAATATCAAATCACGCATGGCGATTATGGAAAGTAGACGAATAGTGGATTGGCGAAATTCATATCTAGAAGACTCAAAAGAACTCAGAAGGGAAAATAGACCAATTTATTATCTAGATGAAACTTGGTATGATACTCATGACACTGTAAAGAAATCTAGGAAATGTCAACCAATCTCATTGCCCCTAATAAAGGGACTCGGTTGATTATATTACACTGTGAATCAGTTGATGGATGGGTTGATAATGTATTGAAACTGTGCAGAAAAAAATGGAAGACTGTAACGTGGATTACTACAAAAACAAGGATGGAGACATTTGAGGAATTGTTTGAAAATTCCCTAATTCCAAAATTAAAACCGAATAGCATTATTGTTCTTGACAATGCGAAGTACCATTCGAGACAACTGTATAAAATTCCTAACAAGAGTTCTACTAAGCTGGAGTTACAAAATTTTTTAATGAAACTTGATCTCTATTATGAAGAAAATTATAAAAAAAGCACAACTGTTGGAAATTCTGCAAACGAAAAATTATGAGAGGTATATTATAGATAATGTAGCGGAGAGATATGGCCACAAAATGTTGGGATTACCGTCATATTTCTGTATTTTCAACCCGATTGAATTCATTTGGTGTAAACTGAAGAAAAATATTAGAAAAGGAAATACTTTTCCAAAATTCGATAAAAAAAGTTAATTCAAATTGAAGTGTCGAAAATTAACAAGGAAGATTGGGAGAAAAGAATTAGGAATGTAATTACAATTAAGGATGATTATTTAAAAATTGCCCAATTTCATATAAATAATGGAAATAAATAATCATAAATTTGAACGAGGATAGTAGTTCATTTGAAAATGAAGAAGAGGGCGAGAAGGACAAGGAATCAGAGGAAAAAGCAATGTGAGTTGAGGTAAAGTGAAGTGATGTGAAGTGAAGAAGTGAATTTTGTATATATACAAGGTGTTCCACCTAAGAGGGATTCTTCTGTAACTATGTAACCGTAAAATTTGTAAAAAAATGGTTTTAATAAAAGTTGTCTGGAATCATGTGGGCCATGTAAAGAAAATATTTTTAGCTTTACAAGATGTTCGATTTTGCGTGGGCGCTATATAACTTTGTTATTTTAAACGGAACACTCTGTATATTATTGCATTTTTGAATTCCTTGATTAATATTAGGTAGAGTTTATTAAATATACATGGTGTTTAAATCTTACCGTTTTCGAGATATTCAGTTGTTTTTTGAAAAAAAATCACGATTTCAGCTCTCTAAATGAGGCTAGATAGCATCTAAACCGTAAGAGTTAGAAACGTGCAGTTTTTCACAGTTCGTTTTGGCATAAATTACTCTATCTTGTCATCTGTGAGCAAAACGTGTACGTTATTCAAACTAGGAAATACTGAGACCAACATTTAATAATCTTGTTGAAAAACTTTTTTTTTCAAATAGAATGATCCATATTAGATGTCATGGGTGAATTCAAAATTGAATGCCATTTCGACTGATATAAGGTTGTCCATACTTATCTCTCACAGTTTTCCAGAAAAATCAGGTTCTTTTAAGTACGACAAGCTGCACCCTGTAAAGCTAAAAATATTTTTTACATGGCCCATATGATTCCAGACAAGATAATACAACCCTTGTATCTCTAAACTGACGTTGTGCGAGAGGGCGCTACACATTTAGAGACAACGGACACACATCCAATATCCGAGTATACTACGATTAATCTCTTTCACTGAAAAATCCCAGTGCCACGGCCGGGACTCGAACCCGGGACTTTTGGGTGAGAGCCAAGTGTCCTTGCCTCTCGACCATCATATCAACTACATTATTTAATTCCGTTTTTGTGCTTTCTTATTTCTTATTTAGGATGATATTATTTATTTGTATTATTATTTATTAATGTTATTATTTTTTTTCATTTTGACAAAAATATGTCTGTTTTTATTATAGTAATAACTTTACTATTAGAATTTACTTTTAGTTAATTTATTGTTTTTTTTTTTAATGGGTTTTTTGGCCTTAGAAACGAGGTCTAGTAGCCAGCCTTCAGTCTTAATTGGTATTTAAACATAATATTCCCCATATGGACTTAATTCAAACTACACTATTTACAGTTTTTTTTTCTATTTATAATTTTAATTTGACCAATTTGAGAAAGTGGTAAAGATATATGTATATATTATAATTGTTAAGTGATAACAAATATGTTAGATTAAAAGGAAGACTTATTTTTTTTCGCTATAAATATTTTGAAAAAGAATTTCCCTACTGTTATTATACAATTCGCAACTAAAAACAATATGTTCTATTGTTTCCTCCTCATCACATACATCACAAAGCATTGAGTCTTCTAAGTTTATTTTGAATTTGTATGCTTTGCACAAACAGTGGTCCGATCTAATTCTTGAAATTGTCCTTATGAAATTTCTGTTAATATATTGATGCTTTGAAAACCAAGGCTTTGAAGGTACCGTAGGCTGAAAACCTTTATAGTATAACCCTTTTTCGCCTTTTACGAAGTGTTCATTATATTCCGCCTATATCCTGGTTTTGATCACCCCTGTAAAGTCTTCATATGGAGGTTTATGTATAGTATTTTCTTCACCAATATCGCATGCCATCTTTGCTGTTTCGTCTGCCTTTTCATTTCCCTTTATACCGATATGGCCCTTTACCCAAGCTATGGTAATATATTTATTTTGCCTCTCACATTCACCTATATTTTGTATAATATCTGCTGTCAGGTTTGACATTTTGCATATTTTGTTATTCTCTATTTTTTTAACTACACAGAGTTAATTTATTGAGAAAAATATTTGTTACTGTTACTATTCTGAGAGTATATTTTTTGTTTTTACTTTGTTTTTGAAGGTTTGTTGTTACTTTTTAAATAATCTCTTTATTCTATACTAAAATTATATATATAGGGCATGCAGATAGTAAGTGCATGAGCGATTCCGGCGCCTGATGGCATGTCCTGCAGTTGATATCAGGAACCTCTACACGCCACACGCGGCTACGGTAGACCAAGGTGTTGATAATACCATCTTGACAGGCCATAATGAATCCCTCGGTCTCCGACTTAAGCCCTGCTGACCTTAGAAAGGCGAAGGTCAGCCTGGTCGATAAACCCAGTGTTTCTATGTTTTTATAGAAGACACCATGCTGGGGTTTATCGACGTGCTGCCGAAACAGTTTTTCCTGTTCGGCAGCTCTGATTCGGGCTTTCAGACGATTTGGCTGAAGTTCGGTGACTGACTCAACATCAGCACCTCGCCGGCCTCCTCGCCTGATGTCAAATGCGAGACCGAGTTCATCTGCGGCTCTTTTTGCTGCCTTGAACAGTCCTGCTCCCACTCCCACAGTTTCGTGATGTTTTACGAACCGCAAGAGGGGATCTGAGCTCCTGAGTATGTTACATGCCATACTCAGAACTACTCTGCCATGCGTACACTCCAGGCTCAAGAGTCCTCGGCCGCCCCGTTGACGTGGGAGGTACACACGAGGAACGGACGATCTAGGATGAATACTTCTGTGAATATTCATCATCTTGCGGGTATCCCTATCTAATTGGCGCTGCTCCTCTACAGTCCCCTTTACTACTCCGAAGGAGTAGAGCAGAACCGGAACGGCAAGCATATTTGTTGCAGACACCTTGTTCTTCCCCGAAAGTTCGGAAGACCAAATCTTTCGGAAGCGGTGTCTGTACTTGCCGCGGAGAGAATCTTTTATTTGTGATACATCCTGGATGTGCCTTTGTTGCACACCCAGATATGTATAGGTCTCTCCGGCATCCAGATGTCTTAGGATGCTTCCGTCTGCGAGCTGCGCATCTTCAGGGAATTCCCCGCATCGTCCTCTCTTGAGGTGGACGACTGCACATTTATCCAACCCGAACTCCATACCAATTGCCCGCGTATATTCTTCGACCACCCTAAGAGCGTTTTGTAGTTCGCGCTCTCCGGAGGCATAAAGTTTAAGGTCATCCATATTAAATAGATGGGTGACCTTATGCCTCTGGTCGCTGGGTGGCCCACATTGATATCCGCGGGTTTGGCGGAGCCCAACAGACAACGGCAGCAGTGAGATGCAGAAGAGGAGAGGACTCAGGGAGTCACCCTGGAAAACTCCTCTCCCTAAATGCCACCTGCTCTGTCGTGACCCGCTGTGCACCTGATGTTATGGTGAAGCGGGTCGTCCAGAGCGGCAGCAGCTGTTCTATGCATCTCACTAGTGGTGCTGGTACCGCAAGACATTCGAGCAAGTACAACAATAGCTCATGCGATGTTGTATCAAATGCCTTACGGTAATCAATCCAGGCCATCGATAGATTCCGCTTGTATTGCACAGAATCCTGTGTAATACAGCGGTCTATCAGCAGGCTGTCCTTGCAACCTGCCGGATCAACAGACCTCAGCGTCCTAGCATACAAGATACGTGTAAATATCTTGTAGCAGGAGTTAAGGCAAGTGATCGGCCTATAATTCCTCGGGTCGGAAAGATCCCCCTTTTTGGGGATAAGCACAGTACGTTCCTCGACGAACCAGTCCGGAATCTACTGCCCCTCGTTCAACCATGAGTTGAAAACTCGCGCCAGACGGCGGTGAGTGGAAGGAAATTTGTTCCACCACCAGTTGTTAATGCCGTCTGGGCCCGGGGCAGCGAAGTTCTTGGTACCAACAAGTGCTTGTTGGACTTCCTCCGTACTGATCGCCGGGCACACTTCTTCTGGCTCTTCAAGATGTCTGTGACACAGAGCCTCGAAGTGTGCAATTGATGGAGTGTCGCTATTGAATGGACGCGACGTTTCGTAGATTCCCTTCCAGAAGGTTTCGACATCTTCTACAGTCGGCAGATTCTCGACAACACACTGTGGCTCTTGAAAGAGGCGGGAAGGATTCGTACGGAACAAATTGTTTTGTTCCATACTCCTCACCCGCCTCTTCAATGTTTTCTTTATCGCCATGAGCGCTCGGATCCTATCTAGACAGTGCTGCTTGATGGTAAGCATCACTGTCAGATTTAGAGTATGGTGTTGACGTCTTAATCCGGCAGCTATGCGCCGGATCCTGGGAGTAAAAACTCTACCAGTCGTCTTATATTCCACCACACTCTGGATCCGAGAAGCGTGTTGTCTGGCCGACTGTATCTTGCCTTCGATTTTTTGTACACGCCGCTTGGCTTTCTCGACCCCGTGATTGGTTGACCTCTCACGGGGGACGAGTTGCTTCGCGGCGTTGTACACGGCACAGTTGATTTGCCAGATGTCTACGTCTTCCGGAATTTCCTCATCGATTACCGCGTCCATTCTAGCCAGGTCTTGTGGCTTTAGGTTAGCCCTGGTGTTAAGGCTAACCCTCGTCCTTAAGTCTACACCGGTGAACTCTAAAGGATGTTCCCCATCAGCTGGTAATTGCCGCGGTGGGACTGCGGCTGGCAGTTCTTCCAGCTGACGGGGTGCTCTTACGTAACCTGTCCTGAGCAGAAAGGATACTTGATCTCTCAGATGTTGTTGAGAGAAGGCGCGATGCTCTGGGTGCATTTCGCACCAAAGTGCATGCAATCGCGCCATGTATCCCCTTCGCTCAGGTTCGCTACTCTCGCGGCAGGTCAGCAAGTCATCCCGAAGTTCCCTCGTCCACTTAAAGCGTCCATGTACAGTTGCAGTTTCGTCATCGTTAGGACCGTCCGGTAAGGCCCCTCCCATCTGTCCTTGACCTCTATCCGACTGAGGTCGATTGTGAGGGGCCCTTCTTAGGTTATATGGAACCCATAGCAGTAGGAGTACCAGGGTGGTTAGCCCTGGTACTCCCGGCCGGCATTTGTCAGGCAGAGTTGCCTCTGCCTGTCCAGGGTGCACCAACGTGGAGGTTGCCGGTCCTTTGCACTCCAAATAAACATTATTATTATTATTATTATAGATGGCGCTGCGCTACAAAGGATTTCTTTGGATGACAGGAACTTAGAAATGTTATCTATGTTAAAGAGAATTTTATTTCAATTAGATTTCGTTATATGCGAAAAATTCGAGAATCCAACCGTTTTCGAGAAATTTGAGTTTAGAATATTTAATATTTGAAAAACTAAAATCGCCTTAACTTTCTTACATTCAATTTTAGACGATAGTTCGTTTGAAATTTTCTTCATAGAAATATAGTGTTACGTTGCTTTTTGCGATGGTAACAATAGAGGTATGTCCGACTCAATATTCAGTGGAGTTGGGTGTGGGTATTTACAAAGGTTGTACTTATTTCATTAATAAAGGCCAAGTAATTTTCTTTACATATCTCCTCTCAGATTGAAATTACTAAAACCATATTTCTAGCAAAACCTTGTTAGTTTTCACAAATAACACAATTTAAGATAAAATGTAAAGTGTATTTATGTTCTGGTAGCAGAAAATATCCCATAATATGTCCATATTAGTGGTATATGGAATTTCTAATAAAAAAAAAACACATTATATACCTCTATCTATATACATTAAGATGATATCAGAAAAAACTTTTTAAGCTAACCTAACTCTCGAGAGTGCAGTCCAAGATAGAGGTAGCTTATTTAACAAAAAAAATAGAAACCCCCTAATACCTTTATAGACTGTCACAAATTTATTTACAAAAATCTAGGTAGATTCGTATCCTTTTGTAAGTTTACACAAAAAAAAAGTATGATCTAGAAATGATTTAAATTATACACACAAAATATCCCCACTGTCAGGGTTGGTTGAGATCAGGGACATTAGATTACCCCGTGCGGTTGAGGATAACAAAACACTAAAAAAAATGGAAAGAAAAAGTTAACTAGGCTATCAGAAACTTGTCTTGTTTAATTTATGAAAGATAGTCGGTATTTTTACTTCAAGACGAATCTTCGCGAGTAAATAAAGATATATTATAGCCAAATGATAATAAAAGTCCATAGAAATTCCACTATGTCGTACTTATCGTAGTACGGTTGTTTCCTCTGTATCACTACAACGGCGTCGCCCTATGAATATGCTACACTTTGATTTCCAATATTTCCTCTGAGGATACGGTCCTTTCGAACGTCAACAGTTTTTCAAACCATATCGCCGATCATTTTCGATCCAAAATTAAGGCTTGTCAGAAACTAATTAAATGATTATCATTCGCCCAGAAAAAAAAACGCCTAAAATACCAAGAAGAAAAAAGAAATTATGTCAAGAACACTCTCATAATAACAACGTAAAGAAACTTTAAATAATGGAGAAAACTCACCTCCTGTGCTACAATCCATATGCACCAGGTAAACGTTTTTCTATTTCTTCCACTAACTCAACAGAAATTATCCAATAAAATGTCAACAGACGATATTGTCCAACCATATATTACACCATATTATTATATCGTGCTTATAGAATACCCGATGGAAAAGCCGTTGAAACGTTAAAGTTTATATTAATTATCCACTTCTTTACGTCGAAACAAAGCATACAGAACTGCTGCTGCTATCCTATCATGCCAATCTTTTTTTCCTTTCCGACAAAAACCCGCTCGCTCCATGAACGTCTGATAAACTTATATACAGGGTTAGTCCCTGATTATCATTTTTAAATACAAATTGTTGTCATGACCCCAAATCATTAACAAACCAAAAATTCGTAATTCCTTACAAAAGAAAAAAAATCGATTTTTTTTTTCTTTTTTCTCCAGCTTGAGGTCTTGAATATGCCAGTATCCTAAATACTTTCCTGATTGAAAATCTGTTGATTTATAAACATTCGGTGTTACTTTACCCGCGACTTTACATTTCAAAAATTTTGGGCTAATTTGGAGGCAAAATGGTTACCCGCATCAGAAAGAGTATGGTTTCTTTTCCAGACCACTTGACCAACTTCTAAAGGTAAGGGAGTTCTTCTCCTTAAATTATATCTAGCTGCACTTTGGTTGTAAGCCTTATCCAAACGTGACTTTACCGAATCGCAAATATCTCTCAGTTCCCTAACACGAGAAGCCCAATTTTCCCTATTTTCAAATTCCAGATTTGGATTTCCGTTAACCTGGCCAAACTTATTATGTAATTTACCCGATGAATATATCTCCCTGCCGAAGGTAAGAAAAGCAGGACTAAACCCTGTCACTTCATGTACGGCCGTTCTAAGAGCAAAGCCAAATTTATGTAAATGTATGTCCCAAGTTCGGTGATCATTATTAACATAGGATCGAATCATAGTCTTAATTACCCCGTTTACTCTTTCGGTGGGATTTGCTTGGGCATGGTAATAAGCATTAAATGTAATTCTACAGTCGTACGAAGATACCATTTTACGGAAATTATTACTTGACGACCATTGTCACATATAATGCGTTCAGGGACGCCATACACCATAAAGATATCCTTTTCTATATGATCAGTAATTGCCTGACTCGTAGCCAATTTGATTGGAAAGATTAAGGTATATTTGGTGAAAAGATCGGATACCACAAGGATAAATCTATTCCGTTTCCTACTTAAAGGAAACGGACCCATGAGATCCGTACATATCACCTCCCAAGGACGAGATATATTTCTGTTATGCATGACTCCATACGGCAATTTTTGTTCAGGTTTCTGGACCTTGCATACCTCACATTGCCGAATATAATGAGCTATATCAGAACTCATCTTTGCCCAATAATATAAAGATGCAATTCTTTTCTTGGTTTTGAAATATCCCGAATGGGGAGCATCGTGAGTCTCCAAGAACACCGCCGATCGAAGAGATTTTGGAACCACTAACTTCCAATCTTGATCACTATTAAAAGAAGAAGGGGAACCTACCAATTTATAAATCTGGCCGTCGCGAATACACCATTTTGGATATTTTTGAGGATTGGATTCGATTCGGTTTAGAAGACCGCGATACCAATCATCATAGTACGCTGGAGTTCCTTCGATGTAACCAACAGCTCTAGAAAGCGCGTCTGGAACTACATTGGATTTGCCTTTCCTATGCATGATGTCAAAGTCGTAACTCTGCATCCTCAAGGATCAGCGAGTCAGCCGTCCCGATGGATTTTGAAGTTTATGCAACCATAACAAAGAGAAATTGTCACTCATTACTTTAAATTTTACACCCTCAATATAGCATCTGAATTTTTCTATACTCCACAAAATGGCAAGACATTCCAATTCAGTTGTGGAGTACTTTTTCTCTTGTGTAGTCAGGGCCCTACTAGCATAGGCGATAACATGCTCACCGTCCTCAAAATTCTGTGTTAAAACGCAACCTAATCCGACTTGTGACGCATCACATTGAAGAACGAATTCTTTAGAAAAATCTGGACAGGATAAGATAGGAGCTGCCACCAAGTATTGCTTTATTTGAAGAAAAGATGCTTCCTGTTCCGTAGCCCAAACAAATTTTGCATGTTTTCGAATTAATTTGCTTAGAGGAGATACTAAACTAGCAAAATTCGGAATGAAACGTCGGTACCAGAAAACAAGACCAATAAAACGTCGAATATCTTTACAGCACTTGGGGGTTGGATAATTAAGCATACTGTCCACTTTCGAAAGATCAGTACGGAGACCTTGTACATCTACTACATAACCTAAGAATTTTAATTCAGATTTGACAAATTCAAATTTGTCCTTATTTACGGTGAGACCGGCAGACAACAGTTTATCGAAGACTTTACTAAGAATATCTAGATGTGTGGAAAAACTTTCCGTTGCGATAATTATATCGTCCATATAGACAAATACATACCCCTCCAACTCGGCACCTAATACAGTATCCACAAAACGTTGTAATGTGGCCGGAGCGTTGTGTAGACCAAAAGGCATACGAGTGAACTGAAAGAGGCCCCTATTTGGAATTGTAAAGGCAGTCTTATCTTTACTGGATGGTTCTAGTAAGATTTGGTGATAAGCGCTCTTGAGGTCAATGGAACTTAACACTCTTGCATCCCTCAATCTATCCAAAATACTATTTATATATGGAAGAGGATATGCATCCTTTTTTCGTTACCTGGTTCACTACGAAAATCGATATTCGTTGTTAGGTTTCTTAACCATAACCACTGGGCTAGACCAAGCCGACTTAGAGTGTTCAATAACACCTAATCTCAATAAGTTATCTACCTCCATATTAATTTTTTCTTGGATGTAGGGAGAAACTGGGTAGTACCTTTGTTTAATTGGACGACTATCCCCTGTATCAATGGTATGAAAAACTCCTTTGGCGCAACCTAATATTGTGCCCATTTTGTTAAAGAAATCAAAAACTAACCTATCAAGTCGAGAACGTTCTTCCACATTGATCGAATGTAGGCCACTTACCTTGTTACCCGACAACCCCATTAATTCAGCTGGTAAATTTCCAAAATGCCACGAGTGATTAGAAAAATCAGGAATAATATTCATATCTTTCCAAAACTCAATACCTAAAATAATATCTACTGCTATATCTAACACCACTAAAGCTCTAATAACTTTAATTCTACCATATAATTCAATAGGTAAACTAACTAACCCTAAGACATCACAATCATCCCCATTTGCTACCCTAACCCTAGTATTATTTTTCTCTAATCTGATATTTAAAAGTCGCATTTTTTTCCCAACCAGTATTTCCGATAATAGTCTGGGAAGCGCCAGAATCGAGTAAACCAAAGAAGTTAATATCAAAAATTTTTACATTTAAGTAATGCCTAGGATCATTGTTATTTGAAGAGAACAAAGCATTAATTTTATTTCTCTTATATTCTACTGATACAAATTCAAGCCACGATTGCCAAGAGTTACTCACCGGTTTTCTGGAGTAGATCGCCGACCGGTTTTCTGGAGTAGATCGCCGACCGGTTTTCTGACGACCTCTTGACCCGTTTCCCCGAAAGCAGGTGCAAGTATACTTGGTAACATTTGTTTTACCACAACGGAAACAAAATTTTGCCTCTCGAGGTTTTCCACAATCCGTAAAACTGTGCCCTAATTCCTGACAATTCCAACGAACGATACTATTTACAGGTTTTATATTATGATTCCTACGTGGAGGGTCACTTGAAGTTGATGAATGCCGTCTAGAAGAACTTGGAGGAGCTAAATCAGGTTCCAGCCTAGAGACTAGATCATTAGATAACCTATTGGATTGATTAGCTAAGTTTCGCGCCACTTCTAATTTCTTACAAGCCGCAAGTAGATCATCCACCTTATGAATTTCCTCCAGCCCAAGTCTGTGAATATAGTATGGATCAATAGTCCTACGTAATATACATAATTTTTCCTCTTCCAAAAGAGGATTGCACAGTCGGTTAAACAAATTTAACATACAAGCAAAATAAGACCCTACCCTCTCGGTACCATCACGACACTGATAATGCTCCCGAATAGCCATTTTAAGTTCATAATCATAATCGGCATCTAAGAATTCTTCTTTCAAAAGTTGGACAAATTGCGACCAAGTCCTAATTTTGGCTTTAACTGAACTATACCATAATCGTGCACTACCCCTAAGTAAATCGCATAAAGATATTATAAGTTCTTCCTCCGATACTCCGCGGGCTACGCGATACTCCTCAACCCGCTCCAGAAATGCATTCACGCTTAAAGCCTCCCTATCCTGTGCATCCCCACTAAAATAAATACCCCATTTATAAACCGGTACAAAAGGTTTATTGTGAACACTAATCGACGTAGAAGGTAAGATTGACTGTTCATTACTCCCTGTTGCAATCAAAGTATGAGTTTCATTAGTTATCTCTGAAGCTAAAATTTTTTCATCTAAGCGCTGCTCTATTTCCCCTAACAGTTCTACTAAATTTTTAATAGAATGTTTTAAGGCTATATCAGCTTCAGTCTTCCCTGGTTTCAATCGAGCTAACCTACTGTATAAATGTTGCAATTTTGTTTCTATATATCGGTATTCATTAGAATTTGGTTTTACTATTTTACTACCTAAGTAAGCCTCTAATTCCAATATTTTATGATTACATACATTAATTTCAAAAGCAATATCCGGATGAAAATTTCCATCAATAACAACTTCTCCAAACATTTCTTGTTGTGTTACCTCCCGTAATTTTTTCCTCATGCACGCCACTGTTATTGACTGAAGATTAGAATAACCTCTAACTTCTAATTCGTAAAGTAATTCTTCACGATTTAATCTATTACTGTCCATTTTAAAAAACTATAGTAGCAAAAACATGAATATAAAAAGAAAGGGAACAAAAAATTACTAGGAAGAAGAAAAAATGTAAAACTGACTCAGGTACTGTAAACTGACTACCTGCTAATTTAAAACTAATTTAATAATCCCGTGTACTATCCTTAACTACAACGTAATTACTAATAAATACCAAATAGTTCATAATATAGACCTAAAACTAGTAGGTAAAAATATTATATCGCTGTGTCGAAGTAAATATATCTCATTTATTTTACCTTTCTCTAGAGACACGAAATATTCCAAGTATTCTAACAAGATAGGCAAATTTTTTTATCACATTATCTCAAAGTAAAAAAAATGGAACAAAAAAAATATTCGAGCCAAATTTAATTGCAAAAATATTTTTTTTTTTCACTTTATTTTACCTTTCAAATAATTTTTTTTCCAACCAGAAAAGCATGTTCCAGATATTATACCGTGATTCAATTAAATTTTATTTATTTATTTATTCATTTTTTTTTATTAGTGCAAAAATTCAGATACTTCAGTTTAACCATTACTTTCTTGATTTCTCCCCACTTATTTTTAATTAATTTAAGCAAATGTTTAATAAAGTATATCGCTTTCGATCCTATACTTTAATGTCTTTTTTTTTAACTTATTTACTATATAAAAAAAAATCATAATTTACTAACTCTTTTTTTTGTGTTATTCCCAAAAATCTATCTAAATAATCGACCCACGTACAGGGTCGCCAAATTTTATTATTACGTTGCTTTTTGCGATGGTAACAATAGAGGGATGTCCGACTCAATACTCAGTGGAGTTGGGTGTGGGTATTTACAAAGGTTGTACTTATTTTATTAATAAAGGGGCGCCAAGTAATTTTCTTTACTTACCTCCTCTCAGATTGAAATTACTAAAACCATATTTCTAGCAAAACCTTGTTAGTTTTCACAAATAACACAATTTAAGATAAAATGTAAAGTTTACTTATGTTCTTATAGCAGAAAATATCCCATATGTCCATATTAGTGGCATATGGAACTTATAATTTCTAATAAGAAAAAAACACTTTATACAACCTCTATCTATATACATTAAGATGATACCAGAAAAAAATATTTTTAAGCTAACCTAACTCTCGAGAGTGCAGTCCAAGATAGAGGTAGCTTATTTAACAAAAAAAAAGAAACCCCCTAATACCTTCATCTATAGACTGTCACAAATTTATTTACAAAAATCTAGGTAGATTCGTATCTTTATGTAAGTTTACACAAAAAAAATGTATGATCCAGAAATGATTTAAATTATACACACAAAATATCCCCACTGTCAGGGTTGGTTGAGATCAGGGACATTAGATTACTCCGTGCGGTTGAGGATAACAAAACACCCAAAAAAAATGGAAAGAAAAAGTTAACTAGGCTATCAGACACTTGTCTTGTTTAATTTATGAAAGATAGTCGGTATTTTTACTTCAATACGAATAAAGATATATTATAGCCAAATGATAATAAAAGTCCATAGAAATTCCACTATGTGGTATTTATCGTACTACGGTTGTTTCCTCTGTATCACTACAACGGCGTCGCCCTATGAATATGCTACACTCTGATTTCCAATATTTCCTCTGAGGATACGGCCCTTTCGAACGTCAACAGTTTTTCAAACCATATCGCCGACCATTTTCGATCCAAAATTAAGGCTTGTCAGAAACTAATTAAATGATTATCATTCGCCCAGAAAAAAAACCGCCTAGAATACCAAGAAAAAAAAAGAAATTATGTCAAGAACACTCTCATAATAACAGCGTAAAGAAACTTTAAATAATGGAGAAAACTCACCTCCTATGCTACAATCCCTATGCACCAGGTAGTCGTTTTTCTATTTCTTCCACTAACTCAAAAGAAATTATCCAATAAAATGTCAACAGACGATATTATCCAACCATATATTACACCATATATCGTTATAGAATACCCGATGAAACGTTGAAACGTTAAATTTTATATTAATTATTATCCACTAGGTTATCCCTTCTTTACGTCGAAACAAAGTATACAGAACTGCTGCTGCTATCCTATCATGCCAATCTTTTTTTCCTTTCCGACAAAAACCCGCTCGCTTCATGAACGTCTGATAAACTTATATACAGGGTTAATCCCTGATTATCATTTTTAAATACAAATTGTTGTCATGACCCCAAATCATTAATAAACCAAAAATTCGTAATAATAGTGTGAATAATGTGGCAATAAAACTTTTTTGTTACAACTTTAGGTTAAACCGGAAATTATATTTATTACAATTTTAAAGCGCCCGCCCCTGTATTATATTAAACAATGTTGAATAAAAATATGTTCCATGCATTTTTTTCGCCCACGTTAATATTTCCCTAATGCTACTATGGTTGCACTGGAAAAAATGCATGGAAAATATTTTTATTCAATATTGTTTAATATAATACAGGGGCGGGACAATAAAATTGTAATAAATGTAATTTCCGGTTTAACCTGAATTTGTAAAAAAAGTTTTATTGCCACATTATTCACACTATCTTTCTATGAAGAAAGTTTCAAACGAACTATCGTCTAAAATTTAATGTAAGAAAGTTAAGGCGATTTTAATTTAGTTAGTTTAGTTTAGTTCAAAAATTAAATATTTTAAACTCAAATTTCTCGAAAACGGTTGGATTTTCGAATTTGTTTCATATAACGAAATCTAATTGAAATTAAATTCTCTTTAACATAGATAACATTTCTAAGTTCCTGTCATCCAAGAAATTATTTGTAGCGCAGCGCCATCTATCCCTTAACATATTAAAAAACTATTTGTATTCAAAACTAAAACCATTTATACGTTCTAGCAACGGGCTTTTGCAGAACTCAAATATCTATAGTAATCCTCGCTCAGAAATAACAATAAAAGTTCAAGGTCAATAGGCGTCCGAAAATACTTCTTGAGGGGGTAACGGCAGTTGGCACCCAAAAATCAGGCTATCATTTTTTATTTCAAAAACTAATTTGAACAAAACAATAAAATTTGGTACAAGGGGTACATTTCTGATGAGGAATCTAATGGTTTTATATAAAAGACCGTAGAAGACCATGGGGGTGCGAACCTAGGGGAAGATCGTCTCAAAGTTTGTCGTATTTTTTGTTTCAAACTTTTTTGACTTTTCGGAACTGACATTAGATTCTTTGTATGAAATTACGTTAAACAGGCGCTCTTGATAGAAAGCCATAGGATGTATCGTTTATGAAAAAACCGCACTGAATAAGTTACTGCGTTGAAAAATTTCCATTTTTCAAATAAACCAAAGTAGGCAATTAAACATTTACCGCATAATTTGATATTTGTGCTTTTAACCACAAGTTTTTTGTTAGATTTCCGAGTTTCATGTGAATAGGCAAGAATGGTTGAATATTCAAATGAGGAACTTGCTGATACACATTTCTATTATGGAAAATCAATGGAAACGCAGTTAGTTAATAGATTTTATGCTGAAGATTTTTCAAACCGGCAACTGACCTGTGATTAAACTTTTTTCAAACATCCATCGCAGATTGAGAGAAACTGGTACTGTAAAATTAAGAAAACAATACTGGGTAGTAGACTCGAATACCTCATTTTAAGAGAGAACCTTGCAGATTGGTCAATAATTTCAAAATCAGTGTTCAAAGATTAGCCACTCACGAAGGTATTCGAAAAAAGTATTTTGTGGGAAGCTTTCATGAGTAGCTGCTCTACTCATATCATGTGCAGAGGGTAAAAGCCCTGAAGGACAAGATTACCGGCCTAGGATAGATTTTTGTCGATTGTTGGAGGAAAAATGCCGCATAAGGCCATCTATACTAATAAAATTCTGTTTACTAATGAAGCAGGCTTCAATGGAGTCCAAACAAAACTCTCATTTCTTCATTAATCACGCTACCAAGACTAATTTTCAATTAACGTTTGGGCGGCTGTGATTGATGATTATTTAAATGGATCCTATGTCCTTCCGATTCGCCTAAATGAAAGCAACTACTTAAATTTTCTGCAAAATGAACTAAACGGATTGCTAAATGATGCGCCCCACCAGGACACGAGCAACGATGTAGTTTATGCTTGATAGGGCTCCACCACATTTTAGTATAGACGTAAGGCAACATTTGGATGATGTCTTCCGTGAAACATTGATTGGTCGAAGTGGACCAGTAGCCTGGCCAGCTCACTCACCAGATCTGAATTCCTTGGATTATTCTGTTTGGGGTTATTTGAAATCCTTTGTTTATGCAACACCCGTAAACACTGTTGAGAACTTAAAATGGGTAATTAATGGTTGTTAAACTATTTGGAATCAACATGAACGGGGGGGACACTTTCAACTACTTCTTAAAATTTATTGTTTTTGCTATCTTTATAACAATTAATTTTTCGACTGAATATCCTAATGCTTAGTTTTTACTTATTGCAATAATTTTATAAATTAACATGTAGCTTTTATCTCTTCAAATTATGTATACGACCTTATTAGTTATTAATAATGACACAAAAATTGAATATTACTCTTTTTTCACATGTCAAGTCAAACGCCTACTTTGGTTTATTTGAAAAATGGAAATGGGAACTTTTTCGATGCAGTAACTTATGCAATGGGATTTTTCTCATAAACGTTCTATGGCTTTCTATCAAGAGTGCCGAAAAGTCGAAAAAGTTTGAGACAAAAAAAATGACAAACTTTGAGACGACCTCCTCCTGGTTCACACGCCCATGGTCTTCTACAGTATATTTTGATAAAATGAAAATGTACTCCTTATACCAAATTTCACTGGTTTTTTCTCAAAATAGTTTTTGAAATAAAAAATTTTGGGTGCTATCTTTAAACTGTTGTAGCTCCCTTAGGAGGCATTTTCGGACACCTGTTGATCTGAACTTTTATTGTTATTCTTGAGTGAGGAATCCACTCCCCAAAAATTTTTGTTACCCTCGGACACCCTGTATTCATAAAAAAAAAAGTATATTTGACGAAGTTTGAGTTTCATTGTGGATCATTTGAAATATGGAGTACTTTATTTGGAACATGTTACATCAGTGATGGTACAGGACAATTTGTCTGTGGAAATGGCCAATTCTAAGGAAGGACAAAGTGGGATAGTAGCAGGGTAACTCAATTTAAATGAGTTACTTACTCGCCTACGTGTTGGTAGTTCCCATTTTGTTCCCATTTAAAATATGAAAACTGTAACCATCCTCAAGTTCCCAGACACCTAGAAATAATAATAACAACTTGATATGGGACGTGTTCTTTAATATCTTGGTTCTTAAAAAAATATATAAAAAAATTTAGTGTGCTGTGATTACTAAAATGCACAAAAAATATAAACCTCTACAGCGTGTTAAGCTTCTATGTGGCAATGATAAATTTTATTTTAAATAGAGTAATACTTATTTCAAATTACCTATTAATAACAACAAAGGCTATTAAATTATATTAATATTCATTGAATGGTAACACATATACAACATATGCAACTTGAAAAACAATATTAAATACATCTATTTAATTTATTTTACTCAAAAAGGCTCAGATCCATCGAGAAAGTAACGAATTTAAAAAAATGTTCTTTTTTTTTTAATCTTATAAATGTTTTTTGTTCTTCACTTTTACAGAAAGTGTCTTTTCCAATTTGTTCATACAGGGTGTCCCACAACGAACTGCGGCGATTGATATCTCGAAAAGTAGACATTGGAAAATTTGAAAATTTGGTAGTAAACTAAAGTCGACGGGGGCAACTCGGCTAAAATATTTTCAAGATGGTGGCACTTCCGGTAATCCCGGAAGTATATGTCAACTTGCTTATTTTAAATGGGACACCCTATATATTATTACATTTTTGGATTTTACGCAAAATTCTAGGCCGTTTTTGACATATTTCAATTCTTATGTCAAAAATGACGTTTGCAGGCACTAAAAGAATTATCAATTTTTCCTATAAGGAAGCTTTTATTATTTAATTTGGGTTAGATTCTTTGTTGGAAAAGACCTACTTTAAGCCCTAAGTTTTTTATAATATTTTGATAAGTATTAATACAGTGTTCAAGAAATAAGAATGAAAATGAAATTGAGAAAACTGTCAAAAATCAATTTTTTCAAATTGACACCCCCAATTTTTATAATCTTATCTTATTTACCATTAAAAATAAGGGTAAGTTTGTGTATGGATGTCTATTCCGAAAATTTATAGTTTTCGAAATATTGCCAATTCAATATTTTTATACGGGGATTTTGCTATGTATTTTAAGTTTCAATTACTCTTAGTTGGCTATGACGGCGTTGGGTGCTAAACAAATGTATGTAGCTCTCATTTACCATTTGACAAGTATTAATTATCATGCCGGGGCGCTTAAATTATACGCACGAGGATTATTTAAATTTGTTTATAATCTATGGAGAATGTAACAAAAGTTTTATCAAGAACATGTGAAATATTTGCTAATAGATATCCAGAGAAACAAAAACCGTCTCCGAACAATATTAAACGTGTAACGGTCCACTTTTTTGGCCTAATCAAAAGCCCTATCCTTAACGAGTAAACCACTTGCAGTCGCAGTAAGTTAGTGCCTGTTTAATTTAAAAATCTGATAATACGGCCCTGCAAGCTTAAATTAGTATATTTAAAGAGTCAAAGGCTGGACACAATTCGAAAACACTCAGTAGAAATGCATATGCCTAATAATATGGGAAAATAAATCTAATCTCTGATGTTAAAAAGAGGTTCTTGTATTTTTAATGTGCATTATATAAATTTAAATCTGGAGTGTAAAACCAATCGTGCGTGACCTTGTCTGTTTCTGCGAAAGTTGGCGTAATCTGAAACCCTGTGATTGGTCAAAACCTCGGGAGTGCGCGGGGCTGGCAACGGATCGATCGAGAATCAATAGAGAGTTCGCCTGGGGCGATGGAGTAGTAAAGACGTATAGATTCCGCTTTGAGCGGTGGTGCGAGGTAGATGTAGAGTTCGCCTGGGGCGATGGAAGAGACTGGACGTAGAGAAAATGCTATTGAGTAGTTAGTAAAGCGGAGTATTTTGCCTTATGGAATGCGGTGTTTGACCGATTTATTGTGTGGTGTTTTTTATGGATCCCATTGGAGATTACCTTTGGTATAGAGAAGATGCTATTGAGCAGTAGTGACTGCGAGGTATTGTCTTTTATGGAATATGTTGTTTTGAGCAACTTATATTATGGTGTTTTTGGACCAGTCCAGTAGGACCTTAGCAATTACCGTACGTAAGTGATTAACTTTATCTGGCAATTCCCTTTTGTGACGATTAATGCCTTGTGTTTAGTACGTGAACTTCAGTTAAACTTTGCATATTTATCGTATATACCGTGTGTTCATTTGACATTGATGTAATATTGCATTATCTATGTATTTTGTATTTTTACGTTTGTGACAATTTATGTCTTACCGTGCCGTATGTATTTGTTAAGTAAATACAGTATGTTTATTAGGCAATGATGTCTGATATTGCCGTACCGATATGTTTTGTAGTTTTACGTTTATGTGACAATGTATGTCTTACCGTGCCGTATGTATTTGTTTAAGAAAATACCGTATGTTTATTAGACAATGATGTCTGTTATTGCCTTACTGATATGTTTTGTATCTTTACGTTTATGTGACAATTTATTCCTTACTGTGCCTTATGTGTATTGGATTTAATATATACCGTGTGTTCAGTTTACCTTTAAGCATACTTTTGCCTATGTACTTGTTTTTACAGTTATGTTCATTTGCCATTTGATGTCTTATGTTATTTTATTTGTTGTGTACCAGAGTAGTTACCTTGTTGGCTAACTGCCGTATTTGATTAAACCTATAGTTTCATTATAGTTAGCATTGTGCCTTGT